>JAODAL010000414.1:0-317801 GCA_025379985.1 Phyllomedusa bahiana | reverse complement strand
ACCCAAGCCCAAATTTAAATCAGGGTGCAATACCTGCCCCAAACACCGAGTTTTTGTATTTTCCGGACCCAATAGACTTCGGGGTATCCAAAATGGACGAATGCCCGAGCTGGCTCGCCACCCATAAGGTTTGCCCCTGCCCAGCAGCCAGCGCATATCTGAGGCCCTTCACACACCCGGGAGATCATTAAGAAAACGCACCCGGTTTTCCACAAAATGTGGATCGTTTGACTTCATCAAATAAAATCGGGCAGGATCTCTGAGATGTTGTGGCCCCAAGCCGAGGTCACCGATTATTGCTTTCTACTTCACTTTCCTCCCCAAAACAGAAATGGCCTCTTGAAAAAACTTTTTTTTAAAATGATAATTTTTTCTGCAATTTTTTTTTTCTAAATTCCCCAACATTCATTTGCTGGTTTGCTGTGGGGAAACTAAAAACACAAGGTTTCATGACAAAACCATATTCCCTTTTACTCACTTCATCTTTAAATTTTCAAAAATTGTAAAGGGGTTTTTTGGGGGTCATGTTGCCTCACATTTTTAAACAGGGGCTGAAAAACTTTTTTAAAAATTTTTTTGGGGTCATGTTCGGGAATAAACAATAATCAGGGTCCTTTGGAACAGAAATGTGGCTTCTAAGTGGCTTTTCTCCTAAAAAAATTTTTAACAGTGGCTGAGAAGAAATTTTTAAAATTTTTTGGGGGTCTGTTTGCTTGAATAAGCAATAACAGGCCTTTTAACAAAAGTGGTTCAAAGGGGGGGAAATTTTTCTTCAAAATTTTTAAAAGGCTAGGTCATTTTTAATTTTTTTGGGGGCATTGCTTGAATGAAAATACAACGGGCCTATTTAAAAAAATGTTTTTCTAAAGACTTTGGTTTTCAAATTGTCAAAAGTGGCTTGGGTCATGTTTTGTTTTTTTGGGGGCATTTTGCGTACACAGTATACTACAGGTCCATTAAAAAATTTGTTTCACAGACATTTGTTTCTTCACAATGGTCAAGAGTGGCTCAAGGTGATGGTGCTGTCAAGAAACAGGAATAGGTAGGACACTGTTAATGGCACATAATAGCAAAATGACTTGTTTTTTTGCAGATCTTTACATAGCTTATCAATCCCCATTATTTAGACAACCAATTAGAATACAAATAAAAAAGAGAAACAAAGACATGGTGGGATTCCATCCTATTAAAAATGTGTTTTCTAGAATTAAAGTACACAAAAAACTTTGCATTACAAAATAGCTGTTAAAAAAAATTCCTCTGAGATTGTACAAGAGGTACAGGAAAACTTGACCAGAAGTAGGTATTCAAGGACATGGAGTATGGAGCACGACAAGAACAAAGTACAGATACCATATCATCCAGCACGTGATTAAAATGAGAAAAAGAAATGCCAAGATAAAGGGCACCTTGGTGTAACAGGGAGCGTTAACCACCAGTATTTCCAAGTGAAGCTCAATTGGTCCACACTCATACGGAGGGGCAAGCGCTACCCAGGTAGTTTCTGTTTACTGAGAAGGCTGGAGTTCTCACACCTTCCGCATCCGCCACTCTTCATCAGCACGACAGTTTTCGTGCTCGCGATCATCCAGGCATTTTAACCTGCGTGTTAAAATATGACGACGCCAGCCTGGGCTCTCACCGCACCCACTTAACTCCGTCCCTGGTCATGCCTGTGGCCAGACAGTATAGTCAATGTCCGTTGAAACAAACATGGGGTTGAATAGACACCTTTTTCCGGCACTTTTTAATGTGGGGGGTCAATTGCAGGTTTGGCTCATGCTGTGACCCAGGACAGGTATAGTTCACAATGTCCAGTAACTAAAATGGTGGTTGAAAGACACCTTTTTCCGGCACTTTTTAAATCTGGGGTTAACAGGTTTGGGGCACATGCAGTGGCGCAGGACAGTATCAGTCAATGTCCAGTGAAACTAAAATGTGGTTGAAAGACTTCCTTTTTTCCTTTTTTTCCGCACTTTTTTAAATCTGGGGTTATGCAGGTTGGGGCTCATGCTGTGCCCCAGGACATGACAGTCAATGTCCAGTGAACTAAAATGGTTTGAAAGACTCCCGTTTTCCGGCAACTTTTTAAATGTGGGGTCATGCAGGTTTTTTTGGGTCTCATGCTGTGGCCCTTGACATGTATAGTAAATGTCCTGTACTACTATTATGTTGGTTGAAAGACTCCTTTTTTCCCGGCACTTTTTAAATGTGGGGGTCATGCGAGTTATGGGGCTAATGCTGTGGCCCAGGACAAGTATAGGAAGTCAATGTCCAGTGAAACAAAAATGTGGTTGAAAGGACCCTTTTTCCGCCACTTTTAAATGCTGGGGGTCATGCAGGTTTGGGCTCATGCTGCTGCGTTCCAGGACAGGATATTCAATGTCCAGTTCAAGTAAAATTAAGTGTTCAAATCATACTGCCTTCTGGGCACTTTTTAATTTGTGGTTGATGCAGGTTTAAGGGTCCATGCTCGTGGTACAAGACAGGGAATAGTGAATGGTGTGTGTTTTTTTTTTTCTTTGGCTTTTATAACCTAAGTGTGTTGCCTAAGTGTAGCACGTATCCATTTGACTGTTTGGATGTTAAACTCCCAGCTTCTCCAGCCCTGTTTGGGTGTAAGAATGAAGGTGTTGTTTCTCTCCCATAGACTTTAAATTAAATGGTCATCGCATCATAATCGACCTGCTCACCTATCGAAAAACCTTATCTGGATGGTGCCGACCTATCGACTCTCGCCCATGCGCTAGCCAACGTAATCGCTCAACACTAGTCTTAAATCCTGTACATAGCACCTTTTATTTTCACCTCTCTACAAAACCAGTGGGGGGGGGGGGGGGGGTGGGGGGAGGGGGGGGCGGGGGGGGGGGGGGGGGGCAACCTGATACCAAACTAAGACTCTCATTACGCATGCCTGAAATGCACAAAAATAAACTTTCTTGTAACATTAGGCTAGTGCAAAGATCATTTACTGTATTACTTCATTTTTTTTTAGGATTACAGATTAAATATATTTCTGCGTCAACAATGGAATGACCCTCGATTGGCTTATAGTGAATATCCAGATGACTCCTTGGATTTGGACCCTTCTATGTTAGATTCTATCTGGAAGCCGGATCTGTTCTTCGCCAATGAAAAGGGGGCCAATTTTCATGAAATCACCACAGACAACAAACTGCTAAGGATTTTTAAAAATGGCAATGTACTTTACAGCATTCGGTAAGTCGAAACACAACTTCAGGGGTTAGTGCTTGAGTTGTAAAAATGTCATTAGGTTCTAGGTAGAGCTCCAATTTGTTTTCTTCTTACCTCAACAATTACTATTAGGAAGAAAGACTTCTGGTCATGGACACAGGGTCAGTTTTAGGGAGTAACAAACTTTGCTTTCACAGAGGGATCCCAAAGAATGGGAACCCCAAGAGCCACCTCCAAATAGAGCAGACGAAAATTCTACTACATTGTCAAGTTCATTCTAATGGTAATTTACAGTAAGTGGTATAACAACCACATTGCCTAATATTGGTCTGTGTCATGGTGTGGTAGAGGTTACTGTACTTGTTGTTAAGGGCACCATTTTTATAAAATTGTCCCTGCATGTATATTTTGTAATCCATAAAATATTTTTTTATTCTTTTTCACAGATTAACTTTGACTTTGGCTTGTCCCATGGACCTAAAAAATTTCCCAATGGATGTCCAAACCTGTATCATGCAACTGGAAAGTTGTAAGTTGAAATAGATCCTAAGACCCTGGTCTACACTAATCTACAGTATGTCACAGATTCATGTGGCTTTACTAGCTACTTAAAGAGCTTAATCTACCACCAAAATGATTAAAGTTTTCATCAGAATATTTGTTTCAGCTCTGTACATCCTAACATCCTGGTTTTTGTTATAACAGAAACCAAGACAGTGATGTTGGACCCATCAAACAATGAAAACCAATGGGGCCCAATGGACCCCATGTCTCAACATGGTGTCCATTGTCACGAATAGTACAGCATGTTGCACCATTCTTTCTGTTCTGATGGTACTACCTTGAGCCCTCCTAAGTCTAATTTACCACAGACGCGTTTAAAATGGGACCGTGATTTCAGTCTGTAATTCATTCCGTACTGTGCGAATTACGGCTGAATACGTCCCATTCATTACGTAATTCCCACGTTCACATAGAGAACTATGGATCCGTCTCCTCTATCTCCCGCTCGCAAAATCCCGCCGCTTGGGAGATAATAGACTGGTCAGTTTACAAAGCCTGCCATAAACGCGCTGCTAGTAATGATAGTCTATGGGGAGGCGAGGAGCCGGCCCCCCGCTCCCGCCCCGCCTCCGTCCACATGGCGTAATTGCGGCGCAAATAAGCCGTGTGAACATAGCCTAACAGTAGTCTGAATAGAATCTAACTTTATTTGAGATATATATATATATATATATATATATATATATATATATTATCCATTTAAATGTAGATTTTTAATAGTAATAGTTTTTACTTACGTGAATATATATAACTATATTTTGCTTGTTTTTTTTTTGTTTTTTTTTTTTTTTTTTTTTTCTTCTTTTATTTTTTTCTTTACTATTATTATTTTTTTGTTATTTTTTTTTTTTTTTTTTTTGTGCTGTCTTTTTTTTTTTTTTTTTTGTTTTTTTTTTTTTTTTTTTTTTTTATTGTTTTTTTTTTTTTTTTTTTTTTTTTTTTTTTTTTTTATTTTTTTTTTTTTTTTTTTTTTATTTTTGTTTTTTTTTTTTTTTTTATTTTTTTTTTCCGATTAAATGTTCTCCAAGCAGAATGACTCATATTCACGTGTATCACTGAATACTTACACAGACATAAGAAATACAAAATGTTTATGGAGAAATGCAAAAAAAAATCAATAAACTGCTGTTTTCATCATGTTTTACACAAGTACAACAGAAATTAATGTTTCTCTTCACAGTTGGTTACACCATGAATGATCTTATATTTGAGTGGGAGGAGGTGGGTGCCGTGCAGGTGGCAGAAGGACTTACCTTGCCACAGTTCATCTTGAAAGAAGAGAAGGATCTTCGGTATTGTACCAAACACTATAATACTGGTGAGTGCCCATTAAACCCTCTTTGATTGTTTCAGATGTCCAGAGTCCAGATGTCCACAATGCCTCAATGCAATGTCTTAAGTCAGTGGGGCAAATTAGGCTATGTCTACATGGCAATGTTAAAATGCTGTCCAAAATCCGGCGGCATTTTAACAACGCTGGACCGCGGTTTTTGGCACAGATTTGTGCTAAAACTGCCGTAGTTTTGGGATTTTCCATTGACCCAGTACATTGAATGTATGGGAATTCGACAGCAATCCTGCGGAAGATCCAGCAGGTTTGAAAATCTGTCGGACTTTAAACCCAACCCGAAAAAATATGTGCTGTGTAGACTACAACACGGATTTTTCAGTGCGGTCTTCACAGAGCTGGGTACAGTCGGATTTTCAGCAGATTCTAAATACTGAATCCGCCTTAAATCGAATGAAAAACCCATACTGTGTCGACATAGCCTTATTGTGCTCCAAAATTGGTCTATGTCTGGTAGGGAACCTACTTGTATACTCATTTAAATTATATTTTGTTTATCTTTCAAACCTTGACTATGCAGGGACTGTCCTTAAAAAAAATGGATCAAAAATTATTGTTTTTTAAAGTGGTTCCTAACTTTGGGCAACCCCAACTTATTAAAAGGTTCTCAGAAAATAAGCTAACAAAGGAACCCATTAGGACTTCCAGCAATCAGTTATAATTTTGTTAGGAAACCTGGCAGTACCACAGGGAAAATAGAGCATTACATAATGTCCATTCATATCAGTGGGTTGACTGTGTAATGGTTAACTATGTAGAGGGATGATTTTGTAGAGATACTCTTACTCTACAATGGTCCCATATACATGACTCCCCTCTATTAAATTGGTTGTCTACCTCATTTTTTTTTTTTTTTTTTTTTTTTACCATTGTAGTGCCAATTTTAAAAAAAAGTTATACCCACCTTTTCCTTCAACTCCTTTCCAGCAATGCATCATCTTCAGTCTCCAGAGTCTTCTATTTTCTTCCTTTTTCTTCCGTTTGCTGATTGGCTAATTTCACTGTGCGGAAGTGAGCTGCCTGACCAGTGGTATCAGGCACTGGCATATGACTGGTGCAGCAGTGATGTATCTGATTTGAAGAAAAAAGATAGAAGCAGTGCAGTGCAGGGACAAAGTTGAGAGGAGAAGGGAGCCCAAATTTTTTTATTTTTAATGCACACTACAGCAGTAAACAAAAAAAATTGTGGTGGACAACTCTTTAACTCAGAATTCCCTATAAGGGTATGTAAGTTTTTATAAAAAAAAAAAAAATTGAGAGCTGTCTCCAAGCGCAACTGGCTCTCCAGTCTGTGCTGTGACTTTCATGGGCCCGTTCCTGAAAAAAGGTCCCCGGGTCCAGAGGTGGGACCCGCACCTATCAGACAATGATGGTACATCCTAGCAATATGCCATCATTGTATATTGTGGTTGAACCCCATTTAAGTCTCCTGTTGAAGGCTACAATTAGCAAATTAATTTTAATCCAAAACATGAAATGATTTAAATTTGTTTTCTATAATAAGAATTGAACAATTACTTATTGGGGAAATTCTTCATTTTTACTTTCCCTTTTCCCTTTTTTTCTACCAAGAAAATTTACTTGTATGAAGCCGCTTTCCACTTTGGGGAGACCCGATGGGTTACTACCTGATTCAGATGTATATTCCCAGCCTGCTCATTGTCATCCTCTCATGGATCTCCTTCTGGATCAACATGGACGCAGCTCCTGCCAGAGTTGGTCTTGGCATCACTACAGTGCTGACTATGACCACTCAAAGTTCTGGATCTCGAGCATCTCTACCAAAGGTTTGTACTGTAGAGAACATTTGAGTTAAGCTACTTACAGATCACACACAAGGTGTGAGGGCCCTACTCGCAAAGACTTGCAATCTATTAGGGTGTATGGGAGAGAATAAGGGTGAGAAGTGCTTGGTTTACACAATGGTCCAGCCATGTTTTATAAATATGGGGTGGTTTGCATAAAAAATGGATGAACCTGCCACCCAGACAGAACATCTACATATAGATAAGTGTCTGTAAGTGCTCAAGTGTAGTTAGTGTCAAACATATGTGTGACAGAATGTGGGGAGTTAGCAATTAGGGACCTTGGTGGGCCTGCCTAAGAAGATGTATTCTCAGGACGTGCTTAAAACTATGAGGGTTATGAGTGTGCCGGATGGTAGGGGGTAGCATGTTCCAGAGAACTGGTGCAGCGCGTGCAAAATCTTGGGGATGGGCATGGGAAGTTTGGATGATTAAAACATATAATCTAAGCTCATTAGCAGAGCAGAGACCCCGGGTAGGGTGGCAGACAGAGATGAGGGAAGTGATGTAGGGGGGTACAGCACTGTGGAGAGCTTTATGGGTGAGAGTGATGAGTTTATGTTGTGTTCTGTGCTGTATGGACAACCAGTTCAGTGACTGACACAAGGTAGAGGCATCAGTATAGCAAATGGAAAGAAAGACGAGCCTGCCTGCTGCATTTAGGACAGATTAAAGAGGGGAGAATTTACTGAGGGAGGCCTAGTAAATGTTATCTCAAATTTAGAAGAAAGCATATGAGGTTAGACATGTATTTATGGTTTATGCAGATATAATCGACATGTTATCTCCTTCAGAGTATTTTATACCCAAAACTGAATGGATGTAAGGATGAATCTGTGTAAAGCTGTCACTTTATTGACCATTATATTACTCCAAGTTTGAGTCAAATTTGATGAACACCCTCCATGTCAGTAACTGTCCTGCCATAAAGGACACTCTAAATGATGACAAGCCATATGTCTTAGTCCTTGGAGTATCTGTGAAACTCTTGAGGAAATTGGAAGGCAGAGGCCCTTGGAAATTTGCCTTGTGCCCTCCTTATAATTTAACCCTGTATAAAAGAAAGTCCTTGATATGTCCTCTTGTACTAAGTTATAAAAAATATTATACTAAATCTAAGATATTTCTTTATTATTTCCAAAAGTCACCACAGCAAATCATTGTAAAAGGCTGCCACATTTTCAGACTTCACATTATGAAATATTTCTGGTGTTACTGTGACACGTTATCTGCATATATAATACTGCAAAATAAAGTAGATTTGGTCTGGAAAAGCTAAGCGACAAATCTGAATTTTTTTATTGGCAGACTTTTTGTATAAAGATAACCCGCCCATATACCTTATAAATAAGATGAGAAACACTCATTCAGCCAAGAGCTATTCCTCCTGAGCCCTTCTACATTACATATGTATGAGCCAAGAGCAAACATGTTCTCAGCAGACAAAAAAGGATTGGACATGCAGCTGCCATCAGTGGGAAGTCAGGAAGCTCCAATATGCATTAGATGGTCAGCCAATCCTATTGAAATTGATGAGTTTAGCCAATGTTTGTTTAATGTGAATGGCCACCCTTAGGGGACGTTTACATGGCACAGAACAAATACTGGTCGGATTATCCGACCGGTCTTTGCTCTGTTTTGGGGACGGCTTTTCTTCTCGGTTTGCAGAGAAAAGCCCTCCTGCTTCGCATTGACCTGTTCATTGTCCGCCCGAAAACCGGGTGGAAGAATGAACAATGTTTTTCGGACCACCGGCGTCTTAAAAAACTGTCCGGTGAAAAATCATTGCAGTGAAGACCGCTGCACGGATTTTCCATTAAGGTCCGTGATAAAGTTTGACAGACGATTTACAGACGGCTTTCAAAACCAAAAACCGTCTGTTAAACCGGCTGAAAAACCAGCCATGGGGAAATGCCCTTAGTCTTAGAAATCTATTAGAAGGTAAACATAGCTATGTAACAGTTCAATTGAATTTCCAGCAATTTGATAGAAGAGGTTATCTCAAAACTGATTTTTTTTTCTTTTAGGTTGAAATAGTTTATCCTTTTATCACAGATTTAAATACTAGTATATTACAGGAAAAAGTCCAGTACCCATATCCGTTGTACAAATAGTTATTGCATGGGGACATAACCTGTTGGAGGACAGTTGTGTTTGACAGCTGTCCTCCAGGACTAATACTTGGAATAAGTGCTGGGTAACAATATGTAACTAATTCCGTTTATTTATACATCATAGAAACAAACTTTCAATATAATAGGAATGTTACTTGCGCTTGCTGCACGTAGACATGTGGTAGGCAGTCCAAACAAGGTAAAAAGTCTTTCAATGCATCCGCATTAGTTCAGCTCCAGGACTAATACCCAGGATCGGAAAAAAATCTTTGTTCCCACTCAGCACCGCAATCAATTTCCAGATTAAAATTATGTTGTTAATTAGGGTAATTTAAGGTAAAGGGCATAAAAAATGGAATATTTAATTTGTCCAGCTTTTTTAAACTTTAATTTATATATTTCACGCAATTATGTCGAAAAAAACAGAAAAAAACTACAACTTAACCTATAAAAAAGAAGGGCCAAACAGTGATGTAGACAGAAGAGAATGTTGCAAATGTAAAATAAATGTAAATAATATAATATATATATATATATATATATATATATATATAATATATATACACAGTATATATATATATATATATATATAATATATATGTCAGTACTTGCTCTGATTTTAGAGTTTAATATATTTAAATGTCAGATTATCCCTATTTTCATGTAAATTCATGAATATATTTTCCATTACAAATCAGTATTTCTTTTATTTCTACTATTGTTGTTCAAAAACTTTTAATCCCTTACGCTTTCCATGTGGTGAGATTTAGTATCATTTCTTAGTTCGAGGTCATTCTAATTCACTCTTCATGTCATTTCTTTTTATTTCAGTCATCAACTTTCATTGTTTCCTTTCATGTGTTGTGGGCTCTCATGGTCATTACCATCTCTCAGTGCAGGAGGATCTGTGTGCTTTCAAGTTCTCAATAAGGCAAGTCTAGAACTAAACAAGACTCCTATAGTACAGGTATTGATAAGATTTAGATAAATTCTTAATATCTCTAAAAGACCACTCTCTGAGAAGACCACCACTCTAGACTGGATTTCCATTTCTGTAGGAGATGGAGGTTTCACTGTGTCTCAGCTATACAAAATTATAATAACACAGTTTTAAGAAGAGTTAACTGAGACCTTTTAGTATTACCAATTATATTGCAAGACCCTGGGGTGGGATTCAGGGCTACGTCTAAGGCCCACAAAATATAATTATCTGGACCCTGCTGCATTAGGTAAGGATTAGTAAGATTTATTGTGAATTTTAGAGCTATAATGCTTATGAGTAAATTGGTATTAATTATTTAAAACCCAATTTTTTTTTTCCAGAAATAACCTTCAAAATGATTAAGGAGATCTTCTTAAAAGTCCAATTTAAAGGGAACTTATCACATTGAACATGGGCTGTATGCTTAGAGCAGGATGAGCTAAATATATTGGTATACAGTCTTACAGAAAAAGATTCAGTAAATGTTGTATTTTTCAAATTTTTTTCCTGCACATTTTGGGATCAGGAGTCCAGTAGGTGGTCCTGCTCACTGATTGACAGTGAACACCCACTTGACTCCTAATCCCACAATAAGCAGGGATTTAAAAGAATTGATTGCAAGTTATACTGAAACTTTTACCATAAACTTTGATACAAATCTACTCAGCATCTCCTGATCTACAACATGGTCTGCATGGATTGGACACCATGCTCAGTGTGAGAGGTTCCCTTTCAGCTTGTAGACTGCACATTCACCTAATTAAGGAGCTTAGAACCGACAGTTGGCTAAAGAACTACTGTATATAACAAAGTTCTGGTGCTGGTTGACAAAAAGAACTACTGTATTTTATCACTGAGTTGAACAATCAAGTCTCCTAAAAAAGCCCATAGACACTAAAACTTAAAGGGGTTGTCTCACTACAAGGAATAGCTTTCAAAATGCAGCGAACACTAAATGAAGACGTTTTATTGCTTTCTTCTTCTTTTTTTGTTAAGGAGCTACAGGTGATTTTATCACCTTCTGAGCTCTCTCTGGTTTCCCAAGTGACCGACCTGTGTACTCAGGGCCGGGACGATGGATAGGCAGAGGTAGGCGATGGCCTAGGGCGCCACCTCTGCCTGTCACGTAGGGGGCGCACAATGACTAACTGTATACCAGTCCTTTATTGATTTATAAAGTTGCGTCTGCCTGACTGCACCTCAGCGCCGCAATTGGCGGCGGCTGCTGCTCGGCCCGCCCCTTACTCCGCTCGCGGCGCCGTCTTCCGCTGAGCACATAACCACGGGCGCTGCGCAGCTACGTGCTTCAGTTCTGTCCGCAGGGCGCCCGCTTGTTTCTCCAGTGTGGCGGCGGCCGCGGACAGGCAGGTAGAGTCGGAGCAGTCAGAGACAGTCAGTCAGACACAGTCTCTGACTGCTCCAACTCTACCTGCCTGTCCGCGGCCGCCGCCACACAGGAAAGACATGCGCGACAGAACTGAAGCACGAGTATGGGGCGGGCCGAGCAGCAGCCGCCGCCGATAGCAGTGCTAAGATGCAGTCAGGTAGCCGCAGCTTTATAAATAAATAAAGGACTGGTATACAGTAAGTGACTGACCAACGGTTCAAAAGTGTGGACCATAGCCCCTATAGCCCTGCCTGCCTATATATGGCCCTTATAGCTCTGCCTGCCTATATATATATATGGCCCCTATAGCCCTGTCTGCCTATATAAATTGCCCCTATAGCCCTGCCTGCCTATATATCTAACCCCTATAGCCCTGCCTGCCTATATATCTAGCCCCTATAGCCCTGCCTGCCTATATATATGGCTCCTATAGCCCTGCCTGCCTATATATAGTCCCTATAGCCTCCCCAAAGCCCTGCCTGCCTATATATATGGCCCTATAGCCCTTCCTGCCTATATATAGCCCCTATAGCCTACCCTATGCCCTGCCTGCCTATATATAGCCCCTATAGCCTACCCTATGCCCTGCCTGCCTATATATATGGCCCTATAGCCTACCCTATGCCCTGCCTGCCTATATATGGCCCTATAGCCTACCCTATGCCCTGCCTGCCTATATATATGGCCCTATAGCCTACCCTATGCCCTGCCTGCCTATATATATATATATATATCGCCCATATAGCCTACCCTATGCCCTGCCTGCCTATATATATGGCCCTGTAGCCTACCCTATGCCCTGCCTGCCTATATATGGCCCCTATAGCCTCCCCAAAGCCCTGCCTGCCTATATATATGGCCATATAGCCCTGTCTGCCTATATATAGCCCTTATAGCTTACCCTATGACGTGCCTGCCTATATATAGCCCCTATAGCCTACCCTATGCCCTGCCTGCCTATATATATGGCCCCTATAGCCTACCCTATGCCCTGCCTGCCCATATAATGGCCTATACTACCCTATGCCCTGCCTGACTATATATATGGCCCTTTAGCCTACCCTATGCCCTACTTGCCTATATATATATGGCCCCTATAGAATTTCCTGTGCCCTGCCTGCCTATATATGTGGCCCACATAGCCTACCCTATGCCCTGCCTGCCTATATATATATATGCCCCCTATACCCTACCCTTCCTTGTATATCGGTATAATGTATGGATTTTTCATACACAACAATATTTTATATAAATACATCTCAATAGACTCCACCTACTCAACTGTTGTGTGTCGGAATTGTGTTTGTTGTCTTTCTCCCTTAGGGCTTGTTCACACGGAATTTACACTCCGTGTTACAAGCGCTTTTCGGATCTATCTTGGGATTCGCTCTGTCGGTCCGGATCTAACAATTAGCAGTGAGATTCTCACATGCAATTCTTTTCAAGACGGAGCCGAGCGGCGCTTTTGAAACATGCAGCGGCGATCCCTCATCTGAACGCCGCTCCGTGTTCACCACAGCGAGCAGTGATAATCTCACTGCTAATTGTTAGATCCGTCTTGTGGACAGACAGAGCGGACCCCAAGACAGAACTGAAAAGCGCTTGTAACACGAGTGTAAACTCCATGTGAACAAGCCCTTATTCTACTTAGCTGGGGAGGGCGCAGGTACGTCTGTTAAGTTAGGGTCAGATTTAATTTTAAGGTTTTTTTTTTTTTTCTGAGGGGGTGGGGCGTCATTGGTTGCACTTACTTAGGGCACCAAAATGCCTTGTCCCGGCCCTGTGTGTACTTCTTCTCCCCTGCTGTTTGTTCTATCTGATAGCAGGGAGTGATGTCATCACACAGGTTGAGGCCAGCAGTGTGAAAGCTTGTGTGTTATCTGATCTTTCAGATGAAAGACTAATTACTTTGCTGTTTACATTAGCTCAGACGCTTCTCCAGACCTCAGAGAAGGTAATTTAGCTAATCTAGACTAATAAACATATTAAACAGAGAAGTCTGAACACACAGAGCTCATATGCTAATCACAGACAGCTTGACCAGGAAGTGACAGAGCAAAGCAGCATTATTTCATTCATGCATCCTATGAAACTTTGGGATGAGACAATCCCTTTAACAATGCTATAGTCATGCCGATGGCACTCTGTATTATAGGAGGACAAAGGCCATTCATCTTTAGTTGGTGTTAATGTTAATTTGTGACTCACACTATCCATACTATGATGTTTTATATTTCACTCTCAATGATATATCTCTGTGTGGACATGTTTATTGCATAGATTTGAATATATTGATATATGTTTACCACCTTTCTTGGAACTGTGTATTTCCTCAACACACATATACTTCTACATTTCTATTATTACATCTCTCCCATTATAGAGTAAGCCTCCATAGAGTGGGTGGTGCCTTTTTGGGGTGATTACTCTACCAGAAAGGTAGGGACTGATAGGGATTATGTTTTACTTTAGGCTTATCGCCAGTATTGTAATTTTTTTTTTTTTTTTTTTTATTCTTCATGCATCTCACTCCATCAGAGTGATACTATGGCCGTTTGATATAAGCTTACCCATGTGTATGTGATTTTGGAGGAATACACAGTTCCTCTATTGGATGTAATTTTACATAGCCATTGGGTTGCTAACTATTAGTTAGTTAGTTAGTTAGTATTCTACATAGTTGCTTTTGATGTCACACTTAGGGTATGTTAACACGATGTACTGTGGCGCGTACAGTACGCGCCGCAGTACATTGTGTCTTTCGGGAGCGCGCGCTAATACGCGCATACTCCAGCGGTGCGGGGGGGCCGGCAGCCCGCCGGCCCCATAGACATGCATTACTCGCGCCGCGTATTCGCCGCAAGTAATTGACATGTCACTTATCTCCCCGCGCGTACAATACGATCGTATTGTACGAGCGGGGAGAGGAGACGTAATACATAGTTCTCTATGAGAACTATGGATTACCGTAATTTCGGCGCAGATCTCGCCTGTATTAGAGCGTAAATACACGGCGAAATGCACGCCATAATTACCTCGTGTGAACATAGCCTTAGAGCATTCACTTTACACTGTTATATTGGAAACATTTTGCCTAAATTACGTTACTTTTAGATAATATAAGTAAAAGTTAAAGGGGTATCTCACTACAGGGATTGCGTTTTATGTTAAAGATCTTGCAAAAACAAGTCACTCTGCAATATGTGTCCATTTACAATGTCCTACCTATTCCTAGATATCCCCTCTTGTATGGGCTGCATCAGCTCTTCAGGTCCCTATAGCTACAGACCTGTTTGATCTCTCATGATAGGCTGCCAGCCAGGGGCGTCGCTAGGCTGTTTTGTCCGGGGCTCGGGCCCCGAATAAAACCCCCTGTGCCCCGAACCTCCCGGGCTTCAGGCCGCTGCGATGGGCCTGGAGCACCGAATGGCCCTGCAGCTACATGTGCGTCCGCTGGACGCACATACAACTGCGGGCTTCTGCGGAGCAGAGAGCGAGCGCTCCCTGCCCCGCAGACAGTGGAGGACCGTCTCCGGGTCCGACACAGCGGGGCCGCCGGGTCCTCTTAGCGCTGAGGACCCGCCGCGGCCCCGAGCTGCTCAGCTGGCAGCGGCGCGATGTAATGACCTCACCCACGCCGCTGCCTGTCCTCGGGGCGCACAGCGGTCACAGGCTGTGCGCCCCGAGGAGCTGCGGGAGGAGCGGGGCTGAAGAGGACGGAGCGCGCTCGCCGGGGATGCGAGGTGAGGGATTAATGTTGTTTTTTTATAGCCCTTTACCTGCCTCGGTGCCCCTATATACTGGGCCCGTGTGGCCTATATACTGCCTGTGGCCCCCAAAATACTGCCTGTGGGCCCCCTATACCTGCCTGTGGCCCATATACCTGCCTGCAGCCACCTATACTGCCTGTGCCCCATATACTGCCTGTGTCCCCTATCCCTGCCTGTGGGCCCCTATACTGCCCGCGGCCCATAACTGCCTCGGCCCCATATACTGCCTGCGTCCCCTATACCTGCCTGTGGTCCCCTATACCTGCCTGTGGCCCCATATACCGCCTGTGGCCCCCTATACCTGCCTGTGGCCCCCTATACTGCCTGCGGCCCCATATACTGCCTGTGGCCCCCAATACCTGCCTGCGGCCCCATATACTGCCTGCGGCCCCATATACTGCCTGTGGTCCCCTATACCTGCCTGTGGTCCCCTATACCTGCCTGTGGCCCCCTATCCCTGCCTGTGGCCCCATATCTATATACCTGCTTTAGAGTGGCCCTATAACTATATACCATGCCTGACATTGAACCCTAAAGTCTTCTACGCCTAATGGAGGGGACCTAGTACACTACCTAACTGAGGGACTATATACCTATTAATTAAGAGATGTCTTGGAACATTGGTGAGGATTCTTAAATATTTGTGTCCAAATCCTGCATGGACTAGTATTGGCCGGGTGAATATCAGCATAAAGGTGTGAACCGGATGGAGAAAAAAGGGAAAGTGAACGACGCTGATCATAAATGAGTCCCCGGTGAGTACACCTAAATGTAACTGCAGTGTAATCACTTATATTTTCTGCTGAGCGACTACATACAACTAGTATCATCCACTATCTGGTTCCCTAGTAAGGCGGTGGATATGTAATCAGAAGCCTGTGTACAGCTGATGGTACACATATGGGGATTGCGTTGATCAGCTGTCTGGCGAGGAATCTTTGGTCCTTTGTATAATTAAGTGTTTTTGGTCTGGTTTTGAAGGAGTGTTTTTTGTACAATCATTAATGTTCTGGTAGAATTTGCCTCGATCTGTAGGTGTATGTTTTGGTGACTGATAGGGGTAATACACTGTCCAAACTGTAGGATGAGGGGTTTTGAAAAAGTAAATTTGTCATTGTTTGATTTTTCAATGTGCTGTGACTGCTTGAGGAGGAATATAGATAACGGGTCCACTCAATGTGGAAATAAATGCTGAAAAATAGTGACAGGAGCAGAAAGGTTTTTCTCGTGTAAAAAACATCTGCCGCAGTTCACAGATGTGGCGTGAAAAATGTCATGTTGAACCCAGCCCTACTGAGCAAAACACAAGGGCCCGGGCCCCTGGATGTTTTAGACCCTAGCAGGGGCCGTAACTAATAAGCCAGGGCCCCATAGCTAACTTTTGGATGGCCCCCCCCCCCCTCCCTGAACACACCATGTAACCAGGACATGCTGTTAGATAATGTAGATAATACAAGGGGCAAATACCTCACCATAACAATATCACCATCATACTGCTACCAATCAAAATCACTATACCAGAAACCAACATTACCAATTAACGCTATATACATAAAGACCTGATTATACCACTCCAGAACATGACCCACAAATTACCCACCACATAGTGACAGAAATAATAACCCTACAACTATTTACTGATCTGTACACTAAGACCAATACTGTTATAATAATAATATATAATAATATACAGTGACCATAAAGTGGTATCAATATCTAGTGTACACCAGGCACTGCTGACTGTATATAACCACCATACAGTGTACCATATAGGTGGTATACACTAGTGTACACAGCTCTGCAGACTGTATATTACTCCATACAGTGACCCCATAAAGTAGGACACCAATGAACACAATGGGGCTCTAGCAGACTGATATGACCTCTCCAAAGTGACCAATATAGTGGTATACAGCATGTAACACAGGCTCTGCAGACTGTATATAACCACCATACAGTGACCATATAGCATAGTTGCCAACTTTCGAAAATGGAAAAGCAGGAGAATTTAGTGGGCGGCACGCCCATCTTGTCGGTAGCCACGCGCCCATCAAAAAAGGCCCCACACTCACTACCACCTAACTGCATAACGGCCATTGGAAGAAAGCCAGATAATGCCCTTATAGCCCGGTATAGCCCCCCATAACCAGGTAGTGGCCCCTAAACTGCCGGTAGAGCCCCCTTGTAGCCAAGTAATGCCACCCTCTGTAACCAGGAAGAGCCAAATTTGTAGCCCAGTAGTTGCCCCCTTTGTAAGCCAGGTAGGTGCCCCCCTTTGTAATCCAGTAGGTGTCTCCCCTTTGTTAGCCAGTAGGTGCCCCCCATTGTTAGCCATGTATTGCCCCCATTGTTAGCCAGGTAGTTCCCCCATTGTTGCCAGGTAGTGCCCCCCATTGTTTGCCAGGTATTGCCCCCCATTGGTTTGCCTAGGTATTGCCCCCATTGTTGCCATGGTAGAGCCCCCATGTTGCCAGGATAGTGCCCCCATTTGTAGCAATGTAGTGCCCACCATTGTTTGCCAGGTAGATGTCCCCTCTTTAGCCAGGTAGTGCCCCCCCTCTGTTTGCCAGGTAGTGCCCCCATCTGTTTGCCAGGTAGATTTCCCCTCTGTTGCCAGGTAGATGTCCTCCTCTGTTGCCAGGTAGTTGCCACCCACTGTTAGGCAGGTAGTTTGGCCTCCCCCATCGTTAGCCATAAGTGGCCCCCTCTGTTGGCCAGGTAGTGGGCCCCAATTGGTGTCCAGGTATTGCCCCCTCTGTTGCCAGTTAGTGCCCCCTCTGTTGCCCAGTAGGCCCCCATCTGTTAGCCAGGTAGTGCCCCCCATTCTTTTAGTCAGTAGTGCCCCCTCAGTTGCCAGGTGTGCCCCATCTGTTAGCCAGGTAGAGGCCCCCATCTGTTAGCCAGGTAGTGTCCCCTACTGTTATCCAGGTCGTTGCCCCCACTGTTTGCAGGAAGTGGCCCCCTCTGTGCCAGTAGTGCCCCCTTTGTTTGCCAGGTAGTTTCCCACTCTGTTAGCCAGGGTAGACCCCCAAAGCTGAATAAAAATAAAATAATACAATGCCACTAACCTCACCAGCTCTGCCCGTCTCTATCATCGGCGCAGGGGGAAGTGAGAGCCCCGCGCGTCACTCCCCTGCAGCCGCGCGTCACTTCCCCCTGCGCGCCGCTGACCTGTAAGTGCAGCGCACACACCGGCGCCATACATACAGGGGAAGGGGGAGTGGATCGATCCCTCCTGCCTCCTCCCCGCACAGTGAGACCGCGGCGGGTAGCGGTGGTCGTAGGACCCGTCTGGCGGCCGCTTCACCCGCCTGTAGGAGCGGCCCGGCGTTAAATTTAAGGACCCCACCCCGGCGCAGGTAAATGCCCTATATAGCCAGGTAGTAGCCCCCCATCAACCTGGTAGTGGCCCCCTTACAGGCCGTATATCCCCCTTGTAGCCAAGAGATGCCGCCCCCTCTGTACCAGGTAGAGCCACATTTGTAGGCCAGGTAGATTCCTCCCCTTTGTTATCCAGGTAGGTGCCCCCCTTTGGTTAGCCAAGGTAGGTGGTCCTCCCTATTGTTAGCCAGGTAATGTGCCCCCGATTGTTACCAGGTAGTGTGCCCCCATAGTTGCCAGTAGTGCCCCCAGTTGTTTGCCAGGTAGTGCCCCCATTGTTTGCCCAGGTAGTCCCCCATAGTATGCCTCAGGTGATTGCCCCATTGTTGTCCAGGTAGTGCCCCCATGGTTCCAGGTAGTGACCGCCCATAGTTGTTGCCAGTTAGATGTCCCCTCTGTAGCCAGTAGTGCCCCCCCATCTGTTAGCCAGGTAGTGCCCCCATCAGTTAGCCAGGAGTGCCCTCCTCTGTTGCAGGAAGTGCCCCCTCCTGTGTGCCAGGATAGTGCCCCCATCTGTTAAGCCAGTAGTGGCCCCCATAAGTTAGCCAGGAAGTGCCCCCTCTTTTGCCCAAGTAGTGCCCCTCTTGTTAGCCTAGGTAGTGCCCCCCATCTGTTAGCCAGGTAGTGCCCCATCTGTTAGCCAGGTAGAGCCCCCCACTGTTAGCCAGGTAAGCCCCCCATACTGTTAGCCAGGTAGTGCCCCCTTGTTTTGCCCAGGTAGTGCCCCCTTCTGTTGCCAGGTAGTGCCCCTTTGTTGCCAGGTAGTTGCCCTCTCCTGTTAGCCAGGTAGAGCCCCCTAAAGCTAATAAAATAAAAAATAAAATCCACTTAACCTTCACCAGTGCTCCTGCCCCGATCTATTCAAGCGGCGCAGGGGTGAAGTGAGAGCAGCCGCGCGTCACTCCCCAGCATCCCCGCGTCCACTTCCCCCCTGCGCCGCTGACCTTTATGTGCGGCGACACACACCCGCGCCGTACATTACAGGGGAGGAGGAGTGGGAGCGATCCCTCCTGCCTCCTACCCCCCACAGTGAGACCGCAGGCGGGTGAGCAGCCGCTGCGGCCGCTTCACGCGCCTGTAGGAGCGGCCCGGCGGTAATTTAAAGGACCCCCGCCAGGTAGATGCCCTTATAGCCAGGTAGTAGCCCCCCCATAACCAGGTAGTGCCCCTTACAGGCCGGTAGAATGACCCATTGTAGCCAAGTAGAAGCCCCCCGTCCTAGCCAGGTAGGATCCAATTTGTAGCCAGGTAGATGCCCCCCTTTGTGGCCAGGTAGGTGCCCCCCTTATGTTTAAGCCCAGGTAGGTGCCCCCCTTTGTTAGCCAGAAGTGGCCCCCATTGTTAGCCAGGTAGTGGCCCCCTTTGTTTGCCAGGTTAGGCCCCCATTGTTAGCCAGTAGTGCCCTCCCGCCCCCCCAATGTTTGCCAGGTAGTGCCCCCATTGTTGCCCATGTATGCCCCCCATTGGTGTTGCGCCAGTTAGTGCCCCCCCATTTGGTTTGCCAGGTAAGTGCCCTCCATTTGTTTGCCAGTAGATGTCCCTCTTTAGCCAGGTAGTGCCCCATCTAGTTTGCCAGGTAAGTGCCCCCCATCTGTTTTGCCAGGTAAGAATGTCCCCTTCTGTTTGCCATAGAGATGTCCCCTCTGTTGCCAGGAGTGCCACGCCCATCTGTTAGCCCGGTAGTGCCCCATCTGTTAGCCAGGTAGTGCCCCCATCTGTTGCCGGGAATGTGCCCCCATTGTTGTCCAGTAAAGTGCCCCCTCTGTTGCCAGTAGTGCCCCCATCTGTTTAGCCAGGTAGATGCCCCCATCTGTTAGACAGGTAGAGCCCCCTCTGTTATGCCAGGTAGTGCCCCCATCTGTTACCAGGTATTGCCCCCCACCGCTAGCCAGGTAATGCCCCCTCAGTTGCCAGGTAGGTGCCCCCATCTGATAGCCAGGTATCCCCCATCTGTTATCCAGGTAGTGCCCCCCTCTGTTGGCCAGGTAGTGCCCCCTTTGTTCCAGGATAGTGCCCCCTCTGTTGCCAGTAGTGCCCCCCTTTGTTCCAGTAGTTGCCCTCTCCTGTTAGGCCAGGTAGAGCCCCCTAAAGCTAATAAAAATAAAATAATAAAATCCACTTTACCTCACCCAGGCTCCTTCCCGATCACATTCAATACGTCGCAGGGGGAAGTGTAGAGCAGCCGCGGCGTCACTCCCCTGCATGGCCCGCGCGACACATCCCCCCTGCGCCGCTGACCGTCTGCGGCGCAACACACCAGTGGCCGCCGTACATACAGGGGGAGGAGGGAGGTGGAAGCCGATCACCTCCTGCCTCCTCCCGCCACAGTGAGACCTGCGTTCGGGTGAGCGTTGTGTGGCCGCTGCGCCCGCTTCACCCGCCTGTAGGAGCGGCCCGGCGGTATTTTAAAAGGACCCCCGCCAGTAGATGTCCCTTATAACCAGGTAGTAGCCCCCATACCCGGTAGTGCCCCTTACAGGCCGGAAGATCGCCCCCTTGTAGCCAAGTACTGCCCGCCTCTGTAGCCAGTACAGCCAAATTTGTAGCCATGTATGATGCCCCCCTTTGTTAGCCAGGTAGTGGTCCCCCTTAGTTAGCCCAGGTAGGTGCCCCCCTTAGTTAGCCAGGTAGGTGCCTGCCCCCCCATTGTTAGCCAGTAGTGCACCCATTGTATTAGCCAGGTAGTGCCCCCATTGTTAGCCAGGTAGTGCCCCCATTGATACCAGGTATTGCCCCCATTGTTGCCAGGTAGTGCCCCCATTGTGTTTGCAGGTAGTTGCCCCCATTGGTTTGCCAGGTAAGTGCCCCCCATTGGTTTGCCAGGTATTGCCCCCCATTGTTTGTGCCAGGTAGATTTCCCCACTGTTAGCCAGGTAGATGTCCCCTCTGTTAGCAGCCAGGGTAGTGTCCCCCATCTGTTTTGCCAGTAGTGCCCCCCATCTGTTTTGCCAGGTAGATGACCTACCCTCTGTTGCCAGGTAGTGCCCACCATCAGTTAGCAGTAGTGCCCCATCTGTTAGCCAGAGTAGTGCCCCTCTGTTGCCTAGGTAGTGCCCCCCTGCTGTTGCCAGGTAGTGCCGCCCTCCTGCCCCCTCTGTTGCCAGTAGTGCCCCACCAACTTAAGCCAGAGTGCCGTGCCCTCATGTGTTAGCCAGGTAGTGCCCCCATCTATAGCCAGGTATGCCCCCTCTGTAGCCCAGGAAAGTGCCCCCATCTGTTAGCCAGGTAGTTGCCCCCATCTGTTTAGCCAGGTAGTGCCCCCTCTGTTGCCAGGTATGCCCCATCTGTTAGTCCAGGTAGTGCCCCCAACTGTTAAGGCTCAGGTAGTGCCGCCCATCTGTTCAGGTAGTGCCCCCATTGTTTGCCAGGTAGATCCGGCCCTCATGTTTTGCCAGGAAGTGCCCCCATTTGTTGGCCAGGTATTGCCCTCTCTGTTAGCCAGGTAGAGCACCCTAAAGCTAATAAAAAAAAAAATAATAAAATCCATCTACCGTCACCTAGGCTCCTGTCCCATTTCTTCAGCGGCGCAGGGGGAAGTGAGAGCAGGCCGCGCGGTCAACTCCCCTGCAGCCCGCGCGTGCACTTTCCCCCTTGCGCCGTCTGACCTGTATGTGCGGTTGCGGCGCACACACCACGTCCGTACATCAGGGGGGAGGAGGTAGGTGGACGACCCTCCTGCCTCCACCGCCGCACATGATACCGCGGGCGGGTAGCGGAACCGCATGCGTTGCCGCTTCACCCGCTGTAGGAGCGCCCGGCGGAAATTTAAAGGAAACCCGCCAGGTAGATGCCCAAATAGCAGGTGTTAGCCCCCATAATAAACCAGGTAGTTGCCCTTCCAGGCCTAGATGCCCCCTTGTAGCCAAGTAGATGCCCTCCCTCTGAAGCCAGGTCAGATAGCCCAAATATTGTAGCCATGGTAGATTCCCCCCTCTTTGGTTAGCCAGTAGGTGCCCCCCTTTGTTAGCCAGGTATGTGCCCCCCCCTTTGTTACCAGGTAGGTGGCCCCCATTTAGCCAGTTAGTGCCCCATTGTAGCCAGTTAGTGCACCCCATTGTAAGCCATGGAGCCCCCATTGTTGCCATAGTGCCCCCATTTATTTGCCAGGTAAGTGCCCCCATTGTTTGCCAGGTAGTGCCCCCATTGTTTGCCATGTAGTGCCCCCCATTGGGTTCCAGGTAGTGCCCCCCATTGTTTGCAGAAGATGTCCCCCTGTACCAGGTAGGCTCCCATCTGTTTGGCAGGTAGTGCCCCCCATCAGTTGCCAGGTAGATGTCCCCTCTGTATTGCCAGGTATATGTCCCCTCTGTTTTGCATGTAGTTGCCCCATCTGTTAGCCAGGTAAGTGCCCCCCCATCTGTTAGCCAGGTAGTGCCCCCTCTGTTTTGCGCAGTAGTGCTCCCATTGGTTGCCAGTAGTTGCCCCCTCTGTTGCCAGGTTGTGCCTCCCTCTGTTGCCGAGGTAGCCCCCCATCTGTTAGCCAGGTAAATGCCCCCTCTATTGCCAGGTAGTGCCCCCGCCATCTGTTAGCCCAGTTAGTGCCCCTCTGTTGCCAGGTAAGTGCCCCCATCTGTAGCCGTCATCGGGGTAGTGCAACCCATCTGTTAGGCCAGTAGTGCCCCCATGGTTTGCCAGGTAGTGCCCCCATCTGTTAGCACAGGTAGTGGCCCCGCAACTGTTTGCCAGGTAAAGTGGCCCCCTTTGTTGCCAGGTAGTGCCCCCCTCTGTTGCCATGTGTTGCCCCATTGTTGTCCAAGGTAGTTGCCCTCACAGTTAAAGCCCAGTAACCCCCTAAAGCTAATAAAAATTAAATAATAAGAATCCACTTACCTCACCAGGCTCCTTGCCCGATCTCTTCAGCGCGGCGCAGGGGGAAGTGAGAGCAGGCCGCGCGTCTACTCCCCTGCAGCCGCGCAGCACTTCCCCCTGCGCCGCTGACCTGTATGTGCGGCTCACACACCCGTCGCCGTACATACAGGGGAGGGAGGAGGTGGGAGCGATCCCTCCTGCCTCCTCCCCCGCACAGTGACACCCCCGCCGGTGCCGGTGTAGCCGTTTCCCGCTGGCGGCCGCTTCACCCGCCTTAGAGCGGCCGCGGCGTAATTGTAAAAGGACGCACCCCGCAGGTAGATGCCCTTATAGACCTTGTGAGTAGCCCCCCATAACCGGTAGTGCCCCTTACAGGGCCGTAGATGCCCCCTTGTAGCCAAGTATATGCCCCCTCGTAAGCCGAGGGTAGAGCCAAAATTTGATATCCAGGGAGATGCCCCCCTTTGTTAGCCAGGTAGGTGCCCCCCATTGTTAGCCAGGTAGGTGCCCCTCTTTGTTAGCCAGGTAGATGCCACTCCCATTGTTTAGCCAGTGTAGGTGCCCCCATTTGTTAGCCAGGTAGTGCCACCCATGGTTGCCCAGGTAGTGCCCCCATTGGTTATGCCAGGTAGTGCCCCCATTGTTTGTGCCCAGTAAGTTGCCCCCGATTGTTCCTATAGGGGTTTTAGTGGTGCCCCCAGTTGGTTGCCAGGATAGTTGCCCCCCATTGTATGGCCAGGTAGATGTTCCCCTCGTTGCCAGGTATGGCCCCCATCTGTTTGCCAGGTAGTGCCCCCCCATCTGTTTGCCAGGTAATGTCCCCATTCTGTTGCCAGGTAGATGATCCCCTCTGTTGCCAGGTCGTGCCCCCATCGTTAGCCAGGTATGCCCCATCTGTTAGCCAGTAGTGCCCCCATCAGTTAGCCCAGGTAGTGCCTCCCTCTGTTAGCCAGGTAGTGCCCCCTCTGTTTGACGCATGGTAGTGCCCCCATTGGTTCCAGTAATGCCCCCATTGTTTTTGCCAGGTAGTATGCCCCCCTCTGTTCCAGTATAGTGCCCCCATCCTGTTAAGCCAGGAAGAGTCCCCCATCTGTATATCCAGCGTAGTGCCCCTCTGTTGCCATGTATGGCCCCCATCTGTTAGCCAGGTATTTGCCCCCTCTGTTGCCAGTTGTGCCCCCATCTGTTAGTCCAGGTAGTGCGCTCCCCATCTATAGCCAAGGTAGTGCCCCCATCTGTTGCCAGGTGAGTGCCCCCTTGTTGCCAGGGAGTGCCGCCCCATCTGTTGCCTAGGTATGCCCCCCTCCCCTTTGTTGCCAGTAGTTGCCCTCTCTGTTTAGCCAGGTAAGCCCCCCTAAAGCTAATAAAAAATAAAATAATAAAATCCACTTACCTCACCGGCTCCTGCCCGATCGTCTTCAGCCCCGCGCTAGGGTAAGTGAGAGCAGCCGCGCTCACTCCCCTGCAGCCGCCTTACCACATTCCCATCCTGTTTCCCCCTGCGCCGCTGACCTGTTAATGTGCGGCCCACACCTCGCCGTACATACAAGGGGGATGTGGAGGTGGGAGCGTCCATTCCTGCCTCCTCCCCTCGACGAGTGAGACCGCACGGTCGTCGGGTGAGCGTATCCGCTGCGGCCGCTTCACCCGCCTGTGAGGAGCAGTCCCGCGTAATTTAAAGGGACCCACCGCCAGGTAGAACCTTTTAGCCAGTAGTCGCCCCCATAACCAGGTATTGCCCTTACAGGCCTGTAGATGCCCCCTTGTAGCCAAGTAGAATGCCCCCCTCTGTAGCCAGTAGAGCCAAATTTGTAGCCAGGTAGATGCCCCCCTTTGTTAGCCAGGTAGTGCCCCCCTTTGTTAGCCAGGTAGGAGCATCCCATTGTTAGCCAGGTAGGTGCCCCCATTGTTTTATGCCAGGTAGGTGCCCCCATTGTTACACAGGTAGTGCCCCCATTGATAGCCAGGTAGTGCCCCCATTGTAGTGCCAGGTAGTGCCCCCCTTGTTTGCCAGAGGGTAGTGCCCCCATGTGGTTGCCAGTAGTGCCCCCATTGGTTTGCCAGTAGTGCCCCATTGTTTGCCAGTAGATGTCCCATACAGCGTTAGCCAGGTAGTGCCCCCATCTGTTTGCCAGTAGATGTCCCCACAGTTGCCAGGTAATGTCCCCTCTGTGCCATAGTCACCCATCTTGTAAGCCAGGTAGTTGCCCCCATCTGTTTAGCCAAGTAGTGCCCCCAAATGTAAGCCAGGAAGTGCCCCATAGTTTGCCAGGTATTGCCCCCATAGTGCCAGTTAGTAGCCCCTCATATTTATGCCCAGTTAGTGCCCCCTCTGTTGCCAGTAGTGCCCCCGACTGTATAGCCCAGTAGTGCCCCCATCTGTTAGCCAGGTAGTGCCCCCGTCTGTTGCCGGTAGTCCCCCATCTGTTGCCAGGTAGTGCCGTCCCCATTGTGTTTGCCAGGTAGTGCCCCCTCTGTCCAGTATTCCCCCTTTGTTGCCAGGTAGTTTGCCCTCTCAGTAGCCAGGTAGACGCCCCCAAAACAACAGACTAAAAATAAAATAATAAATCCATACTTACCTCACCAGGCTCTTCCCGATCTCTTCAGCGGCGCAAGGGGGAAGTGAGAGCAGCCGCGCGTCACTCCCTGACACCGCGCGTCACTCGGTGGTTGGTTATGCCCCCCCCCTGGCGCCGCTGACCTGTATGTGCGGCATCACACCGGCCCCGTACATACAGGGGAGGAGGGAGGTGGGAGTCGATCCCTCCCTGCCTCCTCCCCGACAGTAGAGACCCTGCGGGCCGGGTGAGCGGTCCGCCTGTGCGGCCGTGCTTCACCCGCCAGTAGGAGCGGCCCCGGCGCAAGAGATGCGCACGCAGCGCTACCTTGCGGCGCGTAATTTAAAGGACCCTGCAGGCGGCGGAGGAATGTGCCAACTTCCCCCGGGAGGAGCGGGAGGGGAACCCCCAATGTAAGGCGTGACCATCCCCCCGCCAAAAACGGGAGAGTTTGGCATGTATGCCATATAGTGGAATACAGCAGTGTACACAGACCTGTGCATCCATAAAAGTGAATACAGTGCAGTACATCTTGTGACTCCAACAGGAGATGTTACTCTGACCATGTTCGTTGACTTTCCCTCTTTGTTCTGCATCCTTCCAGTCCGCCATCCATGATTGAACATCTCCCGACCACATGTCCCCTGCAGATTTAGACACACATATCTTAGAATCCCTGACTTTTCCAGCACCTGCCCCCCTGCTATATGGGGTCCATTTGGCAGTGCAGGGCTAGATATGATATATGGGGCCCCAAATAAGAGCAAGGTTAAGGTACCAATTGGCGCCCATATAGGCCGGCAGGTTTTATGTAGCTATAGGCCAATACCATGAGACAGATGGGTTTATGGGCCTATATGGGCAATACTAGAGTAGGGTTTATTAGCTAAAGGGGCCCCATATACGTAACCGGCAGGCATGTGGGGGGGGTAAAACAACATGCAGGACATTGTGGGGGTATTTCCCCCGGCAGGCAAATATGGATGTATAGGCAGGCAAAAATGGGGCTGAACATGCAGTCAGGCCTAAAGGGGGCAGAAAACGACATGCCAAGCCACATAGGGGGCTTATAGGCAGGACGCCAAAACTGGGGCAAGTCAAGAACGGCAGGCCGTCATGCAGAAAGTGGGCATGGTCATAGAGCAGGCACGCCAGGCAGATCATGTGCGATAGGCATGCCTATAGGGGGCTAGAATATGGCATGCAGGCATATAGGGCTGAAAAGGCAGGCAGTCCTATTATGGGGCATGTATAGGCAGGCAGGCAATGATGGTTGGCTCTCTGCAGGCATGTTGTGGCTATGAGGCAGCATATGGGGGCTAATAGTCAGGCATATGGGGGGCTAAAGGCAGGCATGTGGGGGCCATAGTCAGGCATAGAGGGTGTGCTATAGTTCAGCATATGTAATAAGGGGGCTATAGGTAGGCATATGGGGGCTATAGGCAAGGCATATGGTTGGGCTATAAGTGGGTGCAGCAAATGGGGGGCTAGTAGCATCATATGGGGAATAAAGTGTAGGATCAGGGTGGCTATAGTGCCAGGCATATGGGTGGCTATAGGCAGCCATATGGGGCTATAGGCAGGTATATGGGGTATAGAAGCAAATGAGGGGTAAGAGGTAGCATATAGGGGGCCTATAGGCATTATAAAGGGGGCTAAATGCATGCATATTGGGGGCTTAATGCCAGGTGCATAAGGGGGGTATAACATGCATAAGGGGGGTAAAAAGCCAGGCAATATGGGGGGGTATTAGGCAGGCAGTAAGGGGGTATATGTCAGGCATATGGGGGGCTATAGGCAGGCCATAAGGGGGGTATAGGCATGCATATGGTGGATATAGGCAGGTATAAAGGGGGGTTCTATAGGCAGGCATAAGGGGGGGCAATAGGCAGAGCATATGGGATTAAAGGCAGGTCTTACGGGGGGCAAAATGCCAGGCAAGGGGGGTCCAGTTTTGGCAGGCAGGCAGGCATATAAGGGGCTGTATAGGCAGGGCAGGCAGCATCAGGGGGCTGTAAAGGCAGATGCAGGCAATATGGGGGCTATAAGGCATGCATATAGGTGCTATAGGCAGCATATGGGGATTATAGTAGGCATATGGGGGCCTATAGGCAGCAATATGGGGGGCTAAAGGCAGCATAGGGGGAAAAGGCAGGCATATGGGGGTTATAGGGGCATATGGGGGAAAGGGTAGGCATAGGGGGCTATAACAGTTATTGGGGGCTGTGGGGCAGGCAAGGGGGGGCTATGGGCAGGCATATGGGGGATAGGCACATATGGGGGGATAGGCAGCAAAGGGGTATAGGCAGGCATATGGGGGCTATGGGCCCAGGAAATTTGGGGGTATAGCAGGCATATGGGGGTATAGGCAGGCATATGGGGGGCTATAGGCAGGCAAAATAGCGGGCTATAGGCAGGCATATGGGGGGTATAGCCAGGCATATGGGGGCTATAGGCAGGCAAAATGGGGGGGGCTATAGCAGGCAAAATGGGGTAGATAAAATAAGAAAAAACTTACTCACATCGCCCACACCCCCCGATGCGCCGCCGCTCCGCTCTGCTGCTCTCCCTGCAGCTCCTGCGCTCAGCGCGGGCGCGCTGTGATGTGACGCCCACCCCGCGCGCGCCCACGACCACAGAGGGCCGGCAGGGGGAAGAAAACAGAGCGGAGCGATCGGCCTCCGTCCTGCTACACCGAGCAGCGCTGCCTCTGAACCTCGGGCGGGGGGGCCCAGGCTTTTCAGAGGGAGTAGGGCGCTGGGCCCCGCAGCTCCCCGCCCGCCGCAGTGAACTGTTAAGTTCACTGCCGCGGGCCCAGGAGCGTCATTCCCGGGGTAGCGGACCATAGCAGCTGCCACGGGGCCCCCCCCTAAGCGCAGGGGCCCCGTAGCAACTGCTACCCCTGCTACCCCGGTAGTTACGCCCCTGGACCCTAGCAACGCCCCTGCTGCCAGCACTGGTTGCTATAGCTACAGACCTGGCTTCTACTGCAGCCTAGTAGGAGCCAGTAAACACTACCCTGAATTCAAACCAAGAAAACAGGACTGAGGTGAGATGAATCAATGTAGTGAGACAACCTCTTTAAGTTTTAGTCTCTAATAATTACAGTGATACGTGGCTGTCAAATAGCTTTTCAGGAACTCAAGAAGACTCTTTTAGGAGATAGATAGATAGATAGATAGATAGATAGATAGATAGATAGATAGATAGAAGATAGATAGATAGATATGATATAGGTATGATAATAGATAGATATAGATAGATAGATAGATAGAAGATAGATAGATAGATAGATAGATAGATAGATAATATGATGATAGGTATGAGATTGATAGATAGTAGATAGATAGATAGATAGATAGATAGATAGATAGATAGATAGATAGATAGATAGATAGATAGATAGATATGATGATAGGTATGATGATAGATAGATAGATAGATAGATAGATAGATGATAGATAGATAGATAGATAGATAGACATTCATACACTTGTAAACTAAAAGCCTTATATTTCCTAGTATACTTGGGTTTATGAACGCCGCTTATTACACCTTATTTATATGGAGAGGTAACATGCATGAACAGCAATCACCAATGTTCTGATATTGAAGGGTTATTTTCTGCACGGAGTATTATTTCATTCCTAAATCTGAGGACCATAAATGTGGGTGTAGCATTGTTTTTTAACATGTAGGCTTTGAGGGATATTCTTGTTTCATTGATTAACTTTACATAGGAAGGCAAACATAAATAAGGATTATTACCAAATACCGTGCATTGCTTTTTGGATTTTGCTTCTCTTCAGAGTTAAGAGCAGATACTATCTCCTATTTTTGTATACAAGCTTCCCTAGTTACTGGCCACCTCTCTCTGCTCTTACAGGCTAAAGCAGTAGCCAGGATGATGACTCACTCCCTGCTCTATACCTTATCTTGAAAGGCACAGCTCATTTCCATTACTTACTCCCAAGTTTTAACCCTTTAGAGCTCTGTAACCTTGTGTGCTACAGTTTACAAACCTTCTGCACTCATGTTACTGTAACAGGTTTAGCTAGGAATAACAGATTTTTTCCCAATCACTGCTGTAGACCCACCCACAGCCTAACCAATAAGTATAAGCCTGAAACTGCCTGTGGCTCTGTAAAACAGCATGGTGAGACAACTCTTTAAGGTACAGTAGTATTGATAAGATGCATATCTATGGCCATTACCCTAGAAAATAGTACCAAGAGATTAGTGGTAGACCAACCATTAATAGCACAGGTCCCATGGCCAAGGGGGCTATGATTACTATACTCCTCAAATACAGAGGTTTCTTTTAAACTTAAACCAACTATTTCATGGCTAAAGTTATTGGGACCTATACTACATTTAGTATTCACATTTACCAGAATCCTGAGTCCTAAAGCTTCATAGAGTAATTGGTTACTATAGGAAAAACTATTTTCCTTTTTGTTTCAACTTGATAACTTAATAAAGTGTAATATGATATGTTTTTTGTTTTTTCCAGAAATAGCACCACGCCTGTGCAATGGCTCTTTTTGGTATTGCAGCTTATCTAACTTTACTAGAGCTCTGTATCAAGTATTGGTAGAGAAATGGGAACAAAAAAATGTCTATTTATCCAATTCCTGCCGCTTCCTATGTGACAGGCAGTATAAATGTAATATAGTGATGCTATGTAATCTGTCTATGTGCAATTTTTGCAAAGTTTTCTTTTCTACTATAGGTGTCCTATGTGAAAGCCATTGATATATGGATGGCGGTCTGCTTGCTATTCGTCTTTTCTGCCCTATTGGAATATGCAGCTGTCAACTTTGTATCACGACAGCACAAGGAACTTTTACGTTTCCGGAGGAGGAGACGACATCACAAGGTAACCTCCTCTGTGCTACAGTTTGCAAGACTGGGGGTGATATTTATATGTGATTTAACTGAATTATATTTAGATTTAAGAACTTAAAACATTAGACAGCTTGGTGGGCAGAAAATAACAAAAAATACACGTTTTCCTGAAATCTATATTAAGCAGCTCTGTCAAGCAGATGAAATAACTTTGGCTACAAAAATAGTTCGGATTTACAAAAACAGCTTTGATTCATGCGTTAAATTGGTATAGACAAATTGGTACCAGCACCATAGATGACTAGAGTTGTGCTTCGGACTTGGGTCCAAGTCACCCTGAATATTAAAGCGAATTTTGGTATAAATCATAAAAAAGAAGTCTCTAACCGTAACTGTAACCCTAAGTTGTGGTTAGGACTTTTAGGCCTTCTCCTTGGTCTCACGAAACTGTCCATCCAACATCATTTCCGCTCCAATACCGATTTCAGAGCCCATGGAAAGGTAAGTTAATCCTAAAAAGGCCTAAAACCTTATTCTTTTACCAAACTTAGGGCTTGTTCACACGGTTTATTTGGACGAGGTTTTCGGAGCGTTTCTTCGCCCAAAACCTCGTCCAAAATGCTTCCAAAATGCCCCTAGTTCATTTAATTGATTTCTATGTAAAAACTCGTTGCAGTTCACACACGATTAGGTTTTTACACGCTTCTTTGGAAGCGCTGAAAAAGAAGTGTCATTCGCCGCGTTTTCGCCGCAGTTGTCGGCACGGTTTTTGTCCTGGCTATTTAATTTGTATGGGTGAAAACCTTGTCGAAAACCTCATCCGAAATCTGATCCAAAACCTCGCCGAGAAACGCCTCTACGGGTATATTCACACAGCGTCTTGTGTCCGCGTGAACATCCGCTTTTCTGATGTGTCATCTGGGTCATCTTGCGGATGCGATCAAAGAAATGACATGCAACTCTTTGATCGCATCCGCAAGAAGGACCCGACAGGCGTGATGCAAACACGCAGTGGTGATCTCTCATGTGAACGCTGCTGCGTGTCTGTCATTGCCGGCAGTGATAAACTCACTGCTAATTGTTAGATGCATCTCTGGGTCCGTTCTGATGGACCCAGAGACGCATCTGAAAAGCACATGTTCATACGGAGGCAAGATGCTGTGTGAACATACCCTAAAACCTCTTCTGAAGAAGCGTGTTTCAGGCGAGGTTTTGGGAGCGGAAACGCTACGAAAACCTCGTCCAAAACCCCATCCATGGCCTTAGGGTTAGAGCTAGGGAAACATTTTTTTTAAAAAATTGGTTTCGGAATCACTTGAACCCATGTTTTTTTTTCCAAGTTGGGTTTTTTTCATCCCTGAATTATGCACCCTGCACTACAATATGTTATTTTCAAGAGAATTCCACTTTATAATACACCTAGAAACCATGGGCCTTATGTATGAAGAGTGTCTGGCAGGAAGACTGTCTTTGTTGCCCATAGCAATCAATCAGAGCCCATAGCAACCAATCAGCCCATAGCAACCAATCAGAGCTCAGCTTTCATTTCATATAGTGCTCTGGAAAAATAAAAGCCGAGCTCTGATTGGTTGCCATGAGCAACAAGGACTGTCTTACTGCTAGACAGTTTTCATACATAAGGTCCCATATGTTTTACACATCTTCTTACTTTCAATGGAAATACATGCCACATTGTGAACTGTGTCACATTAAAAAAGGGAAAAATGAGCTGATGTTACTGATTTACCCATTTTCTGCACATAATTAGCTCACTGGGAATCGGGTTGTGGATTAGCCTTATTGAATCTACTATTGTATTGTATTCTATTGTAATCTACATCCCTATAACGCACATGAATCTATGTAAAGAAAAAGTGAAACATGAAAAAAATCCAATGTTTATCCACATATTACTCAGTGCACTATTCCCTTTCAAAAAAACTTCTGTGTGAACATCCAATGACAAAACTGTTGTTGCCTATCATAACCAATCACAGCGCAGCTTTTATTTTTGAACTCAGATAAAATGAAAGCTGTAATGTGATTGGTTGCTATGTGCACCACAGTTTTTCTCTTAGGTCCCGTTCACACGGTGGCTTTGGCCACGGCCAAAACCTCGTCCTGACCTCGCCGCAAACTCGCATCTCCCGACGCGGGTTTTCGGCGCGGGCGTGGTCGCGGCGCGGATGGGACGTGGTTTGAGGCGCGGCTTGCGGCAAGGGTTTGCCCCCGTGCAAATTAATAGGCAGGGGGAAAACCGCGCCGCCAGCCGCGGACCAACCGCGGTGACACCCGCGGCGATACCTGGAGCAACACCGCTCGGCCGCCGCGCTGAGGACTCCCTGTCAAGAATTGACAGGAGAGTTCTCAAACATGCACGTCAAGGCCGCGGCCCCAAAGCCGCAGCCAAACCCACGGCGTGTGATTATTAACGCAGTTTCCCATAGGAAACCATGTTAATAAACTGGGCGCGATTTGGACGTGGTTTTGGCCGCGGAAACCGCGTCGGAACCCACGGCCATAACTGCGTTCAAATCCGCCGAGTGTTTACGTGCCGTGGGTAATAGAAGTGAATGGAGCCAGTGCGCACTTCTAAAACATCCAAATTATTACAGCGCATACAGTAGACCCCAGAGTCGATTGCTAAGCTCTTATAAATCGGCTTTATGCCTTAACAACCAGCTTAACGACTGTTAGCAGCTTCACAACGCAGTAACTTACATGTCCCCCAGTGTAGGTAATAGGGTGCCCCAGTAAGTTATATGTTCCCCAGTGTAGATAATAGGGTACCCCAGTAAGTTATATGTCCCCCAGTAGGTGGATATATAGTTTATATGTCTAATGGTAGGTAGGCATATAGGTTATATGTTCCCCAGTAGGTATACATATAGGCAGGTTATAGGTCCCCCAGCATGTATATAAGTAGCTTATTGGTCCTCTAGCACATATATAGGTGGCTTATAGGTTCCCCAGCACATATATAGGTAGCTTATAGGTTCCCCAGCACATGTATACGTAGCTTATAGGTCCCCCAGCACATATATAGGTATTTTATAGGTCCCCAGCACATATATAGGCAACTTATAGGTCCTCCAGCACTATATAAGTAGCTTATAGGTCCCCCATCACTATATAGATAGCATAAAGGTCCCCAAGCACGTATATAGGTAGCTTATTGGTCCTCCAGCACATATACAGGTAGCTTATAACCCTCCCAGCACATATATTGGTAGCTTATAGGTCCCCCAGCACATATATAGGTAGCTAATAGGTCCTGCAGCACATATATAGGTAGCTTATAAGCCTCCTAGCACATATATATGTAGCTTATAGGTTCTCCAGCACATATATAGATAGCTTATAGGTTCTCCAGCACATATATATTTAGCTTATAGGTTCTCCAGCACATATATAGGTAGTTTGAGTCCTCCAGCACATATTTAGGTAGCTTATAGGTCCTCCAGCACATATATATGTAGCTTATAGGTTCTCCAGCACATATATAGGTAGGTTATAAGTCCTCCAGCACATATATAGGTAGCTTATAGGTCCTCCATCACTATATAAGTAGCTTATAGTTCCCCAGCACTACATAGATAGCTTATAGGTCCCCCAGCATGTATATAGGTAGCTTATTAGTCCTCCAGCACATATATAGGTAGCTTATAAGCCTCCCAGAACATATATAGGTAGCTTATTGGTCCTCCAGCACAAATATAGATAGCTTATAGGTCCACCAGCACATATATAGGTAGCCTATTGGTCCTCCAGCACATATATAGGTAGCTTATAGGTCCTCCAGCACTATATAAGTAGCTTATAGGTCCCCAGCAATAATAGATAGTTATAGGTCCCCCACACAATATAGTACTATTGGTCCTCAGCACATATAAGGAGCTTATAAGCCTCCCAGAACATATATAAGTAGCTTAATGGTCCTCCAGCACAAATATAGATAGCTTATAGGTCTTTCAGCACATATATAGGTAGCTTATAGGTCCCCCAGCATGTATATAGGTAGCTTATAGGTCCCCCAGCATGTATATAGGTAGCTTATTGGTCCTCCAGCACATATATAGGTAGCTTATTGGTCCTCCAGCACATATATAGGTAGCTTATAAGCCTCCCAGAACATACAGTGGTGGCCAAAAGTATTGGCATCCCTGCAATTCTGTCAAATAATACTCAGTTTCTTCCTGAAAATGATTGCAATCACAAATTCTTTGGTATTAATATATTCATTTATTTTGCTTGCAATGGAAAAACACAAAAGAGAATGAAACAAAAATCAAATCATTGATCATTTCACACAAAACTCCAAAAATGGGCCGGACAAAAGTATTGGCACCCTCAGCCTAATACTTGGTAGCACAACCTTTAGCCTAAATAACGGCGAACAACCGCTTCCGTAACCATCAATGAGTTTCTTACAATGCTCTGCTGGAATTTTAGACCATTCTTTTTTGCAAACTGCCACGGGTTCCCTGAGATTTGAAGGTGCGTTCTCCAAACTGCCCTTTTGAGATCTCTCCACAGGTGTTCTATGGGATTCAGGTCTGGACTCATTGCTGGCCACTTTAGAAGTCTCCAGTGCTTTCTCTCAAAAAAAATTTCTAGTGCTTTTTGAAGTGTGTTTTGGGTCATTGTCCTGCTGGAAGACCTATGACCTCTGAGGGAGACCCAGCTTTCTCACACTGAGCCCTACATTATGCTGCAAAATTTGTTGGTAGTCTTCCACTTCATAATGCCATGCACACGGCAAGCAGTCCAGTGCCAGAGGCAGCAAAGCAACCCCAAAACATCAGGGAACCTCCGCCATGTTTGACTGTAGGGACTGTGTTCTTTTCTTTGAATGCCTCTTTTTTCCCGTAAACTCTATGTTGATCCCTTTTTTCCCAAAAAGCTCTACTTTTGTCTCATCTGACCCAGAGAACATTCTTCCAAAACGTTTTGCTTTCTCAGGTAAGTTTGGGCAAACTCCACCCCTGGATTTTTATGTCTGGGGGTAAGAAGAAGGTTCTTCCTGGGTATCCAACCATAAAATTCCCTTGTCATTCAGACGCCGAGGGATAGTACGGGGTTGACACTGTTTTACCCTCGGACTGCAGGGCAGCTTAAAACTTGTTTTGGATTGTTAGTCGAGGTTCTTTATCCACCATCCGCACAATTTGTGTTGAAATCTCTCGTCAATTTTTCTTTTCGTCCACATCTAGGGGGGTTTAAAGCCAAAAGGGGCCAAGGGAGTTAGCCACAGTGCCTTTGGGTTTTTTAAACTTCTTGATGACACTGCGCACGGTAGACACAGGATCTTCAGGTCTTTGGAGTGGACTTGTAGCCTTGAGATTCCTCAGCTTTCCCCACAATTTGGATTCTTAAGTCCTCAGACAGTTCTTTGGTCTTCTTTTTTTTTCCCGTGCTCAATGGTGGTACACACAAGGGCACAGAACAGAGGGTTTAGGGTCAACTTTAATCCATGTCAACTGGCTGCAAGTGTGATTAGTTATTGCCAACCCTGTTAGTGCCACAGGTAAGTTACGGTGCTGTTAATTACACAAATTAGAGAAGCATCACATGATTTTTCAAACAGTGCCAATACTTTTGTCCACCCTCTTTTTTATGTTTGGTGTGGCATTATATCCAATTTGGCTTATGACAATTCTTTTTGTGGTTTTCCATTGAAGACAAATTAAATGAAGATAATAATACCAAATAATTTGTGATTGCAATCATTTTCAGGAAGAAACTGAGTATTATCTGACAGAATTGCAGGGGTGCCAATACTTTACTGGGGGGCATTACTCGTGGCACATATTCGCCGCAAGTAATTGACATGTCACTTATCTCCCCGCGCTTACAATACGATCATATTGTACGAGCTGGGAGAGGAGGCGTAATCCATAGTTCTCTATGAGAACTATGGATTACCGTAATTTCGACGCGCATTTCACTCGTATTAGAGCGCAAATATGACGCAAGATTAGCCCTTGTGAACATATCCCAAGGGTGCGTTTGTTTGCAGAAATGCACAGCTTTAAACTGCCTTTATTTCAGTGCATTTCTGCAAAAAGAAAAAAAACGCACCAAAAATGCACTGTGTGAAAGCCCTCTTAGAGAAAAAAATGAGGCCCAATGTATTGATTTTTCTCAGATGTATTCCTTTAACCCCTTAAATGGTGTTCCCATAAAAAAACTTCTGTGTTATAGGTAATCTCGTAGCTAGCTACGAGCCAACACGTGTTACAGAAGGAGAAGAGCAGTGCGTGTGGCCGTCCTCTCCATTCATTTCTATGGGAGTTCTGAATATAGTGAATGTATACTGAGTGTGCTCGGCTATATCCGGAACTCCTATAGAAATGAATGGAGAGGATGGTCACAAGTGTCGCCCTCTTCATTCTGTAACATGGTCTGTAACATGGTCGCCTCATGCCTAGCTAAGAGTTGACCTGTAATGCAGAAGTGCGGTTGTGTTAACATTCCTTAAATGCTTAATGATGAACATATCTATGTCATTGTGACAGTAAAGAGTTCTTATCACCTCCACACAACCACACAAAATATAATAGTAGATGAAATTATAAGACTTCTTCCAATACATGTCATTAGCAAATCAGAGGGTTTCCCTCGGTATTACAGGGGAACAGATTTTGCTTTTACTTTCATAGCAGAGCTCTGAATGTTGCAGAGATTCTTTCTGTTGGGAGATACCAGATCTGAGTCTCTCACTACATACACGGCAGCAGGCACAGCACACTGAGGACATAGTGAGACAGGGTTTACAGGCATCTAAATTACACTGCTGCTAGTGTTATATCCGGCACAGAAATAGCATCCCAGAGCTTACCAGTGTGCTCATGATGTAGACTTCCTGGCTCTCCCTTCCACAGTGGAATCTCCCAGCTCAGAAGCAGTTACTTTGACACAACTCTCAACATAGTGATCCATCAACCTGTCATGTGCCGACTTGGCCCGACTTCAGAGCTGTCTTTAAAAAAATTAAATTACAGGTGAAATCCTTTTATTTTCTTAATGAAGCATAATTAAGGAAGTGTTTGTATTTTAGTCTCCTATTACTTCATGAGGTTTCCTTGGAGGTGATAGGTCCTCTTTAAGAACGCATGGGACGGGCACACACGCTATGTCTGCTCAATACCCGCATATTAAACTACTTAAATTCCATGGTCAGAAAGAAGTGAGCCATGCCCTTTTACACAATTGCCACACACACACCTATCATGACACGTGGTGCCTTTTGATTTCCATGGCAGCTGGAGGTCTAATGAAGGGTGCTATGGCTGTAATAGGAGGTCACTAAATAAATTAAAATACAATACGAACTGCAGTATATCCTATTGTTGATAAAGAGAACCCATAGAGAGTTTAAAATCACTGTAAAAAAAATTTTTTTGCAAATGTAAACAAAAAATACTAAAAATAAAAAAATCCATTTTACCACTGATATAAAAAAAACAGTAAAACATTGTTATCTCTGAGTCTGTATGTCCAAACTAATACAATATCATGTTATTTATCCTGCACAGTGACTGCTGAAAAAAACAATTGGCCAATGCCAGAATTGTTTTTTTTTTGTCATCTCAACTCCCAGAAAAAATGGAATAGAAAGTTGTCAGACGGTTGCTAATACTTCTCATTTGTATTAATTAAAGCTACTATTCCCCCCCCACCCGCAAAAAATAAGCCCTTACACAGCTCCCATCAAAGAAAAATAGAAGTTATTGTGAAATGAAAAGTCTCAGCCATATCTCAATTAGGTAGTTGTTATGGGTCGCATCAGGAGAAGAGGGGCCAGCTCAGACCCACCTCATCTCTCTTGTTTATAAACAACGTAAGCAGGACTCTGTCATAATGACAGCAATGTAAGCAAAAAATTGGGTCTAGACAGTTTGAGGCTAAGACTTTCCTTTCATTCTACAAGGATCAAGAAGGGGGGGATTTTCCCTGTTCTTGCAAGAGAAGACCCAATTCTAATCTCATTTATGGGCCTCCAATGCCCTACACCACCTGCTGCAGTAAAGTGACATCCAAGTTAACACTAAGTAAATCAGTCATGTGACCATAATTTTTAATGACTCTGGCTCTCATTCTTTGAATGAACCGCCTTTGCAAAAAAAATTTTATTCCTTCAATGCATATAAAATTAAGAATGCCACCCTGTAAGAGGTGTTAGGCTACGTCTACACAGCAATGTTAAAATAGCGCCCAAAATCCGACGCCATTTTAACATCGCTAGACTGTGGTTTTTTGGCCCAGATTTGCCATCAGCCCCGTACATTGAATGTACAGGAATTCAACGGCAATGTTGCAGAAGATATAGCAGATATGAAAATCTGCCGGAATCTGGTGGATTTTAACCCCTTAAAGACCTTGCATTTTTTTGATTGACACGTTTGTTTTTTTCCTCCTTGCCTTCCAAGAGCCATAACTTTTTTATTTTCCACCTACCTACCTTTTATTTTGTGGAACAAGATGTACTTTCTAATGGTGTTATTCACTGTACTATAAAATATACTGCGAAACCGTAAAAACATTCCAAGTGGGACAAAACGTACATGCGCCATGTTTGCGAGGTTTTTTTTAGGGCGTTCACTCTCCGGTATAATTGATGTGTTCCCTGTATTCTGCAGGTTGATACAATTCTGGCAGCACCAATCATGTAGTTTTTTTTTTATGTTTTGATACAGTAAAAAAAAATTCCAAACATTCTCGATTCTTTACATTTGCACCGCGGAGCTATGTTCTGCAACCAATAACTTTTTTGTACTAACACCTACGAACTTGAGTGAGGGGACTTTTTTGCAGGCTTAAGTGTTCTTTTATTGCTACCAATTTAGAATACATGGGACTTTTTTTATACAATTTTATTCCAATTTTTAGAGGATGTAAAATGACAGAAAACCCCGCAATTTTTGGCATTTGGAATTTTTTTTCTTCTATGGTGTTCAGCTTACGGGATAAATTATGTTTTGCTTTAATAGATATGACGCGGTGATACCAAATATGTGTAACTTTTTTTATTTGTAAAATGGCAAAAGGTTATTTGAACTCTTAATATTTTTTTTTTACTGTAACTTTGAGTCCCCCTAGGGTGCTTCACCACTAGGGGGCGCAATCGTTTCTACAACCTAATGCATTGTATAGACAATGCATTAGGGTGTACCAATATGCCGCTGTCACTTCTTTCTGCCTGGGGCAGGAAGTAGTAAAGCTGAAAACAGGGCAGTGATGGAAGCCTTCACAAGGCTTCCAGCTGCCACGTTAAGCGATCGGAACCCCGTGATTTCGCCGCGGGGGTAAGATCAGAGTGAGGAACGCTGCTCGACACCATTTCTCATTCATTTAGACTCTGCAGCCATGTTTGCATCTAAAGGGTTAAATAGCGCAGGATGGTGCCGGCTGTAACCGCTGGGTGTTAGCTGCAATTAGCAGCTGTCACCCGACGGCTATGTAGCCGGATCGTTAAGGGGTTAAGAACGACCAGAAAAAAATCTGTGCTGTGTAGACATAGTTTTAGTCTATAAAAAAAAATTCCTACCGTTTCATTTCTACAGCTCCTCTGCAAACCATATGTCTCTAGGGTAACAGACAAATCGTGCAATCATATTCCTATTATCTGTCACTATTTATAACTAACCCACCCAATGTACATTAGCACAAAACAGAAGAAAATAGGAAAATCCAAAACCATACCATACCAGAAGTTCTGATTTTAGAGGAACAATCCAGCAAATCAGATTGTAGGGGGGAATTAAAGTGGATAGGTGTAAACCTAAAATGGGTGTTTTACGGTTGTTCCTGAGGGTGGGGCTTACATATCCGAATTCTATTTAAATTAAATCACTTAACAACACTTGATGTACATATACGACATATTATTGTTAAAGAGAACCTGTCACATAGATTATGCCCCCCTTGCTGAGGGCAGCACAAGCCAGTGACAGACCTGCTGTTTCTAGCGCTGTGCACCTTATTCTGTAAGATGCTGTAGTTTTAGAGTATTTACCCCTCAAACTTGGCAGTTGGCAGCCAGAAAAGAGTCCAGCTTTTCATGAAAGGAGTCTGTTTAATTCATAACCCGCCCACCTGAGGCTAGCCCCACCCACACCTCACAACTGACTGACCTACTATGAATAGGTAGAAACATGTGAATAACTGTCAGGTGGGCGGGACTAACTTTGGGTGGGAGGGGCTCACACCTGCTCATGAATAAGTTGGACTCTTCTCAGGCTGCCAGATTTGAGCATTAAAGGGAATGTGTCATCAAAAAATGACTTATTGTTTAACTCACATTTTTATGTTAAACAAACTTTGTAGGAATTTTTGGTTATGTTTTTCTTAATTTTCCAGATCATTTTCATTATTTTTTTAATAATTCCTAAGTCCTGTAGTTTTCACTTTGGCCACTAAGCCTAATAATCTTCTGACACTTCCTGCTCTGTTTAGAGAGCTTTTCAGCAGTGTCTGCTCATTATCAGTAAAAGCAGGGTCACACTGAAAGGAGACACCATTATGTACAGATAACACAGAATCCACCAGTCACAAGTGGAGATGTCACAGCTTCCCCTCTCCCCTCCCTTCACAGTGACAACTCTCCTATACAAGTCTATGGGACAGAATCTGTCTTGAGAATCCTATGTGCATGAAGCTGCTGTAAAGTATCTCTCTGACTGCTGTTAAAGCAGTGCAAGCAAGAATGTCTTCCCCACAATCAAACATAGATGGCTGAATAGAGAAATCTACAATCAGGAAATAAAAACGACTGAGAGGAAAAGCATATGGATCAGGGTCTTGATTTAATAAGTAAAAAAAAAAATTGCCGACAGATTCCCTTTAAATACTCTGAAACTGCTGCATCTTACAGAATAAGGGACACAGCGCTGGAAACAGCAGGTCTGACACTAGCTTGTGCTGTCCTCAGCAAGGGGGCATAAACTATGTGACAGGTTCCCCTTAAGAGAGTATTTTGTGAGCTGACTCACAAGTCTGCTCCATAGCCAGCAGGTAATTAATTACAACTGACACCTTCCGCTAATGACCGGGATCAGGTTAGTTCTAAATAGCTTTAAGATAGTGTAGAATGTGCCAGAATGTATGAAGCTGTTCTTCTGCAGTTCATACATACAGGCGCAGTTTAATGCTAATATGACAACTCAGGCACCACCTTTACCCTGGTCTGGCTGTTCTAACTGTTCTGCGCCTAGATTTGGCATCAAAGAACCAAAAACTTATCTACCTCTATGAATGTGGTGCGACGCCCCCTAGAATGCCCCTAATCTTTGGCGCACTAAAAAGTGTTGATCCTGCTCTTATCGCACCAAAGTTTGCTGTTCATACATGTATATAACTGGTCTACTAAAGCTTTTTGACACCAGATAACTGACACAGCCCTGTTCATACATGTCGCCCTAATGGTATGTTCACACGATGAACATACGCTCCGCAGTACTTCGTGTGTTTCGGGAGCTCGCGCTAATACGCGCATACTCCCACGGTGCAGAGGGGCCGGCCTCATTGACTTCCATTGCTCGCGACGCATATTCGCCGCAAGTAATTGAAATGTCACTTATCTCCCCGCGCGGACAATACAGGAGCCGTAATCCATAGTTCTCTATGAGAACTATGGATTACCATAATTTATGGCGCGCATCTCGCCCGTATTAGAGCACAAATACGTAGCGCAATGTGTGCTGAAATTACCCTGTGTGAACATAGCCTAAGGAAAAAAAACGTATGTGATGTAAACAAACATCCCTGCGGTGGAAAGGGGTGAAACAGTGGTGAGTATCCAATGCCGGCATGATTACGACACAGAATTTGCTTGCTGTCCACTATTTTGGAGACATATAGGGCGACATGTATGAATGGGGCTGCACCATTTGTTTGGCCTATCTGGCACCAAACGAATGTCGTAGCCGTGTTCTATACACGCATGAACAGCACTACCCCAAAATTTGCATCAGAAACGGTACTTTTGAAAGCACCAAAGATATGCTGTTTATGGGTTTATGAACCCACAGATAACAGGTTCATACATACTGTCGCATTCTACACTTCTCTATATCGATTTAGTACTGGCGTGCCGGTGCCCAGTTTCATACATAGTCTTCATAGGAGCTAAAGAAATGAAACACTAGGAAGATGGACGTTGGCTTTAAGAACACTACAATAGCTCATCTCTATCTTGGGATGATTTGGAGACTTAGCCAGATGCACTTGATTGTAGGAAAGGGCAGATTCTTCATAGACTGCACCACATAGCCTCACCTGATTTTCATGTAATGCCTATCCCATAATAGTGCTTGAAACAGAACATAATTTAAAAGATAAAAAATATACAAACATTTCAAAAAATTTCTAATAGATTACCATTAAAAAAAAATATTAACCTACGCCAACACCGTGTCACATTATTATGACCACCAGCTAGTATCCAGAGTATCAGCTGGGTGCAGCACGGACAGCGGACAGATGAGCTGGGAGTGACTCAATAAGATCGTGGTAGGTTGTCCCAGGTATCTGACTACATCCCACATCTACTGGAGGATCCAAAGAGCCAACACCACCATCCAGATAGTTCCACAGAAGCTTAATTGAGTTCACGTCCATGGGGTAATGGGGAGCAGGGTAGTGCTTGGAAGTCTTGGTCCTGTTTTTGCAATCAATGTTGGACATTTCTAGTTGTGTGACATTGCAGTGTCTTGCTGAAAGATCCTATCCACATCAGGCAAGAAAATCAGCGTGCATGAGTGCACATGATCTACAAGGATGGATTCATACCCATATCAGCTGAGAGTACCTTCCACATGGATGAGACGTCTCAGAGAATACCATGAAAACATTCCCCAGATAACTCTGCTACCACCAGCGTGTGTTCTTCCAGCATTGGTTGCAGAGTGTTTGTCCTCTGAGGTCGATCCATTCAAATAAGCAGAAAACATACCTTTTCAGAGAAGACAACCCTTTGCCAATCATCTGCGGTCCAATTCTGATGCTGACGTTAAACTTGAAGGTTTGATAGCAGAGGTGCAGTGACATCCGACACAGTAGGGTTCACTGAACTGTTGTGTTAGACTTATGTCTGTTAGCCCTGATTAATTTTGGTGGAAAGCTAGTCCAATGTAACGTGTCAGTTTCCTAGCTGATGTTCACCTCCCACATTAAATTGTACATTGCTTATCCACAATGGCGCCATTTGTGAATTTGTTATTCACTTACACCACAGCAGCATGCAAACAGTTCACAAACTGCAGTTTCATAAATACTGCCCACTTTGACCTGAAAGCCTTTTTTGTAGCTCTGATAAATCACTTGTTTTACCCATGGCAACAAAGGATGTGTGCAGGCAGCCTATCACACATCTTATATACCCACCCAGCAAGCTCCCCACATGTGACTTCCTTCATGAGCTATGTGCTGCAGACGTGGAAAGTAGGAAGTGGTCATAATAATGTGACTCGACTGTGTAGAAAGACCCTGGGATCTGCCAGTGCTTCCTATAATTATATTGTTAGGTAACCGAAATCCTTTTTGACAGCTTTTCTGTAATATGCTAATATAGCTGCATAAGTCTGAGCAGTCTCCTAACCCATCTGGTATACAACGCTTGTGTACAAACCCTACGGCCTTCTCCAGCAGACAAAGGCTAATGCTATACTTAATAGATTTCTCGGAGAGAACAGAATAATTGATGTTATTCATTACTGGAGCGCTGCAGAGTGCTGATCCTACTAATCACAGATTGAAAATACTATGGCTGCCTTTCTTTTAATCCTAGAGAAAAATTGCTCTGCAGAGGTAATTCTGTATAAAAAGGAACATGATCTATTCTCTACCCCAACTCCAATGAAAGGTTAGCGAATCCAATCTCTATGGCAATAGAATGACTAAAATAATAGCTGCCCCATGACATTGTTCAGCTCTTTCTTTGTTAAAGAGAACCTGTCACATAGGTTATGCCCCCCTTGCTGAGGGCAGCACAAGCTAGTGTCAGACCTGCTGTTTCCAGCACTGTGTCCCTTATTCTGTAAGATGCAGCAGTTTTAGAGCATTTACCCCTCAAATCTTATTCATGAGCAGGTGTTAGCCCCGCCCACCAAAGGCTAGCCACACCCACTAACAGTTATTCATGTGTTTCTACCTATTCAAAGTAATAGGTTTATCAGTTGAGGTGGGCGGGGCTAGCCTCAGGTGGGCGGGGCATAAAACGGACTCTTTGAATGACTCTTTTCTGGCTGTGAACTGCAGATTTGAGCACTAAATACTCAAAAACTACAACATCTTACAGAATAAGGGATACGGCACTGGAAAGAGCAGGTCTGACACTATCTTGTGCTGCCCTCAGCAAGGGGGGCATAATCTATGTGACAGGTTCCCTTTAAGTGTAGCTTATAAATGTCTAAGGCTCCCTTCACACGCATCGGAAACGACAGAAAAAAATAGTACGGCAAGTTGCACTCATTTTTTTCATGAAAACGGACACTGCCGCGAAAACCTGACGGAACCATTGAAGTCAATGGGATCCCTCGGGCAAAATTGATGTCCATTGCAAAACAGGTCTGGGTCCACTTCTGCAGCAGAGGTTCTGGACGGAACCTCCAATGCAGATGTGAACTTTAAAGAAAATAATTGTAATTTGCATTATGCAGTATTATAGACATTCTCCAGACCTCCTCCACCCTTCACATACACACACTCCCTGGTGTCCCCTTGTGATCACTGTTGGGTTTTCTCATGAAGATAACCCTTCGCCTATGCCATATTAAGACATACAGGCAATCCCCAGGTTATGAACGGGATAGGGACTGTAGGTTTGTTCTTAGGTTGAATTTCTATGTGAGTCGGAACAGGTATATTTATTACATGTAACTCCACACAAAAGGTTTTTTTTAGTTGTGGATAGTGCAGGGAAGGGGTTTTTACATTTATTTTGCTTCGTGCCCTGTTAAGAAATTTCACCTCATTTTCACCTCATGTGCTGTTGTGGCATGCTGGAACTTGTCATTCCACAGCTACTATCTGCTGTTGAACATGGAACTACATGTGCCAGCATGCCCCATAAGTCTCCGTTTGTAAGTAGGGGATAGATGTAACTCAGAACGGTGTAAGTCAGGGACTGCCTGTATAAACATCAGCGACATGCACAGAAGACAGGGGTCCCCATAGCAAGGGTCAAAATTGGTATTTTACTATGATGCTTGGCTTTCTCACTCAGGACTGAAGGGTTTTATATTTGTTCCCCCTCCATGTTTTTAAGCCATTTCCTCGTTCCTTGGTTCCTAGAATTGCGGTTCCTCTGACAAGAGGATTTCTTCCCCGGAAGTAATGGAGATGGAACACACCAGGGCTTTCTCAATGAGCCCCATATGTTTTTTCTAGATCATCATTTTTGTGCCATACAAAATCAACTAAAAATGAGCCTTTTGTGTTTGGTCAAATCTTGAATTAACTCAGCTGTAATGTGATGGCTGGAGCGGCTTCTCCTTAATTAGCACAAGCGCAGATGTACATTTCTGAATGGAGGAATATATCAGCAGCAAATCTCATCCGTGCCATTTCCAGTGTTTGGGAAAATACTTTGGGAAAGTATTTTAAATGCAAAATACTTATGACTGAAGTATTTTAAATACAAAATTAAAAACTTGGGATCCCAAAGTATTTAAATACAAATTACTAATAATACTTCAAAAGGGATTTTCCAAATACCCAAAATACTTAAAAAATTTAAACCAAAAATTTAATAAAAACAAAAAATGGAGCAGAGGTCCCTTTAGCCCACTAGATTAGCATCTACCCTGCAGATATGTCAGGGGCCCAGATTCATTGTGTCCGTCACATGGAGTGAAAGGAATGCTACAGAAAAGAGAAACATAAGGTACCTCCTTTAGTTACTATGCCTATTAATGTCAGGCTTTTTGGGATATTAATTTAGTTTCAGTAACTGCATGGCTTCCCATTAATAGCAGTTAACCCCATCATGTCCCTCATATTAATCACTGTGTGCCCTATATAAGGGTTACTAATATGTGAGACAAATGGGGGTACTAATAAAGGATCTTAAAGGGGCTTTGCCACAATCTCATTGCATACCTCCTGCCTCCAGCTCTACAGCTCTATGTGCTCAGAAGGGGGCGTGTGTGATTTGTTTGAATTGCAGATCATGTGACCCAGCAGGATGACATCACCATGCCTTTCCTCTCTCTAGTAAAGGAAAGGTCTGTTTATGTACATAATTGTAAGTAGCTACATTGTAGCTCAGAGGTAACATTTTTGATTTACAGCACCCTTGGTTCAAATCCCTGCAGGAACTTAACCTGTGGATTTTATCTCTCTTTATCAATGCACAGACCTCACTGAGGTTTTGTTTTGGTTTTTTGTTCTTTTTATTTGCACTGTTTGACTTATTACTAATTAGTCCAAAGGCCAGGAGTAGAATGACAGCACCCGGGGTTTGAAAACTCAGTACTGCCTTAGAGGAGAGGTGATGTCTGAGATGTGCGACCAGGACGAGGAGCTCTCAGCCTGTCGTTTCCCCTGGAGACGACTGTAAACAATGGATCACTAAAAGAGCAGCTAAAACAAAAACGGTGCAGAATTTTTTAAAAATGATGAATGGTGAAAATCTTATTATTTAATTTACAAACTTCCCTTTTACTTCATGGCAAACCCTTTAATTATGGAATACCTAATTATTTACCTCCATGCTTTTCCCCATATCAGTAACTCTTATTTGAGGCCACACAGGGTTAATGTGAGGGACTTGATGGGGGTTTAACTGCTATTACTATGAGGCACATGGAGTTACTAAGCTTTAATGCACATAACCAGACTTTTTATCTGCAATGGTGATTTCCCCCCCCCGCTTATACTCAACAATACGTTTTCCCAGTTTTTTGTGGTAAAATTAGGGCCTTTGGCTTTATCCGGTCGGCTTATACTCGATATATACGGAAAAATTTTTTACGGAATGGATTACGTGACAGATGATAAAAAACTAAAAATAAATCCGCTTCACTAAAAGGGCGGACTTGCGTTGCTGGAACGCGCTGGAATTTTCCCTCCTCTCATCACACCTCGCACGAGAAAACAAGAAACGAAGGGGATGACTGACTCGCGCTGTTGGTTGTTTTTTAAGGCGGTGAGGGGGGGTTATTTAAATTACAACATTTGTTTTTGAATTTAGAAAGTAAAATTTAAAAAACTTAAAATACTTCCTAAAAGTATTTTAATTACAAAAAACAAATACTGAATAAAAAAAGTATTTTAATTACAAAATACAAATACCTGACAAGTATTTTAAATACTATTTTAATTACTTGTATTTTAAATACTCCCGAACACTGGTCATTTCCCAGCTACAGCACATCAGGGAGAAAAGGAACAGACAAGAGTTAGAACTGAAATGCTGGATGCCCCCCCCCCCCCCCCCCCACCCCAAAGTTTACATGTAATGCACCCGAGTCTATGTTTCCTCGTGCACATACCATGGTAGAAACAGCATAAACTACAGTTGGCACTGAATTCTGGGATGCCCACCCTAGTTTAAAATGACAAGCACTCACGTCTCCATTCCCATCATGCTATGATGTTCTCCCTTAAGGTGCAACAGCAAACTAATGCCAGGACCTGTGGAGACCTGCGCATGCGCAATAGAACAATGGGAAGAAACAGCTTGAGTGAGATCTGCGTCTCATTTCCCATCACGCTATGATGTTCTCCCTTAGGGGCCATCTACGCGGCACAGGACAAATATCGGTCGGTTTATCGGACCGGTATTTTTCCTATTTTCGTGCCGTGCGCATGGCCACAGGGGAGCGGCTTTTCTCTGTGGTTTGCGGAGAAAAGCCCTCTCCCTTCACATAGTCATATTCATCTTCTGTTTGAAAACTGGTCGGTTCTATGTTTTTTTGGACTGCCGGCGGTCTCTAAAAACTGCTAGGCGGAAAATCCGTGCAATGGGGACAGCTGCACGGATTTTCCCTTACAGTCAGTGTAAACGTTTTTGCAGCCAGTTTTCAAAACCGAGAACTAGCTGAAAAATCAGCTGAAAAACCGTGCCGTGGGGAAATGGCCTTAATGTGCAACAGCAAACAAAAGCCAGGACCTGTGGAGACCTGCGCATGCGCAGTAGAACAATGAACAAACCACAATTCTCCTAAAGAATAAAGGAAAGGAGAAACCTTGCAAGAACCCGGTATCCACTGATCAAATTGCCACAAACCACAAGAAAAAGACAGGTACCTTCAGGCAAAAACAAAAACATAAAATGTAACTTTTATTAAAGACAAATATAAAAAGGAATACGAGATTCTCTAATGTACCCTAACAACTAGACCTAATGTAGATATACGGGTCCTAACTATATTAGGTTTATTTTTTAGGGTACATTAGAGAATCTCGTATTCCTTTTTATATTTGTCTTTAATAAAAGTTACATTTTATATTTTTGTTTTTGCCTGAAGGTATCTGTCTTTTTCTTGTGGTTTGTGACAGTAGAACAATGGGAAGAAACAGCTTGAGTGAGAGCTGCTACTGCGCATGCGCTGGTATCCAAAGCTTCTGACGCTTGCTGTCTCAGGGACATCAAGTGCAGAGCTGGATCAAAATATTTTACCCATGAGCCAGACATTCTCTCCCCCTGCTCTAGAGACAATCTAGAGCAGGGGTGCAAAACATTTTTTGGCCCAGGGGTCATGTTATTATTGTATACTTCTCCCAGGGGCTGCAGTGTTAGAGGGGTATTCCCCATCTGAGACTTTTATAGCACTGAAATTAAAAATACCCAATATGGCTGAGAGGTCTTGGCTCCACTTTAGGGACTTGCATGAGGGGTACCAGGATCCGTACTCCAAAAAGAGGATATGAGGCGCCTTTTCATTGTAGTTTTTGAAGGTTTCCTCTTTCGATTCTTGAATCTATCAGACATTTTTATGGTTTATTTTGTGGATCTGACATGATTATGTCAGAAATAAATACTCCTTTAAGAAAGAAATCCAGAGATAATGCAGAAACAATCTTTACTGGATTGCTCATTTAGGTTGCTTAAAGGGGTTTTGCCAAGAAGTCAGTTCCTTACCTGTTATCTGATCAGGAGACAAAATTAACTCAGCATGCTGAGTCACAGGGGAGAAAGAGGGGGTCTGAGCAGAGACAAGCAGTGCCAGGGAGCGTCTACAATGTTTACACAAATAATTACATTAGAACCAGTGGAGTCTCTATACAAAAGACACAGGATATTTCTCCACAGTCCCGTGCTAGCTCCTTCATGTTTCCTGTCATCAGATAAGAAGTGCAGACAGCCAAGCCCGGCCAGATCAGCTCCTGGTTGTGTCTAGTGTAAATTGTCAGGTAACTAAGGGCATGGAAAGAAAGCCTTAGCTCTCAGAGGCTTCACTTTTTTTGTAATCACATATATTTAGAAAAGTGATTAAATACCCATTTTGGAGGATCCCACGTCAACATTACATCATGGCAATACCCCTTTAAAATAACATATACAGCTCTAAAGTGCCAGCCATATATTGCCCACTATAGCATTGCCAATCATACACTGCCCATCATCACAGTGCCAGCCATATAGTACCCACCACCACAGTGCCAGCTATACAGTGGTCACCATAAAAATGCCAGCAATGCAGTACATGCCATAGTGCCAGTGATAGAGGGCCAACCATAATAGTGCCAGTCATAAAGTTCCACCATAATAGAGCCAGTCGTATAGTGTCCACCATAAAAGTGCCAGCAATACAGTGCCTGCCATAACAGTGCCTGCCATAGTCTCTGTAAACGCAACTTCTACCATTTGCTCTTCCATGCATGGGTCCATGTATTTTTGCATGTTTTATTTTTTGGATCTTTAATAAAAGTTTTTTAATTCTTGAACATTATTGGGCAGTGGATATTGCAGCGGCACCTGGACTTTCTAGTGCCTGCCATAGAGTGCCAGCCATAACAGTGCCAGCCTTACAGTGCCAGTCATACAGTGCCCACCATAGCTGTGCAATCCATACAGCCACACCATAGCAGAGCCAGCAATACAGTGCCCACCATAACAGTGCCAGCCATACAGCCCCACCATAACAGTGCCAGCCATGGAGTGTCAAGCATAACAGAGCCATCAGTTGAATGCAGCTGTCAAAAGATGACTATTACTTTCTGAAGTATAAGGACAGAAACTAGGCCTGTTTGTGCCCTGACGGCGGGGGGCAACACAAAAGGGCATTGAGGGCGCATATTGTGCATCCTTGGTCTAGATTCATAAACAGTCTGTCTCTATGACTTACACGTGGTTGCTATAGATCTCATAGAGAGGGGTCCCAAGCTCGAGACCCCGTCAGGCCTTGTAAATGGATTACATAGTGAGCTGCAGCAGCCACTGGCTGGTTTCAGATGCCAGATCTGCGGTGCTAAGCAGAGACAAGTGCTTTAAGCATTTATAGCTTTCTTGATTAAGTATGTTATTATATAGATACATTACAGTGTGATTTCCGCTAAATAGAAATAAGAACACTATAGAAAATAACTTGTTGCTAATGGTTTGTCTATGAAAGCAGCCATGCATCTTAATTGCATACGCAACACAAAATGTTACACGACCTCAATTAATTTATACTGTGGAACAGGAGGATTTAAATGGCTTTATAGATACTCAGGCAATGCCATAATGAACTGAAGCAGTGAAGTAACGTAATACAAACAAATCTCCACGTCTGCAGCTCGAATACGAGACCTGCTGTGATTACCCTCATTGCCGAAAGCAAATAACTAACCTGTTGATTAAACATAATCTAGCAATTGTCATTTCCTTTATTTTTTAAATAGGATTTCCACCTTCAGACAACTTTAACTTTTGTTAGGGGCCATGCCGTCCTACAGTTTTTACTAAATAGATGCCTTGAGGCAGGACACTGCAAAGCTGAGTATCTCAAGAAGCATAAAATGTACCATTCTTCCCACATTGGCTTAAAGCTGGCTGTACACTGAGTTGTTCCTCTAAAATTGACAAAGTTGTCAATGTGGTCTAACTTTGATGAGTTCTGCAGAGGAATATCCTTAGCTTTATGAAAGATTTAGCAGCATTTACATAGGGGAAGATATATATATGTAGAAAAAGAATCCAAGGATGGCTAGGTTGCATGACGGTGGAAACAGGTAAAAGTATTAAATCCCTTTATATCTGCACTTGTCTAGAGCAACCAATCGGCGTCTAGCCTTTAAAGGGAATGTGTCATCAAAAAATGAGTTATTGTTTAAGTCCCATTTTTATGTTAAACACATTTTTAGGAATGTTTGGTTGTTTTTTTTTATTTTTCATATCACTTTCAATGTTTTTTAATAATTCTTAAGTCTTGCAGTTTTCACTTTGGCCACTAGGCCTTGTTTGTACTGCTTTAACAGCAGTCAGAGAGATGCTTTACAGTAGCTTCATGCACATAGGAGATTTAAAGGGGTTGTCTCACTACAAGGATTGCTTTTTATGTTTAAGATCTTGCAAAAATAAGTCACTTTGTAATAATGTGTCCATTAACAGTGTCTGAGATATCCCCTCTTGTATGGGCTGCATCAGCTCCTGAGGTCGCTATAGCTACAGACCTGTTTGATCTCTCCTGATAGGCTGCTAGTGCTGGTTGCTATAGCTACAGACCTGGCTTCTACTGCAGCCTAGTAGAAACCAATAAACACACCCCTGAATTAAAAATTAAACCAAGAAATAAGGACAGAGGTAAGATAAATCAACCACTTTAAGACTGACTCAGTCCCATTCACTTCTATAGAAGAGTTTTCTAGTCACGCTGTGTGACCTGGGAAGAAGTCACTGTGCAGGGAGGTGAAAGGGTGAACTGTGACTATCTCCTCTTGTGACTGGTAGATCCTGTTTTATCTATTCACACTATTGTCTCCTTTTAGTGTGACCCTCTTTGTGCTGATAATGAGCAGAAAACTGAGAATCTTTCTGTACAGAACAGGAAGTGTCAGACTATTATTAGGCATAGTGTCCAAAGTGAAAACAGAAAAATATTGAAAGTGATATGGAAAATTAAAAAAATATATAACCAAAAATTCTTAAAATTGTGTTGAACATACAGCTGTGAGTTAAACAATAAGTTATGATGACACATTCCCTTTAAAACCTATGGCTTAAATCATGACCTAGTGTAGGCCAATGAGCTTCTGATTTCATAAAACTATAGGATGGCACCCAAACCAATATATTAAAATGATAGAAAGGGGCTCTCCAGTTTTAGCTTTTACATTGGCAAAGATCCAGGAGCAGTAACCCCCACCAGTGCCCTTAGGGTAGGATTATAGGCATCTGGTTAATAGATCCATTCCTCTCAGTAGGAAACTCACCGGCTTGATGTTGTGGTTATGTGTATCATATATATATATATATATATATAAATAATATGTTTTTTGATGTTTGGTTATTCCATGTTTTGAAAATCAATAGCAAATCAATGCTGTACTTGTCTAGTCTCTCATCGGAAAGCTTGTACACTTGAGGAAATCTGTGGTGATTCTACCTACTGGACTCTCACCAGTGAAATTTTCTAATTTGTTTACATGCTGAATCTAGAGAAAACCTACAATAATATGATGGTGCTTTATTCTACGGTAAACTTGTCATTTATAGCAACCAGAACAGTTTGTATATTTAAAAAAATATATCTTTAATTTTCTTAAGATAAAAATGAAAGGACATGTGAAGACATTTGTATCCCTCAATTTCAAATAAAAATATCCTATCATTTTGGCTGTCCAGCTTCTATGCAGACCAGTGTGTATCCATGGTTACAGACTACAAACAAGCCCTACAGTGGGTTGCAAAAGTCTTCCCACCCCTTGAACTGTACCTCATTTTTAAACACTACAGCCAAATGTATTTTATTGATATTTTATGTGATAGAGCAACACAAAGTAGTAAGTATTTGTGAAGTGTAAAGAAAATAATACGTACTTTTTCAAATCTTTGCAAATTATAGAACTGAAAAGTGTTGAGTGCATGTGTATACAGCCTCCCCGAGTCATTACGTTGTAGGACCATCTTTAGCTACAATGATAGCTGCAGTCTGTTGGGGGATGTTTCTACCAGCTTTGCACATCTAGATGCTCGAAGTTTTGCCCATTCTTCTTTGTAAGTAGCTCTAGCTCAGTCAGATTGGTTGGAGAACGTTTTTGAACTGCAATTTTCAAGTCTTGTCACAATGGAATTCAACACATAAATATGCTTTCATTTAAACCCTTCCATTGTAGCTGTGACTGTATGTTTAGAGTCTTTGTCGTGCTAGAAGGTGAACCTAAGCCCCGATCTCAAGTCTTCTGCAGCCCTTTAACAGGTTTTCTTTCAGGATTCCCTGTAGTTAGGGTCATCCATCTTCACGTCAACTCTCACCAGCTTCCCAGTCCCTGCTGAAGCAAAGCCTCCACACAGCAAGATACCGTCAACACTACGCTTCACGTTGGAGATGGTGGGCAACATGTCCCAAAACACAAACCCCGTTTTTTTGGTCTATTTTGCGCCAAAAATACTCTTGACACAATATTCTCGATATAAATGAACTGTAAAATACCAAAACTAGGTGCATTATACGCCAGGCACCACACATTGTAATGCACCTAAAAACTGCCGCAGCGACGCCAATTTTCTTACACGTCGCCCGGTGTGTTCAGGGAGATCTGCAGTATTGGTTTTCCTCCACAGACGGAGTTTGGCATTTAGCCCAAAAAGTTCAATTTTGGTCTCATGTGGGCTTGCAGTCTGAAAACTGGACTTGTCATGGCATGCTTTCTTCTTGCCACTCTTCCATAAAGGCCAGATTTGTGGAGCACAAGACTAATAGTTGTCTTTTGAACAGATTCTCCCACCTGAACTGTGATCTCTACAGCTCCTGCAGAGTAACCCTGGGCCTCAAGGCTGCTTCTGTAACTGGCGCTCTCCTTGTCTGGGCTGTTGGTTCAGGTGAACTGTCATGTCTTGTTAGGTTAGCATTGTGCCATACTCCTTCCATTTATGGATGATGGATTGAACAGTGAGATGTTCAAAGGTGTTGTTATTTTTTTTTTATTTTTTTTTTAAAACCTTACCCTGCAATATACTTTGCCACGACTTTAGCCCCGAACTGTTTGATGTGTTCCTTAGTTTTCATGCTGTTGTTTGTTCACTAATGTTCTCTAACAAACCTCTGAGGCCTTCACAAAACAGCTGTACCTATACTGAAAATAAATTACATACTCAATTTACTATTATGTGATTTCTAAAGGCAATTGGTCACACTGGATTTTATTTAGGGGCATTAGAGTACAGGGGGCTGATAACATATGCACACCACATTTTTCAGTTTTTATTTTACAAAATTATGAAGAAGCAGGTATCATTTTATTTACACTTCGCAAATACTTGCTACTTTGTGTTGCTTTATCACATAAAATATTTATAACATTTTAGTTTTCAGCTGTAATGTTTAAAAATGAAGAACAGGTCAAGGGCAAGGAATACTTTTGCAAACCACTATATGGAGTTTGATCCTACTGCCATGAGTTACTCCACCCCTTCTGTCTCTTGATCTACCATCTGTAGGTTAGCAGGAGACAGATAGGAGAGAGTAATACATGACAAAACATTTTTTGCTACCTTTACTTTAAAGAAAAACATTTGAAATGTCATAATTCTATAAGTTTTGATTGCTAGGGATCTGGGTGCTGAGAGCTCCACTGATCGCCATAAATAAGTGGCAAAAGTCTACAGCTGGAAGACTGGTTGGCTCGTCTTGGAATCCGAACACTACTCAGTCAGCTCTTTGAGGAGAGCTGAGCAAAGTCCTTCAGAAACAAAGTAGCAAAGCCCTTAACTGAACGTCCCTGCTCTTACTTTTTTGGTGATCATTAGACAACTGAGCCCTTGGACCCTCACTGATCAAAGCTTCTGACATGTTGCTAAGAAGACTAAGGGCCACATGTATGAAACGGTTTTGGTCTAAAACTCGCTTTTTTCCCCATAGGTTTAGAAACAGCGACTTTCAGTAAATCCCTATGCTGCATTATTTACTTCTGCTTGGTGGTCACACCACAGTTGACCAGCTATGTCAACCTGCTATGCAAGTTCTTATCCTTAATAGATAAAAATGTTCAGTAGAGTACATGGATTGTAAGGTGTATAAATTTCAGATTTAATACATTTTAATTAACTGTCATTATTCCCTACACTTTAAACTAGTTGACGACAGGGTTATTTTTGCAGAATGGGTAAGAATGTGGGGTGAAGGGAGGGAGGGCAGCAGAGGCAAACCAGGGGATATGTGAAATCAAATACTAAGAAATAGATTTTTTTAAGCCAATCCTTTAATATTTCCTTGAAATATTTTGTTTAATTTAATATGTCCATTTTTAATTAAATTCTTAATATTTTGAGTTTAGAAATTGTTTTCCCCATTTTGATTGTGCGATCAGGAAAGAGGATCCCCTGTTTTGCACCTGCATTAGACATCGCACCCTTTGACAAGGCTCTTCTAAAAGTAACATAGAACCTCAAAAACATACAAACAAGAAACCATTTGTGCATCCACATTACTAATTTGTCTGCAGTCAGTGTTTAGTACGTACTGTAGTAATACAGGATATCACTAAAGGAGTAGAGACATAGTTAATCTATTTACCATGTCTTACAGATCATGTCCTGTTGTTAACAGCTCTATTTACTTGCATCTTAGTTATATCTGATTCTAGAAACGCGGAGTAGCATGGCAATGGAGAGGGTGTACATACGTAGTACTATTCACTATTTCGTAGACTGGAAAGGTTGGCTGATGACCTTCAAGTAATATGGCTACAGTGGTCGTCATAGCAGGTTAAGGAGAGCTGAGAAGTAGAGAGGGTAGGCGTCCCATCAGCCCCAAGAAACTTTGTTCCCCTTCTAAGATAGTCCTCACTCTGTCTCACCCTTTGGCCAACATTGGACCATTCTTCCTATGGCTGACACTAAATTGTAACTAGTACTAGTCATAAAACAAATCAACCCTTCCACTTGTATGCTGTTGAATAGCTAGACAGGTTATCAATTATGAGTGCAGAAAACCTACAAGATTATGTAACAACCCAGTGTCAGCCCATCAGTGAAGTTGATTCTTGGGACTCAACAGTGGAGATGATGTTTGAAGCCCATTGAACAGTCACTGTACATGACTGCACATACTGTATGTGGCTCTTGCTTTCTGCTATTTCAAGGGCCCACCAGGATCAGGAGCCAACCGGGGATGCCCCTGCTCCCCTGTAAACCAGTCGGAGCCTGCTACAATTGTTCCAGCTTTGCCTTGGGATACTACTATACATAGTTTATACTTTGTACATTTTGGATTCCTGTGAAAAGTCCCAGAGGAACCAAAATGTTTTATGATGCTCCATCAGATATGCTACATTGAAATATGTAGATGAGCATTCAAATGGGGGGTGTAGTCTAATTTGCAAAGTTCCCCAAAGTTTACGTGTTAAATGGAGACCTTTGACTCCCTAATGTAGAGGTTCCCTGCCTATTAACCATGTGAAAAATGTATATCTGGGAAACCCCTAATTGTAAGGGTATGTTCACACGGGGAAATTTCGGCATGCATTTCTCTTCGTATTTGCGCTTTAATACGAGCGAGATGCGCGCCGAAATTACAGTTATCCACAGTTCTCATAGAGAACTATGGATTACGCCTCCTCTCCCCGCTCGTACAATATGATCGTATTGTACGCACGGGGAGATAACTGACATGTCAATTACTTGCGGCGAGTACGCGCCGAGAGTAATGACAGTCTATGGGGCCAGCAGGCGCCGATCAGCGCAACTCCCAAACACCTGGAGTAATTGCGGGGCGTACTGTACGACCCACAATTACACCGTGTGAACATAGCCTAACTCTGACTTAATGACCCTTGGTGTAGGGGCAGGTAAAAGACTTGTCCAGGGCTATACGCTGGCCAAGATTGCTGACTTCTTTGTCTACCTCTATTTAATATGTGTCAGTTCTTGAGACCATTTCTGTTTCTGGGAACTAATGACCAGGTTCCAAAAAAATCAAAGATTCTGTGAGACTATATCCAAATGCAATGAGCATCAGAGGCTACCTATAAACAGTCCCTGCTACAGAGGTAGCCACATTGGATCTCCATGCTCTTGTGGAGACCAGCATGGTCATGATCTATCTTACAACAGGGCTAGGGGAATGTATCGTTCATCTATTACAAGCACTCCTGTCCCTTGTATTTATCAGGTAGATGTCCACAAGTCAACCAGGAGAGAGGTGATGGGGGTTAGTGATCATTTTTTAACATTTCAATGTGAGCTAGAGAAGAGGTTTCATACACATGTTCTCTCTAGTACAGATTTTTTTTGTTTACCTTTGAAAAAATATTTAATATATTTAATATACTATTGTGAGAAACGGTAAGGGTTAAAAAATGTTTGCTTTATAAAGAAAATGCAATTTCGGAAGGCATCTTTACTATTAGATTTGTAATCTCCTTTGTGACATTTGCTCTGTAATATCTCAAGCTGCTGCCTTTGCTATGGCAACCCCAGATGGCTCTCCAAGTGTGGTTATTAAGTCTCGCTTTAGAGAATTGTGTATCAAAGGTATTAGCAGGTGTATCAACAAAAAATATCAACTAAAAGCAGATTTAAATTTGTATTGGAGGCAACAGGTGTCTTGTGTGACCGTGAGATCCATAGACACTTTACAGAGGAAAGTTTAGAGAACATTCTGTATAGTAGGATACCATAGACTACGTGTCTGTCATACACCATATGGCTTGAACAATATCTCTTAACCTTGAGCAAGGACAGAAACTTAATTAAAGGAAAATGTCATCTTAAAATAAAAATAGGAAATGTATTATCTGCAAATGTAAAGCTTTGTCCACATCACATATGAGCTATATAAAGGGCTGGATTTCCTAGTAAAAAAGAGAGTACTCTATATTAGTCTATGCTTGGAGGGCACCAATCCTTTTACCTTAGCAGAAGCAATCAAATCACTCCTGTTGGGCAGACAGTGCATGGCAAACAATAGCTGTCAAATGATAATACAGGACAAGCAAAAGGGTAACAATTAAAGATGAGCGAATTGATTCTAATGAAGTGGAATTCATTTAGAATTTCAGGAAAAATTCGATTCTGAATGAAGCTGAATTTCCTGTCAATTCGTGGTAACGAATCTTTTTTTCTAAAATAGCCGCGAGCGCATGGCGTGACATGGGGTAAAGAACTATGGGAAAAAGAAAGGAATGTCCTCAATGCCATGACATGTAGACATGCAGCCAATCAGCAGCCAGCGAGCTTCTGTGATGTCACAGCCCTATAAATAAGGCAGCTATGTTAAATTCTGCCACTTGCCACTGTGTCTCTTATGTACACGGATCTCTCTGCAGCAGTACTAGATTGTACTCTGTGCAAAATACTTCCAATTTTAGATTTACTGAGGTAAAATACCTTTCAGATACACAGGTGTATTTGGGATATTACAATCTGTGGCAAAGAGTTAATTTTTTTCACTTATGGTGGGGAACTCTGTGTCAAATCCAGTGTGTGTATTTCTGCCCTACACACATGTGACATCAATCAAGTTCAGTCTGTAGGGAGCACAGAAGACATGCAAATATTCCATTTACTTGTCATCTCTGTTTTGGATCAACTCCTGTTTCTTTTTGGCTTTAGCAATATTGATGGATTATTGACCAACTGAAAGCGGACACTGACGGATGAAAGGAAGGGCAAAATGATCAGTGACGTCAACGCAAAATTACTGCCAACACCCTCTCCACTCTTTCAGGGGGGGGGGTCCAACATGTATCAGCGTTTAACAGAACAGGTCCTCTCATAATCTGTTGAATCATTTGATGTCGGTGTAAAAGGAGTGCACTCGTTGACGCTATAGTGGGATCTTGGCCCTCTACTTGGTTCTTTCTAGCTGGCGCTGACATTACCCTGTCAGGCTGCATTCCCACTTCAGTTATTTGGTCAGTTTTGCCCCTGTAACTGCCCAAATAAGTGAAGTGTGAAGCGATTCTAAGAGCGGCGCCTGTCAACTGCATGTCATACTAGATCACAGCATTGTTTCAATACCAAAACCACATTCCCTATGCATATCTCTGCATAGAACACTGTTCTACAACACCATACAGGCTCTCTGCAGCAAGGAAATAGCTATTTTTTAACACAATTTGTCGCAAATTAATTCTAAACGAACCAAATTTTGGGGAAAAATTCTGCGAATCAGCCGAATCGAGTTTTTGAGAAATTTGCTCATCTATAGTAACAATGTTTTAAATGTTTAACTTTCAGGCTCCATATCTCACCATCCACTACAGCTATGAACGTGAGGCTACCATAATTTTATAGACATTTATCTTGGCTATCTCACACATAAATTTGACTTGCAAATATTTAGCATATACTTAATTATGCAGAATCTTGTCATGTAACTGTATTGTTACTGTTTTGCTCCCAGTGGTAGAACAATCTTTTTTCTTCTTGTTACAACAAATTACAACCAGTTCTCACATTCCTTACTAGCTTAGTGTGTTTCCTAAGCAAAAGGTCACTGTTTCAAACTGGGGAGCAGCCATGAAGAAAAATGCCCAACACAAAAGAAACAGCATCATCCAGCTCACCGATAGCGGTGTCTCGGCCATGAAAATAGCCAAACTGCATCATGTGAGGCTATGACAGTTAGATGAATATGAAATGAAGTCCATCCATCCACTCCAAAGCCAAGAGGTGGACATCCAGGTAAAATATCAGAGTCAACAAGTCGGCTCCTAACAAGGTCGATCAGTTCTGGCATGACAGACACGGCAGTGGAGGTGGCTCATAGGCTTCATAGAAGTGAGATCACAGACGTCCATGCAATCACCAGGTGAGATGCATTACACAAGTCTGGAACGGTGGCCCAAAAAATGTGAAGAAGCCTAAACTTCAATATCATCATAAAAAGCGTTGGCTCAAATTTGCAAAAAAGTACAAAATGTGAACAGTAGAAGATTGGAAACGGGTGATTTGGAGCGATGAGATGAAAGTCAGTAGATTGACCTCTGATGACTGCAAATGGGTCTGGAAGAACCAAGGGAAAAGGGGGCTAATGGATCAGGAAATTGAAGGAATTGTCAAGTTCGTTGGAGGAAACCTGATGGTATGGGGTTGTTTCACAGCCAAAGATGTTGGATCCTTGACCAGGATCAATGGTGATTTTAGTGCTGAGCTATATGTGAGTATCCTCCAAGATGAGTTACTTCATACTTCAACGACCCAAAGCATATATAGAGATTGGCAAAGAAATGGTTCAATGATAATTAAGAAGAGTTGCTGGATTAGCACCCCAGACCTCAACCCAATTGAACACTTGTGGGAAAAGCTGAAGAAAAAGCTACTTTCGTACCCAATAAAGTCTACCAGTATGCACCAACATTGGGAACGTGTAGAAGAGACCAGGGATCAGATTTCAGTCGAGACATTTTTGAATCTGATCGAGAGCCCAGAAGGATTCAGGCAGTATTGAAAGCCAAGGGTGGATTTACAAAATTCTAACAAAATAATAAAAATTCAAATTTAGATTTTTAGGAGCAAATCAGTAACAATGCAGTTACATGACCATAATCTGCATAACTAAGCATATGCTAAATAGTTGAAAGTCAAATTTATGTATGATGAAGTCAACATGATTGTCTATAAAATGATGTTAGACTCAAGTTTAAAGCTGTAGTGAATGATGAGATATGGAGCCTGAAAGTCAGTGTATATTAGCGTGCACCTCTCGCATTGACCTCTAGAAGCAAGAGGCCATATATAGCAATCAGGTATAAACTACAAGTACACACTTTCTTACCAGCAAAGAGTGCATTTCAGAAGAATGTGGGAGTTAAAGGGGATTTGCCACTTGGCAAAGTCCACTGTGGGGGCTGGCTTGTAATTCTTGCCTCAGAGAACTAGGAGAGGACTATGCTCGCGCAGATCTCCTCTTTCTCTTGTATAGCAGTTCTGAATTGAGCCAAGTAATTGTGCTTTGCTATATTTGAAACTCCCATACACATGAATGAGAGACAGCTGCACATGTGCGGCCATCTCCCGATTTTCTGCGGCCAACTTGTAGAGAACTATGAACCAGCCTCCACAGGGGACTTTGCCAAATGGCAAAATCGCTTTATGTATATGGTGTAAGACCTCGTTCACTTCTTTGTTCTATTCCAATTTCGGAAAAGAAAGTTCGCCCATTGATATCAGTGAGTTTTTAGGCCTTGCTTCAGTTTGGTTCTGTTCCGACAGATTTCAGTTTTTTGACAGAAAAAATTGTGCAGCTTGCTGCAGTATTCTTTCCATTAAAAAATTTAAATCTGACAGAAAGGATCATTCTTTTTTTTTCTTTTTACACTGATGGGTATTCAATTCTCTTCAAATCTGTCAACTATACCTGGTCATTTTTTTGTGCACGCACAGGCAAATTTAAGACATTTAAAAAAACGGATCTGTTTTTAATTTAAATTATCAGTAATGGAAGCAATCCATTTTTTGCATTTACATTTGTATCAGTTAATGTCTGTTTTTGGCTGTAGATCCGTTCCATCCTTTTTGAACAGAAAACTAAAAGCATGCTGCACTTTTTCTAGCAAAATGACAGAGACCACAATGAAAACCATAGTCAATGGGGTCTGTCAGGCGCGGTTCATTTCCATTGATAAAATGGGTCTGGTTCCACCTCTGCAATGGAGGCTCTGAATGGAACCTCCAATGCATATGTCATCTGGACCATACTTGGACTACAGGATACAGGTAGAGTCCATGCTGTGATTATGTTGGGATGGTGGAAAAAAATGCAGGGACTACTAACAGTAGGGCCCTGCTTTGATTACTAGGGATAAGGGAATACACTGCTTTGACTACTAAGGGAACGAGTGGTGTAATGTTAATTGGCATGTATATGTACAGTTAGGTACATATATTTGGACACTGACACAAATTTTGTTTTTGTACCTCTTTACTAAAACATATTCAACTTATAGTTATATAATGGACATGGGCATAAAGTCCAGACTTTCAGCTTTCATTTGAGGGTATCCACATTAAAACTAAATCAAGGGTTTAGGAGTTTCGGCTACTTAACATGTGCCACCCTGTTTTTAAAGGGATCAAAAGTAATTGGACATTTTAAACAAAATGTTAATTTCTAATACTTGGTTGAAAACACTTTGTGGCAATGACTGCCTGAAGTCTTGAACTCATGGACATCCCCAGATGCTGTGTTTCCTCCTTTTTAATGCTCTGCCAGGCCTTTACTGCAGCAGTTTTCAGTTGCTGTTTGTTTGTGGGTCTTTCTGTCTGAAGTTTAGTCTTTAACAAGTGAATTGCATGCTCGAATGGGTTGAGATCAGGTGACTGACTTGGTGATTCAAGAATATTCCACTTCTTTGCTTAAATATACTCCTGGGTTGCTTTAACTTTATGGCTTTATTATGAAACCAATCAGTTTGACTGCATTTGGCTGGATTTGAGCATACAATATGTCTCTGAATACCTCAGAATTCATCCAGCAGCTTCTGTCCTGTGTCACACTAGCCATCACACTGCCTCTGCTGTGTTTTACAGATGATGTGGTATGCTTTAGATTATGGTCTGTACACTGACTTCACCATACTTTCCATCATTCTGGTATAGGTGGATCTTGGTTTCATCTGACCATAGAATGTTCTTCCAGAACTGTGCTGGCTTTTTAAGATGTTTGTTAGCAAAGTCCAATCTAGCCTTTTTATTCTTGAGACTTATGAGTGGCTTGCACCGTGCAATGGACCCCCTGTATTTGCTTTCATGCAATCTTATCTTTATGGTAGATTTGGATATTTATACACCTACATCCTGGAGAGTATTCAGAGACATACTGTGTGCTCAAATCTAGCCAAATGCAGCCAAACTGATCGGTCGGCGTTTCATAATGCAGATGAACAATGACTCTAAATATAAAGCCAAAGCAACCCAAGAGTTTAATAAAGCTAACAAGTGGAATATTCTTGAATAGTCAGTCAGTCACCTGATCTCAACCCAATTGAACATGCACTTCAGTTATTAAAGACTAAACTTCAGACAGAAAGGCAACAAACTTGTGTAGTAAAGGCCTGGCAGAGCATTAAAAAGGAAGAAACACAGCATTTGTTGATGTCCATGAGTTCAAGACTGCAGGCAGTCATTGCCAACAAAGGGTTTTCAACCAAGTATTAGAAATTAACATTTTATTTACAATTATTAAATTTTTCTAATTACTTTTGGTCCCTTGGCACATGTTAAGGAGCTTAAACTCCTAAACCCAATTTTAATGTGGATACCCTCAAGTGAAATAAATAATAATAAATAATAATAATAATAATAATAATAATATAGGGGATTAACAATATTAACTAGACTACAAAAAAATCTACCCTTTAAAACATCACTTTTATTAAATCTCTTAAAATCTCTCATGCAATTAGTCACAATTCTAATATCCAGATAAAAGGCATACATATAAGGTAATGGGCCAATTTTTTGTAAAACTTTAGACTCACTCCTCCCTTTAAATTGAGCTCTAGGGTGAAGTGAGGAGTGTCTATAGGGGTATTTTTGCGGAGTCGCTCTCATCAGAGCAGGTGCCCTGCTAAGGGTAAAGTATAGGGTTTACTAGTGGAAGGGATAGCCTACCTGAACCTTATTTATCCATAACAGCACCTGGCATTTATATTTTGAAGATTCATGCGAATTGAGAAATTTTCAGATGATATTTTTTTGATGAATAATGCTGTGACCGGGTGGTGGTGAGTAAAATATACAAAATAAACATTATCTTATATGTATGCCTTTTATCTGGGTATTAGAATTGTAACACATACAAAAAATGGGACATTACTTACTCAAAAATCACAACAATTTTTTGGGCCATATTCACAGCTCAATGGCTGGACTAGACTGAACCCAGTAACAGACATCTCTGGCCTATATGCTACCTGGGTAAAATTAACAGGTGCACTTAATTGCTGAGCAGCAGCTCACACACCCCACTGCTAGGGGAACAATTAGATGATAAAAAAAACTGCACATTAGTTTAATACTTGTTCACACCAGCATGCAGAAAAGCCACAGTATAATGTATGGGGAGATTGTACAAATGCAAAAGTACCAATAAAACAACTACTCACATACCCTCAATGCATGAGGGGGGGTGATTGCTGGTACTACAATTGCATATAAATAAGGCAATACAGAAGGGTGCCATAAATACAGATACGTGTGGTACACCATGCTGGCTTACAACCTACTAGTGACACCCATACTATTCGATTAGGCAGGCTGCACAGCACTTTCTAGATGTCCAACACAAAACACAGAAACTCTCCGCACCCCAGCATTCTTGGGCAGATAAAAAATTTGACATACTGGAAAAATTTTAAATATGAGGTATTAGTTGTTACAGGGGCCCTGGTACGCAAGCTCGCAACCGACGGCAACGGTCCTCATGTCTTGAAAGTCCCTACACTAACAATTTACAGAATGTATCCTCTTATTTATATGCAATTGTAGTACCAGCAACCACCCCCCTCATGTATTGAGGGTATGTGAGTGGTTGTTTTATTGGTATTTTTGCATTTGTGCACTTTCCCCATGGATTATACTGTGGCTTTTCTGCAAGCTGGTGTGAACAGGTATTAAGCTAATGTGCAGTTTTTTATCATCTAATTGTTCCCCTAGCAGTGGGGTGTGTGAGCAGATGCTCAGCAATTAACTGCACCTGTTATTTTTTCCCAGGTAGCATGAAGGCCAGAGATGTCTGCTGCTGGGTTCATTCTAGTCCAGCCATTGAGCTGTGAATATGGCAGCAAAAATTGTTGTGTTTTTTATTAGAATTGTAACCCTCAAATGAAAGCGGAAAGTCTAGACTTTATGTCCATGTCCATTATATAACTATAACTTGAATGTGTTTCTGTAACCAGGTACAAAAAACAAAATTTGTGTCAGTGTCCAAATACATGTGGACCTAACTGTATATGTATATATACAGTGGGTTGCAAAAATATTTATAACCTTCGAACTGTTCTTTTGTTTTAAACATTACAGCCGCAAACTTAAATGTATTTTACTGTTATTTTATGTGAAAGAGTAACACAACGTAACAAGTATTTGTGATGTGTAAAGAAAATAATAGGTGCTTTTCCAAACTTTTGCAAATTAAAAAACTGAAAAGTGTGGGGTGGAACTTTGCATATGTATTCATCCTCCAACCCACCCCACCCCTCGTCCTATGTTGGACCACCCTTACATGTAAAGACAGCTGCAGTCTGTTGGTCTCTACCAGCTTTGCACATCTAGAGGCTGGAATTTTGCACATTCTTATTTGAAAAATAGCTCTTGCTCAGTCACATTCATTGGCGAACGTTTGTGAACAGCAATTTTCAAGTCCTGCTACAGATTCTCAATGGGATTTGGGTCCAGACTGTGGTTCGGCCATTTTAACACATGAATATGCTTTGTTTTAAACTCTTGTAGCTTACTGTTATGACTGGGTAGGTGTGGATCCTCTGGACCATTGCAAGCAGTGGTATAAGCCACATCAAGGAGGGGAGTCTAAGTAGCCTCCCGGTATTCACCAGAGCCTGCTGCAGGACACGTTGGGCTTGCTGCGGCAGAAGACTACCAGGTCGCTATCCCTGACGCGACTTGTTTGTGGTTGCAGTCTGGGTGGAGCATAGTACAGAATCGGCAGGCAAACTCATAGTCAGGGACAGGAAAAGAGGTCAGGATAGGCAGCAGGCCAAAACATTGTCAGTGGGGAGAGGCAGAAGTCAAGATACACATCAAGGCAGGAACACTAACGGAATGCTTTCTCTAAGGCACTGGACACTGTAGATCTGACAGAGAAGTGCAGGAAGTGATAGAAGATATAGTGTCAGCACCCGCCAAATAACCAATTACCGGCCCGTTGGGCCCTTCAAATTTTACTGAGGCGGTGCATGCCCTAGGAAGTAGGGACATGCATGCTGACAGGTAAAGACGCACAAAGAAGCAGGAGCGTGAAGAGGTGGGTACTGTCCAGAAACACGGGTGTGTGCCATGTGGGGTGTGGCACCATCCGCACCTGGCAGATCACTGCCAAGGGGATAAGGATGTGTCCACAGTCCGACATGTGGACCACAGGACCACCGTGACACTTACGCTGTATGTTTATTGTTGTTGTCATGCTGGAAGGTGAACCTATGCCCCTTTCTCAAGTCTTTTGCAACCTCTAAAAGGTTTTCTTACAGGATTGCCCTTTATTTAGTTCCACCTGTCTTCCCATCAACTGTGAGCTGAAGCAAAGCATTCCCCCAGCATGATGCTGCCAACCATCAAGCTTCACAGTAGGGATTGTGCGTTCAAGGTGATGTGCAGTGTTGACTTTCTTCCACACACAGCAATTGGCATTTACCCAACAAAGTTTTATTTTGGTCTCATCTGACCAGAGCCCCTTCTTCCACATGCTTGTTGTGTCCCCTACATAGCTTTTTGCAAACTGCAAATGACACTACTTATGACTTTCTTTCAAAAATGGCTCTCTTCTTGCCACTCTTTCATAAAGTGGAGTACACAACTAATAGTGGTCCTGTTGAGAGATTCTCCCATCTGAGCTGTGGATTTTTTCAGCTCCTCCAGACTGAACCTCCTAGCAGATCCTTTAACTAGTGCTCTCCCTGTGTGGGTTGTCAGTTTAGATCGACAGCCATGTCTTGGTAGGTTCGTAGCTTTGCCATATTGCTTTCATTTACAGATGATGAATTGAACAGTGCTCAGTGAAATGTGAAATGTTCAGAGCTTGGGCTATTTTTTTTAAAACCTAATCCTGCAATACACTTAGCCAGAACCTTATCTGGTGTGTTCCTTGGTAATGATGCTGTTAGTTCACAAATTTTTGAGGTCTTCACAAAACAGCTGTAGTTATACTGAGAATATATTAAATACAGCTGTATTATATTTACTAACTAGGTGACTTCTAAAGGCCATTGGTCACACTGAATTTTATTTAGGGGTATCAGAATCCAAGGGGCTGAATAAATGTGCACGCTATACTTTTCAGTTTTTTAATTTGCAAGAATTTGGAAAAGATTGCATCATTTTATTAAAACACTTCAAAAAATACTTGCTACTTTGTGTTACTCTATCACATAAAATATCAATAAAATAAATTTAGGTTTGTGGCAGTAACATTTAAAAATGAGGAAAACTTCAAGGGGTAGGAATACTATTGCAACCCACTGTATTTATATACACTGCTCGCAAAAAGTTAGGGATATTTGTCTGTTGGTTGAAATTTCAGTGTGAACATAAAATTTCTTGGAAATTGTTTTTAAATTAGACAATCTCTTAACTTTAGAATGCACATGTCCAACTGTTTAATGTATCAGTATTTTTTGCACAAATTGCTAATCTCTAACAAGGAGCTTAATGGCAAAATTCTCAACAGGTGTTTGATCCCTGCACAATAAGTTTAGGGAATCGATCTGAATTGGGATTTAAACATTTCTCCTCATCATGCTGTTCACATTTTGACATCACCTTACAATTGATCAACAGTACAACTTCAAGCAGGATGTTCTCAGACGGAATTGGCCACTGAGCTTAGAGTGTTAAAGAGTGTCATCAACAGGTTGCTACAGAGATACAGAGAGACTGAAAGAGTCACAAAAAGGCAAAGAAGTGGACGTCCTTTTGTTCCATCACATATCGATATCCGCGGAATGGGATGATGAATGCCACAAAACTCCAGGCAAGTTTAAGGGAGGTGAGAGGCAACCAAATGTCACGTCAGACCATTCATAACAGTTTACATCAGCGTAGTCTGCATGCTAGATGACCAGCAAGAGCACCTGACCACACCACCAGACACAGGCATCATAATCTTGCAAGGACCAGGGAGCATCTATGCTGAAATTCAAATCAGTCTGAGAAAAAATGATGGCCTCAAATGATGCTGAAGACGTCACGAAGACCACTATGCATCAGCCAGGTCAGGTACCGGTCAGGTACCATTGCCTGTCGTCTAGCACACATACCACGCTGAATAGCCAATGCTGTCTGAGAGCATCCTGCTTGAAGCCTCAAAATGTTGAGGTACTGTTGATCAATTTTAGGTTGTTGTCTTGGTCTCATGATGTCAACATAATGAGGAGGACTGTTAAAATCCCAATTCAAACTGATCCACTAAATTTATTGGGTGATTCAACGATCAAACACCAGTTGGGAATTTTGCCATTAAACTATATAAGCAAGTTGTGCAAAAAGTAATGAAACATTGAACAGTTGGACATGTGCATTCCAAAGTTAAGAGATGATCTCACCAAGTTCATTTAAAAAAAAAAATCAAGAAATTTTATGTTCATCCCTGAAATTTTATTTAACAAAATCCCCAAAAATTTAAGATTTTTGGCTTTTGGTTTTGAAATTTTTTGTGCCGGGTTATTTATAAGCAAACCATCAACCCACATCAAAAGGCAATATAGAAAATTTTAAAGGGTTTTGTCTCCAAAAAACATCTTTTTTTAAAAATGGGGGGAAAACAAAAATGGAAGAAAAGTTTTTTTTCTGGGATACCTTTTAGCAAAGGGGGCTATGGTTTTATTTAAAAAACGGGTTTTGACTTTTGTGTCTGAAATAATAACGGGTGTGGTGCCCAGGTCGGTTTCCCCACCCACCTAATCTGCCCAGTGGCTGTCGGCCCTGTTTTTTGTTTGGTATTTCCCAAAACCGGGTTATTGTAAAGGAGCGTGCCCCAGTGTGTTGATCTGTGCGGGAAGAGAGAGAAAAACCTGATGCTGTTCTGGGGCGGAGATAGACTTGATGCTGTGCTGGGACGAGAGGAAGATACCTGATGCTGTGCTGAAATAAAAAGAGAGAAAAAATTTGATCCCTTGCAAAGGATGGAGAGTTCTGATCCCTGGGCTGGGTTTGGAGAATCCCTAAAGGTTTTGTGGGGATGAGGGAGAGAAAAAACCTTTATGATGTTTTTTTTTGGGCCCAAAAGAGAGATACCTATGCTGTGTGGGATGAAGAAAAGAAAACCTGATGCGGGGTGCTGGGGACGGGGAGAGAGAGGGGCCGATTTGTGCTGGGAACTGATGAGGGGAGGACTTGGGGGGCCAACTTTGTTAAAAGGGTTTTTGGGCCTAAAAACTCCTTTTTTCCCCAAAAAAAAACCAAAGGGGAAAAAAAGTGGGGTTTTAGAAAAAAAAACCCCTTTTTAAATACATGGGGCCCTTAATGCTTTGCTGGGAGGAGAGAGAAGATACTTGATTGCGTTAACCGAAGAAAAAGAGAGCCCCCAAATTTCTTTTGGGGGGGTTTGAGAAAAGATATCTGATTGCTGTGTTTGGAGGGAAAGAAGAAAATCCCTTTTTCCCTGGTTTTGGGAAAAGAGTAGAGACCCCATTTTCCCGTTGGGGGGGGGGAAAAGCAAGACCTGGATATTTTGTGCGGGGTGGAGAGGAGACACCTGATGCTGTTTTGGGATGAAAGGGGAAGACACCTAAAACTGTTTTGGGGTAAAGAAGAGCCTTTATAATGTGTTTGGGGTTTGGAAAAGAGAGGGGAAAATTTGATGCTTTTTCCCGGGGACAAGAGAGACAACTGTGCTGTGTGGGAAATTGAGAGATCCCTGTCGGTGCTAGAGGAAGAGAGATACCTAAATTCTATTCTGGAAAAAGAGAGGGGAGAAAACCTGATGCCATCCCTGGGAAGAGAGAAAACCTAACCTGTGTTTGGGAGGGGGGACAAAACACCCGTTTGCTGTGCTGGGAATAAAAAGAAAAACCCCTGTTGCTGTGCTAGGATGGAGAAAAACCCTGTTTGTTTGTGGGGAATGGAAGAGGAGACCTGTTTGCTGTGTGGGGGACAAGAAAGACACCTGAAGGGGGGGCTGGTTTTGAGATAAAATGATGGTCCCTGGGACGAAAAGAGCCCTTTGATGCTAAAGCTTTTAAACAAGAAAACCCCTGTTTTCCCCTGGGGGCGGGTTTAGGGAGAGAGGGGACACCTAAAATTCTGTGTGGGGGGAGCGGGGGAACCTAAATTCTGTGCTTTGACAGAGAGGCCCTTTGATCCTGGGGCTAGGACGGAGAGAGAAAGGAAACCCTTTAGCTGGGGCTTGGGGGAGAGAGGGGCCCCTGATGCGTGCGGGGAAACAGAGAGACACCTGATGCTGTGCTGGGCCCGGGGAGAGAGAGAGAGAAAATAGAAGACCCGATGCTTGGGGGACAGGAGAGAGAAAACCACCGGGATGGGGGGGTTGGAATGAGAGTTTATCTGTTTGCTGTGCGGGGTCGGGGAGTACCAATGTTGTTTAGGGATGAGAAGAGAAGAGGGCCTTAAAATGTTTTTTGTGGGGTTTTTTGAAAGAAAGAGGGGAAAATGACTTGTTTGCTTTTGTTTGGGAGGGGGAGAAAAAGAGAAGACTTGGGAAGGGGGGGGGGCACCTTTGTTGTTGGGAGAGGGGGAAAAAGGAAAAAGCCCCTTGATGGCTTTTGTTAAGAGGAGGGGAGCCCCAAAAATTTAAAATGTTTGTGTTTGGGGGGGAAAAAAGTGACTGAGGGGCTTTTTTGTTTTGGGGGATTGAAAAAAAGAGACCTGGAGGGGCCCTGTGTTTGGGGGGGAAAAAGGGGGGGAAAAGGGGAAGGGGCCTGGGGGGGTTGGCCAAGAGGGGGGGTTTGGAGAGAGGAAAAATGATTGATCCGGGGGGTGGGGAGGGAGGGGGGGGGGAAGGAACCCAAATTTGGGGTGAAAAGAGATGCCATCTCATGGAGGATTTTAATGAGTAGTCCCACGTAAATGAGAGAGAGAGAGACTTGATGCTTTTTTAAAGAGGGAGAGAAAAAAAGCCCTGAGCTTTTGCTGGGGGGAGGGAGAAAACACCTAAATGCTGTGCTGTGATAGAGAGAGGGGCCCTGACCCCGGGTCCCTTGGGGGGGGAGAGACCTGATGCTTTTCTGGGGAGGGAAAAGGAGCCCCTTGATGCTTTTGCTGGAATGAGAGAGACCTAAATGCGTGCTGGGAGGGAGAGAGGGGAACCGGGTTCCTGTGCGGGTATGGGGGAGGGGAGGGAACCAAATTTCCCTGTGCGGGGGGGAGAAGAGACCGGGTTGCGTGTTTGTGATGAGAGGCCCCCCTAAATGCTTTCCGGGGAGGAGAAAAGAGAAACCGTGCTTTTGTTTTGGGACAAAGAGAGACCCTGATGCTGTGGGGATGAAAGATAGAGAAGACACTTTACTGGGGCTGGGAAAGAGAAGACCCCGGGATTCGGGTTCGGGGAAATGAAGATACCTCATGCTTTTGGCTTTTTTTGAGAGAAAAAACACTTTTTTGTTTTGGGGCTGGGAGGAAGAGAGGACCAATCTGTGGGGGATGGAGGGAGAGCCCTGAGGGCTGTGCTGGGAGGGGAAGGGCCCTTTTTTGATGCTGGGGCGGGATGGAGAAGAGCCCCGGGATGCTCTGCGGGGATTTGGGGGAGACTTTCCCTTTGGGTTTTTTGGAGGGAGAGAGAGAGATACAGTATGCCTGGTGCTTTGGGGGGGAAAAGAGACCTGATGCTGTGCGGGGGGGAGAGAAAACCTGATTGGGGGCGGGGGAAGGAGAGAGAGAAACCTCATACTGTGCTTTGGGTAAAAAGAGAAAACCTGTTTGCTGTCCCGGAGGAGAAAAACCCTTTGATGCTTTTGTTGGGGACGGAAGAGAGAGAGAACCCCTGATGCTGACGGGGGGGAAAGAAAAGCCCAAAGTTGCTGTGCTGGGGGGGAGAGAAAGAAAAGACACCTGATGGGCTTTGGGGGGAAAGGGGGAGGAGACCTGATGCTGTGCTGGGAGGAAAAGGGGGAAAAGGAAAGAATTTTGTTGAGAGAGATCCCCTTCTCATGGAGGGTTTTTTAATGAGGGGTTCCACGTAAAAAAACTGTACTGTGAAAATCCCACATAAAAAAACAATTTGTGCAGCCCAAATCCCACAACTGTTTTGTGGGGATAGCTTTTAGCAGTCCCTTGAAAAAACACAACTGTTCTGTTCGTCCCATTTTTAAACACAACTGTGCTGCACGGCCCTTTGGTGAACACAAACCTGTACTGGGGGCCAGTCCCAAAAAAAAAACTTTCTGCGAGAGAGAGGATGTGCAATCCCATGAAAAACACAAACAGATAAAGTGTTTTAGTTCTGCAGCAAAACCCCCTTTTTCCCCCTGTTCTGTGAATTTCCAAATGTAAAACCCTCATAAACAGATCATGTATATAGTTTTGTAGCAGACCCTTTTTAAAATGTTTAAGGGAAATTTCCCCTTTTTAAAACAAAAAAAATTTTTTAAAAGGGTTAAAGGGGTTTTGCTAATCGAAAGGACATTTCATTATGAATCTGTCGGGAAGGTAGGGGGAAAGCGATATTTGCCACGGGTTTAAAGAGATGTAATCTGAGAAATATCAAAATTTTATCTTTTCCAGGAGCTAGGAGGAGCAATGTTTTCAGATCTTTAGGAGGTCATAGGTTTATACCCACTGTGTTTAAAGGGAATTAAGGACAATGTTCTGTAGATTGGAGGGGTTTCAGAGGTTTTTTAAAAAATCTTTTGTTGGCTATATCACTTTTTAAAAAAGAAAGAGAGAGAAAAGAAGCAGAGAGAGAGAGAGAGAGAAGAAAAGGGAAAGAGAGAGAAAGAGAAGAGAGAGAGAGAGAAAAAATCACCTAGCTTTCCCGGGATTTACTGAATGTCAAATTCCCCATTCTATTTTACAAAAGTATGTAGAGAAGACAAAAAATTTTAGTTTTAAAACACTTTTGAGGTATAGCACTTAGTTTTCCCCTATAATAAATTTCGGGGGTTTAAGGTTTTTCAAAAGCACGGGTTTTCAATCGGGATTTTGGGCCCGTTTCATTTTTTGGGAAAAATTGCCAAAAATCGTGGTCCCACTGTGCTGCTTTGACGCAATGAAAAAATCCGTGCTGAAATCTATACACAGGGGTTTTTTTTTACCATTGTTTAAAATCCAATGGAATTAAAATTTTTGCATTTTTCTGGATTTTTGCCTTGGCGGTTTTCCCTTTCAAAATTCCCTTTAATTAAAGGTTTGAAACAGGCCCGACGGAAAATTCCGAAAACCAACTGCTGTTTTTTTGAAAATCTAAACCAAAAAAAAACCGTTTTTTTGTTGTTTTTTTGGATGCCATTTTGTCATTTGCTGTTTTGCACTACCTTTAGTTTAGGAAGTTGAAACCCCCCCCCAAACCCCTGGTTTACACAGAATAAATTTTCATCAAAAGAAATGCCCACAATGTAAGGGGGTGTCTGCCAAAAGTTGGAAGAAAAATCCCTGCTGGGGGAAAAACACGCTCCTCTTTTTCACAAGCTTTTGTTTGGGCCCAAAAAGCAGCAAAAGGCTGCCAAAAATGCTGAAAGAAAGAAAACCCCCTTTAAATTTTTAAAAATTTTCTGCCTTGCCTCCACTGGGGGCTTTAAATTAAGAAACATAAAAAATAAGTTTTTAAAAAATATTGGGTAATGAAAAAAAAATTCAAAAATGTTTGGAACCATCAATGTGCAATACATGGGAAAGAAACTCTAAGATAAGGCTGGACTAGGGTTTGACAAAAAGTTAAGACAATAGACATTGGGGGCGAACAATGGAAAGGTTGGGGGTTTGAACTATTTAGGAAGATGTTTGGGTTTAAAAATTTTGGTTGCGATTGGGATGTTGTTTTTAAATTTAGTAGCCCACGGGAATTTTTTGGGTTTAATTTGGTTTTGTAAAGGGCCCAAATTAGCGGGAAATTTTTTTTGACAAAATAGAGAAGAAAAGACCCTTTTGTTTGGAGGGGGTGCAACATTTCTACTTTTTTGATTAAAAAGGCCCTATGATCAATCTTTTCCCGGGAAAAGGGGGAATGACACGGGGGGGGAAGGACGTTTCAGTTTTGGGAGTTAGGGAAAGGGCCCTGTTTGTCTCCAGGCCAAAGAGGGGATTCTCTTTAAAAGGGAAAAACAACAAAAACCCAACCCAACAACCCTAAAGCACCCAGATCCAAATTTGATAAAGATGCTTAAACTTTTCAAAGTCGGGCCCCAAGAAGTTCGCCCAAGGGTGTCAAAAATGGGATTTCCCTTTGGTTTTTTTTATATTTCAAACATTCTCCCCGGGATAAATCTTACAAGATAGTACCTTTATTGAAGCGTTCTTTAAGAAATTGAAAAGAATTTTGGTAAAGGGGGGTTTGGAGGGGTGGCAATCTGAGAAAAACCTTTGGTTTGGGGGTTACAAAATTTAAAATTGAAAGGAATAAAAGGGATCATTTTTAAAAAATTGATTTTTTTTGGGTTTGGGGGGAAAAAAATTTTTCCCTTTTTTGGTTTTTTTTCGTGTACCCAACACATTTCATTGCTATATGTTGGAGGAACACATGGAGATGAAAGGGGGAGACACATAATGAAAAAATTGGGGATACAAAAGGAAAAAGGGGCCAAATTTAAAAAGGACTTTGGGGGAAAAAAAATTTAATTTTATAAAAAAAAATTATAAAAAAAACTATTTAAGTCGGGAAAAATAGCAAGGCAGAAATGCTGATTTTAAAAATTGTGGCAATATATAAAATATTTATTTAAATATAAACAAAACCCCAAAAGGATTTGGGGGTTTTTTAAAAGTGTAAAAGGGGCCTTTAAAGGTTTAAGTGTGGAGGGATAGGTCTACGGAGTGGGGGAGGGAATCCAATGAATTTCTTTGTAAAAATAAGAAAAATTTCCCCGGATAAAAATATGAAAAAATATGCAACAATAAAAAATTGCAAATTTAAATAGTCTTAATGACATAAAATCAAAATTTAGTAGTAGGAAAAAATTTTTTGGGCTTTCATTTAAAAGGACTGGGCTCTGTGACCCAGGGTTTTTTGGGGATGCATAAAAACCCTTTTTAAACAATTTAGGGGTTTTTAATTTTAGAATCCTATGTATTTTTGTGACAATCCCCCAGAAAAAATTGTATTGTTGTTTTTCCCAAAGAAAAGGGCCCGGGGTGATAAAATTTAGATATTAGTTCAAAAAAGTATCCTGGTGTTGACAAATAATTAATAAAAAATTTTATTTTTTTTTCCCCCCTTTTAAATTAACAGTAAGGTCCATTTTACTTGGGGGGGGAAAAATTTATTTTAAAAGTTATGGGAAACCATCCCCCCCAAAACAAACAAGAAAATAGTTTTTTTTTAACTCTGAAAAATTATGGGGCCAATGTATGAAAAGTGTCTAGGAAAAAAAAATCACTTTGTTCCCCATAGAAATTTAAATTCGGGACGCCCCTTCATTTTTCCCAAAGAGAATTTATATGAAAGAAAGGGGCGCTTTTTTGGGTTTTGGCTATGGGAAACCCAAAGGATTTTTTTGACCAAAAAATTTTTTCATACTGTGGCCCCAATTTCTGGGGTTGGGACGGGTTTTTATTTTTTAAAAATTCCCCCAAAAATCTAACTGAAAAAATCATCCCCAAAATTGGGACCCATTAGGAAATCCGAGCTGTTTCACACAGTTTGGGTTTTTCCCTTGAGGTCGGTTTTCCCAAACCAACGTTTTGGGAAAAAAAGCTTAAAACCCGTTTTCTTTAATCTTTTGGAAAACTACGGGTTCAATTGAATTGGGTGCCCGAATATCCGGGTGAAAAAATTAGACTTTTTTCCAAGGGGTACCCCTGGTAAAGGGACTATGTCAAAAAAGAAAAATTTACCCCCCTTTTACGTTGAGGTCCATGTACTGGAGGGGGAAATTATATTAAGATGTAGGACCATCACCCCCTAACTGAAACAAGAAAATAGATTTTTTTAACTCTTAAGACTATGTCTACGTGGGACTGGTTTACAGTCGGATTTTTAAGCGGAGTTTCAGTTTTTTAAAATCCCAAAAAAACCCGGGGCTGGGAAAAAATCACTCCATGGGAACCTAAAATAGGAAATCCGAGCTGTAGTCTACACAGCTTGGAATTTCTGAGGTCGGATTTCAAAACCAACAGCTTTGAAAAAACCTGTTCTATAATCTGCTGGAAAACTGCAGATTATTCTACAGTTCAATTGAACTCGGAAAACTGCGGCACAAAGTCGTGACAAAAAAGGGGGCAAAAAAAAAAAAAAAAATTTCCAAAGGGGAAAAAATACTGGTCGTTTCTAATTAGAATCCAACCAGTTTTTTTAATCCTCTGCCTGTAAAAACCACCTTAAAACGGAATAATCTATTTGGCCCAACTTGGCACATACCTAACTCAGCCCTGGTTTTAAAAAGGAAATTTTTAAAGATTGACCGAAAAATGGGAAACCCCCCAAGCAATGGAAACCTCATTCCATCCCCTGAAAATAGTTTGGAAAATTTGGCCCTTTTAGATTTCACTTTCTCTGTAGAATTACTAAAAAACCAAAATTTAAACCCTTTAAACTGAAACAAAAACAATAGGAAAAATTATTAACATTTTCTTCAAAATTTTTTTTTTTTCAGCTCATCAAGTTGTCACAGTACACTATTGGCCTTCTGCCCTTTAAAAAGGGAAAACCTGCAAAATAAAATTTGCTATCTGTCGTTGGTAGCAATTAAAGAACAAGAGGGGGCTGAAAGATTGAAAATATAGTTCAAGGGGGAAAATTCGGGTGGAAACAAAATTTTATTGTTTTAAAATTTCCCTTTGGCCCTTGTTTTTTTGGTTCGGGAGTCAAGTTAAGGGGGGGGGTTATCAGGATTGAAAGCCTTCCTTTATAAATTTTAATACCTAGCAGCTGTCAATAAAGGGATAGAAACCGGCCTACGGGGACTCCCTTAACCCACAAAAAGGAGGGACTAAATAAATTAAAAAATTACAAGTTTATAAAAATTTTTTTCCAAACAGAACTAAACTTTAAATTGATCCCCTCCTTTTCTCTGAAAACATGTGCCCAGGGGGGTCTGTGGGGCTGTTCAAAATGAAGGTTCTTTTAAGGGTTTTGTCACTTTTTAAACCCATTTTGGGGTTTGTCCAAATGCATAAAAAAATAAAAAAGCAACATTACAAAAGTCTTCAAAATATCCTACTTTTTGATTGTACAGTCATGAAACAATGTACCCTCCATTTTTGTAGAGGGAGAAGGGGGGAAAATTTTGCACATACCTTTTTAAACAACCTAGTCTTCTTTGGATGTGTCCTTGAACAAAATAAAATATGTATGTAGGTTCCCTTCAAAAAAGAATACAGAAAAATTAAAACACATGGTAATTTATCCCCAAATGAAGTTATATAATCCTGGGGGGGGGGGGATGCAATTATTGCCTTTTTTTCTTATTTGTTTTTGCAGGCAAAAAGGATAAAAAGCAGTAAACATTTGCAAAAAATTTTTAAGAACTACACAACCTCTTAAAGTCTATTTAAAAAAAAAAACCTTTAATATATTTTTAATACAGAAGTCCCCTTTCAAACCCCCCCCCTTAAAATTAACGATACAGATAAACTGCAACAAAAGGTCTTTTTCCCCTGGAGGACCCAACACACCTGTCTTTAAAAAAAAACAGGAAAACCCATAAATTTTCAGTGGGAAAATGTGAAATACTTAATTTCCCCTGTGGTGGTGCTGTAGTGAAACTCAACACTTGCTTTGGTCCTCCACGGATTACGGGCTGATCATGATCATGGGGGTTCTAAAAAGGAAAGCCCATTGGATCCTCTTATAAGGGGAGCTCTCTAACAATAAAGGGATTGACCAAAGATGTCAAACCGTTTTATAAGGAAAATCTTATTTAAAGCACATTATTTGGAAAAGCTTAAAAAAGTAAATATATAATTTTATTAAAATTTTCAGGGGACAAAAAATTTGTTTGTATTATTTCTTAAAATTTTTTCTTTTAAAGAGACGAAAAAAAATTGTTCGGGGTTTTTTGGGAAAAGGTTTTCCCCCTTGTATACAGCCCATAACCCTTTTTATTCAGGAAATATTTGGATTAAACTAGCAATACAGAGGTAATATCAGGTGTTAAGACCCTTGGTATGAAGGGGAAGAAAGATGCAAGTTATCTCCCTTATGGAAAGGGAAAGCCCAATAGACCATTTGGGGGTATTTATATGTGGAATAGTGCCCCCAAATATCAAAAAAAATTGGATCGCTCTTTTTTAAAAAAATTATACCTCTTTTTTCTACAAAAACAGCGCCATCCTTTTCCATTGGGTATGTTTGGTATTGCAGCTTAGTTATATTTACTTGAAAAGTATTCTCCCCAAAGAACTTCCACCTAAAGACAATATAAGAATTTAAGTGGGGAAAGAAACCTGCCCAAGAGAATATTTGGGGGGCCTCATGTATGAAAACTGTCCAGGCCTAAGAATTTCTTTGTTGCCCATAGCAATTAATCGGAGTTCCCCTTTCTTTTCATATAGTGCCCAGAAAAAATGAAAGGGGAGCTCTGACTGGTTGCTGTGGGCAGCAAGGAAAGTCTTAGACCCAGACAGTTTTCATACATGAGGCCCTATGTGTTGTGTAGTCACGATCCATACAAAATGGACCCTGAATATGCACGTGACCACTAAGGAAGGACTCCTAGGATTTGGAGTGTTTTTAGTTAAAAAAGTAAAAAAAAATAAAAAAAAAATATGATGGATCAATCAACAGATCCTATTTCAGTGCGAGTCAAACTAACGTCAGGTATACCAGTTCCACTATGATCTGCTTATTCTTAAAAAAATATGTGAAGCTAGCTTTGGTGGAGCAGAAAATAAGTAGTCTAAATATGAACATGAAAGATATATGTCTTTTTTTAAACCATACTATGTGTTAGTGTGGGATGTGTCACCTATTCTTATGGGCACTGAAAAAGTTAATTCTGCCTCCCAACTACTGTTTCTATGCTATATTATGATATATATCCTATATCTATCTAATCTATGTCATATCTCTGTGTTTCATATCTATCTATCTCTCTCATATATATCTAGTTGTTCATATCTATATTTATCTATCTTTCCATTATCTCTAATATTTCTATCTATATTTTTTTTCTATCCATGTTTATACTATTAATTCTAAATGTTTCATATCTATCTATCTATCTATCTATCTATTCTATGTATCTATCTCATATCTCTGTCTTTTCATATCTATTTCTATCTATCTAATTTTTTTTGTCTTACATATCTATCTATCTATCTATCTATCTACTATTATATCTATAATATTATAATATATAATATATTAATATATATATTATATATATATATTATATATATATAATGGTTAAATTGAATGACTTAGCAAGTTGCAAGCCCCCTATAAGCAAGAATACCCAACCTCTGACAGCAATTTCGGGCTACTACAGAACAAAAAATTATATATATATATCTGGTGAGCACACTTATTTGGTTCTTAAAACTCACTTTCATATACTCTAACTAAAGAAGTCTTTGTACAAGTGAATTTCCATTTGTTAGAGCAGAGTAGTTACAAAGAACCTTGATTTGGAGGACGCAGCACATCGTCACATTACATACATCTTAATTAGAGCCATGTAATGCATTATGTCCCCTGTGGTGGCGCTGCAGGAGGATACTTATTGCTGGGTTTCCTGAATAAATTAAGGTTGATTGCTGGGACTTCAAGGAAAGAAGGACCACTGTGTTCAGATTATCGTCGGGAGATTCTTTTTGGAAAAATAGAGGTATACTAAAAAAAGAAGAATCAGTATGTACCAAGACGTGAAGCTTCAAGAAAAATAAGTGGACAATTGCTCAGATGTTGCAGTTGTGAGATGAGATGAATAGTAGCATAATTAAACTCCGGCTGCATCCACTTCAACTGGATCACTGGAGCTGTCCAAACAACTCACCATGCTCTATAACTATCAATGTGCCACTATGCCAGGCCCCTGTCCCGAACACTTGTATAAGAGGAGGAAGAGGGTCATAGATGTGTCACAGCTTTCTAAAAAAAAAAAAAAAAAAAAATACTAAACATCTAGTATCATTTGATGGCTCCTCCAGAATATAAGGAAAGCTAATGGAGAATAATGTGACTAATTAGGCTTTACTTTTACATTATGTCATCACTGGTTAATTCTTCTGCCTCCAGACAGGCACCTTCAGGAGTTTGGCAAAGAGGTCCATTATTTTGTACAAACATGTACAACTTCTTAACCAACTTGGACTCTGACTTTGCATTCTTCTAAATAAGTACCTTCTATGGTACTTTCCACAGTATTATAAGTACCCTCTACAGTTCCCTTTAGAGTATAATAAGTACCTTCTATGGTACTCTCGAGAGTATTATAAGTACCCTCTACAGTTCACTCTAGATTATAAGGACCTTATATGGTACCTAATAGAGGATTATAAGTACCTTCTACAGTTCCCTCTAGAATATAATAAGTACCTTTATGGTACAAACTAAAGTATTATAAGTACCCTCTACAGTTCACTCTAGAGTATTATAAGTACAAGCTGGCAGCTTCGGACTGGGGTGCATGAGGCCCACCAGTGAAATTTTAACCAGGAGTCTATCCTACAGCTAATGTTCATGCCCCTTCTGCTCTGACTCTTGCTTTTTACTTTTTACTTTTTTCTCTTTATCTCTCCCAAGAATATATCTGCAGCTTAAAAGAAACTCCAGGTCTGATATACTCGGGGGGGCCAACTAGCGGCTTCCCCTGTGGACCAGTCCGAGCCTGCACGCTACGGTGCCCTATAAAGTATTATAAGTACCATCTACAGTTTCCTCTAGAGCAGGGGTGGACAATTAATTTTCCCATCGGGCCGCATGAAAAAGTGCAATGCTTTTGGAGGGCCGGATTAATAAAAACATAGTGTGAACGGGGAAACAAAACGTTTTTTGGGTGATTATTTTTGTGGAAACTTACTGGGGGATGTATCTATATACCTGCCTTACTCATGGTACACAGTAAGGCAGGTATATACAGCTCTCCTCAGTAAGGTAGGTATGTAGATGTATGTCTGGCAGGTATATACAGCTCCCCTCAGTCAGTCAGGTATATACAGCTCCCCTCAGTCAGTCAGGAATATAGGTATAGGTACCCGCAGGCGGTTTAGGGTAATAAATATGATAGATACAGCTCCTCACAGGCAGGTTTATATAGATAGATACAGCTCCCCAACAGGCAAGTATTTAGTTTACAGCTCCCCACAGGCAGGTATATAGATAGGTTCAGCTCCCTCAGGCAGGAATATAGATAGATACAGCTCCCCACAGGCAGGAATATAGATAGGTACAGCTCCCCTCAAGCAGGTATATAGATAGATTTACCCTCCCTCAAGCAGGTATATAGATAGATATAGCTCCCCTCAAGGCAGGTATATTTAAGGCTCCAAACAGGCAGGTATATAGCTATTTAGGGCTCCATACAGGCAGGAATATAGTTAAAGCTCCACACAGGCAGGTATATAGCTAGTTAGGGCTCCATACAGGCAGGTATATAGCTAGTTCGAGGCTCCATACAGGCAGGTATATAGTTAAAGCTCCACACAGGGAAGGTATATAGCTAGTTAGGTCATCCCACAAGCAGGTTAAAAGATAGGGCTTCCCACAGGCAGGTATATAGACAGGGCTTTCCACAGGCAGGTATATAGCCAGGGCTTCCACAGGCAGGTATATAGACAGGGCTTCCACAGGCAGGTATATAGACAGGGCTATCCACAAGCAGGTATATAGAAAGGGCTATCCACAGGCAGGTATATAGACAGTGCTTTCCACAGGCAGGTATATAGATAGGGCTATCCACAGGCAGGTATATAGATAGGGCTTTCAACAAGCAGGTATATAGATAGGGCTTTCCACAAGCAGGTATATAGATAGGGCTTTCCACAGGCAGGCATATAGATAGGGCTTTCCAGAGGCAGGTATATAGCTGCTTCCCACAATCAGGTAGATAGATAGGGCTTTCCACAGGCAGGTATATAGTTTTATGACCAAAATAACAAACACTAATACTCACCTTGGCTTACCTGTTTCCCGGCAGAGCGCGCTCATCTTCTATCCGAGGAGCTTCCCGGGCTGGTGGGCGTGATGACGTCATGCCGCCAGCGCCGGGACGCTCCTCTGTCAGCTCCTGGGCCCGCACAGAGTTATTACTCTGCGTGCGCCGAGGAGAGACAGCGGCGCGGTGAGCGAAGTTCACCACGTCTCTGCCTAATTCACCAGCAATAGTAGCGCTGACGGCCCGCGGCGGCCTCTCAGCAATACCCGGCCGCGGCGGGCCGTTAGCGCTACTATTAGCAGACCTGGGCATCGTACGCCGCGGGCCGCATCAGACGAGCTGGCGGGCCGGATGTGGCCCGGGGGCCGTACTTTGCCCAGGTCTGCTCTAGAGAATAAGTACCTTCTATGATACTCTCCAGAGTATTATAAGTACCATCTACAGTTCCCTCTAGAGTATTATAAGTACTCTCTACAGTACCCTCTAGAATATAATAAGTACCTTTATGGTACCCACTAGAGTATTATAAGTACCCTCTACAGTTCCCTCTAGATTATAAGGACCTTATATGGTACCTAATAGAGGATTATAAGTACATTCTACAGTTCCCTCTAGAATATAATAAGTACCTTTATGGTACAAACTAGAGTATTTTAAGTACCCTCTACAGTTCCCTCTAGATTATAAGGACCTTATATGGTACCTAATAGAGGATTATAAGTACCTTCTACAGTTCCCGCTAGAATATAATAAGTACCTTTATGGTACAAACTAGAGTATTTTAAGTACCCTCTACAGAACCCTCTAGAGTATTATAAGTACATGCTGCCACTATTGGACCGGGTTGCCTGGGACCCATCAGTGAAATGTTGGGCTCACCCTACAGCTAATGTTCATGTCCCTTCTGCTCTGCCTCTTGCTTTTTACTTTTTTCTCTTTGCCCTTCTGTCTCTCCCAAGAATGTATCTGCAGCTTAAGAGAAACTCCAGGTCTGATGTGCTCAGGGACCACTCAGCGGTTTCCCCTGTGGGCCAGTCTGAGCCTGCATGCTACGGTACCCCTTAAAGTATTATAAGTACCATCTACAGTTCCCTCTAGAGTATTATAAATACCTCATTTATCAAAAGGGCCTCATTTATCAAACCTATTAGTAAGACTCTTTCTGTTGTCCGTAGCGAACAATCAGAGCCCAGCTTTCATTTCTTATACTGCTCCAGAAAAATAAAAGCTGCTTTGGTTGGTTGCTATGGGCAACAGAGACGGTCTTGCTTTTAGACAGTTTTGATAAATGAGGTCTAGTAAAAACCACTTTGATGATGTCACTAGCAATAAGGGCGACATGTATGAAAGGGTCTTTCACCCTTTTTCTGGCGTACAATGCACCTAACTGAGCAGTCTACGATGTCTAATGCACCTAATGAATGTGTTATGCACATTGATCGTAAGACTCGACACTTTCTAACGTGCCTAACATGAAGGGGTGTTCTGGGGGCGTCGCACCACATTCGTATTATTAGACACATATATGAATGTGGTTCGGCAAAACTGGGCGCATAACTGCTCAGACAGGCAGACCTATTTCAATATGCTCTGCCTGAGCCTGAGGAGTCGAAGTGGAGCTAGAGTTGCTGTAAGGGGCAGAAAAATGTCCATTATTTCTCAACTTACACCAGTACAATAATAAAAAGTAATGTATTTTAATTAGCAAACTGTATAACATTTAATTATTTAAATTTAATGAAAAAGGTTATCATATAAAATGAATATAAAAATATATAATATCCCAAAAATATAGAAATATCTCCTGTAAAATGTATTTAAAATTCATAGAATCTTAAACTAATTTTACATTAAATAACCCACTGATGCTGTTGTTCAGATTTTTATATTTTACATTTTTACTACATTAAATTTGAAATGTATTTTTGCTGCTCTCACTCTTTAATCTACATATAGCAAGAGCCAGCACAGCACAGGTATTGCTGGGACCTGTGGTCCACCAAGCAAGATCAGTCCCATAGTTTCTATTCACTGACATGCTATTCTAATAGTTTTTCTATTATTTCCAGCCAGTCTATAACCTTTATACATGTTAGACACATTACTTATGCGCCTAAGTTTCGTAATGCCCCTAACACATAGGCGAGGCGCGTCGAACTTCATACACCATTTATGAACACACAAAAGCCACTTTCATACATCAGGCGCATTATACACTGAAAATGAGACTCGACTATTCACTTTGACGCGCCTTCCTTCATACATGTCGCCCTAAGTGACATCACAGGGCTCTGTCTATAAACGTATTTGTAGCGCCCACAAGCAGCTGCTTTCACTTCCCGTAATTCAGTTTATCTGAGGATATGCCACATCTGTGACAATACTCTCGAGAAGATTTATAATGTGCAAATATTGCTACAATTATTTTCTAAATTTCTGGCTTCAGTATTAGAGTAACAAATGTTTTAATGAGAAAAAAGAAAATCTACAAAAATGAGATTGCTCTGAGCCCTGAGTATTATCTGCTGCTAATGAACCCAATTGTTGTTTCCTTTAGGATTAAATTAAAATACTAGTAATAAAGACTGCTCATAAGAAAATCTGCAGTGCACACAACCGAGACAATAGCCCATAGAGAGCCTGTGGGACATGAAGGACTGTCCTGCCTCCTGGTGGTGGTTGCTATGGATTGCAGTTAGTAAATAGTGAACGCAGGGCTGAGAGTATGGGCCATATGTATGAAAACTGTCTAGGTCTAAGATTCACTTTGTTGCCCGTAGAAACCAATCAGAGCGCCCCTTTCATTTTTCCAGAGCACCATATGAAATGAAAGGGGCGCTCTGATTGTTTGCTATGGGCAACAAGATGAATTTTCGACCTAGACAGTTTTCATACATGTGGCCATGTTTTGCACACTGAAATCCATGTCAATTAGCCTATCCCTTAAGTGCACAACTGCAACAGAAATCCAAAGATATTCCCTGGATATCCGTCAAATTAGCTTTTGACTTTTCCGTCTATGTGAACTTACCCAACAGATGTAGCAGAGTTTAACTTGACCACAATATCACAGCTTTTCGTGTTATCTGCCCTTATCTCAAAGCAATAGCCATTAAACAAGTTGTGCAGTGATATCATGGTGCGGTATCTGTCAAGCTAAGCTTTGCTACATCTGTAATCTAGCAGGATATAGAGTAACGCACAGCTAGGTGGTGGCTGCTCAGTGGTAAGGTCAAAATTGGCCAAGTAACATATAGTAGTAGAGAAGCACGTCGCACCAATTCTGGTATTATGCAAATAATAGAATGTTACTGCCTACAAGGCACATTCTGTATGTAACAGTGATACAATAGATGCCGTAAGATTAGACGTTTCGGCCATAGCCTTTGTCACAAAGACATCTTAGAAGATATGAGGAATAGAGTAGATCAAACAATGGTGGATATATCAGGATGAAAGCAGGATTGACGCTGGTCAGAGGAGGCACAAAGGTATGAGGTAAGGCTTCTGCTCTGAGTATAGGCTGTAAGCAGCAGGAGAGAGTATGTAGGAGCAGTCATTGGACGCTTCCTGTGCTCTTACTTGCTCTCTCCTGCTGCTTACAGCCTATACTTAGAGCAGAAGCCTTGCCTCATACCTCTGTGCCTCCTCTGACCAGCGTCAATCCTGCTTTCATCCTGATATATCCACCATTGTTTGATCTACTCTATTGCTCATATCTACTAAGATGTCTTTTAGGCTACGGCCGAAATGTCTAATCTTATGGCATCTATTGTATCACTGTGACCTTTATACAGAATGTTCCTTGTAAGCAGTATCTCATTATCTAACATTCTATTATTTGCTTTCTACAAGAATTGGTGTGCCGTGGTTCTCTACTAACATCTGTAATGTAGCATCTTACTTGTTCAGAAGAGGACATGTGACATCTCCTGACATAACTACTTTAGTAAATCTTTTTGAAATTCTGTAGCAAATTCCGTTGGGAGTGAAGGTAAAAATAGCGCTGCGCTATTTTTTCCAGTAAAATTATGGACACCGCAGTCAAGGGGGTCCATCAGGCGCCACTGGTGTCTGTTCCATCTCTATGACAGAGGCTCTATATGGAACCAGATATGAACCAGGCCTAACTCTGGGTTGTGCTGTTCCTCTGTTATTCCATCAAGAAATATTACAAGATCAGTCAGATAGGTGTCACCATTCTCAGTTTTCAAAGGGGCGTGTCCCCACACACACTGACTCTATTACCTTTGATTGGATAAATGTCAGGCTGTGCTGGAACACACCCCCAACTGGTAACACCCATCTGACAGATTCAGTAATCCATTTTTGGAGGAATAACAGAGGAACAGCACAGCACAAAGTTGTAAGACAAGAGGCTCCAGGATCGTTATTTCACAAGGAACACAAGGATTTACTAAAGAAGACCTATCAGGAGATGTTACAGGGTATCTTTAAATAGGAACAATTACAACACTGTACTTTTAGGTTTTGTTAGATTTGTATATGTTTTACCGGAGTGGACTCCATGAGAGGGAAAGCAGCTGAATGTTTCATCTATGTTAGATCCCTATATTCATCCTCATTGATAAGGGTTCAGAATCAGACAAAAATATGACTGTGTGACCGCAGTATAATGTATTATGCAGGTGACCATATAAAAGGGGTTATCTAATGAAGTTGTCCCCTGTCCACATACCCAGAGCTGTCTTAACAGCATTATGGGCCCCCGGGCATAACACTGCAGTGGACGTTGCCCAAATACATGACATCACACTAGGTCTAGCCCCCCCAAACACACCCATATTATCACACCACTTATGTCTGGACACTGCATTCTGCAGCCTACAAGACTAATTGGCAGAATAGGGAGCCTATGGCTCCCTTCTCCACCCTGGCTTTTAATTGTTTGCACATTCTAAAAACACACAGTTAAACCCATGAGACATACATATACCGTCTGGGGCCCCCATACTTGTAGGGCCCCCGGGAAACTGCCTAGTGTGCCCAATGGAAAAGATGGCCCTGCACATACCTGCTTTGAACATATGGACATTATAGAGAAGGTCCTTCGCTCAGGACCTGCCACCCAATGCATGTGGCAGAGCAGGTGGTTGCTCTGTAAGTGCAGCTGCCACTTTGTCAGCCTTGAGTCATCCAATGACGGCCTTTTATTTGAATGGCCATTATGTTATACTACTGCTCTCGTTCTTCTATATAAAAGTAGTTGTTTCATCTCAGACTTTAATGGTCCGTGCTGGCCTCACTCTGACTGAGTGTGTATCAGAGCGCAGAGTTTTTTTTCTCATGGATTTACATAAAAGTTGTGGCATGTTGGGTTTCATTATGTGTTATAGCGGTCATATATAGAATTGATTCCAGGAAAAAATATGGTGGCTCTATTTAACTGCACACAGATTTCATACAGGTCGGAAACCATTTGAGCCACCATATGGGCCCAACCAGTTAGTTGTATAGTGATGCTATTGTATCCGTTCTGGTCTTATGTTAAGGATCCAAACCCTTTTGATTGTACGTCACCCTGGAACTAACAGTGCTTAAAAATAAATAGTTATAATAATACATGGCTTTAAAATGAAAATGCAAGCAACAACCTGGTGGGGATTTGCAAATCTTTCCTTTGATGTTTTGAGCACTTTCTGTAGTTGGATCTAAATGCATTTGTACCCAATAACACCCTTTATACCAGGTTTATACCAGGGGTCTCAAACTCAGCCAGGTAAATAAAATTAACATAGCAAAAATTCAAAGTTGACAGACTTTTTACATGTCCCAAGACGGGACGGATGGAGCAATCGCTTGATCGCTGTTATAATTTATTACAGTACATGACTGTACTGCAGTGTATTGTGCCAACTTCAATCAGCTTGTCAAGCCCATGGCTTATGACCGTGGCATCAAAGAGTCTAAATAGCCAGGACCAGTGTTCTCCTCTTTCGACCTGCTCTCTGCTGTCCTGAGGATGTCATGTGAGCTTTGCTGCACCGTGGGCCACAGATGATAGCTTCACGGGCCACATGTGGCCCACGTGTTCGAGAACCCTGGCATTGAACTAGTAAAACTGAACTAGTAGGTGCACCCACCAAGCGTCCCCCTAAAGTATCAGTCAGTCTTCTCTCCTTATTGAAAATTGAACAATATTTCAGTCTTGCCTGCAGGGAAGTGTTATGTAAACCTTCCATAAAAGAGAGGGCTATAACCATTTCCATTTTGTGTTGGGAGCTTTTACTCGCTACATCCAGTACGTCACATCTGTAAATTTCTCTAAGTAAAGAGATTGAGGCCACTGGCTGGTTCCTGTTGTTGCTACATTCAGGATTCCTAGCACTGCACTTTATGGATAGATATTCAAAGCACTTTAATATACCCGGTGGCTACACCTACACCTATAGGCTAAAATCATGAGCACTTTTCGGTAGTGAACACTTGCATGCTGTAGTAGAACATCTGAGCTGAATGTGTCTCCCAGTTTCAGTGTCATGTATTCATGGTGCAACCTCGGTTATAAGCCCCCATCTCTAAAGAGGTCATCAGATCATTGGAGAGAAGCTATTAGATTTCTAATGAACACATTAAATAGCTTGTAGCCCCTTATTAGTAAAATATTATAAAAAATAAGCTTGAAGACCCTGTGTCCCTTTCACTTTACACCTCTATATGCAGGTGGGATCTATGACATCTTCTAGAAACCATATTATACTGTGACTTCTACCTACTAGAGCTCAGATATGTGATGTTCCTACAGGTTCTGCATGTACCATTGTAGGTTGTATCCTTTACTTTCCAAGAATCATTGTGTATATAACTATATCTATAACTATGGTCAGTGCACCTTGTTTGCATAGGTAAGGCTACACTGAGACTTCCTCTAGTGCTACTAATTGGTTTTTAACTTTCCAATTAACTGCTGCTGGCCACAAGACTGTGTAAAACTCCATGTACTCCTGTGGAGTGCAGCTGTAGCTTGAGACATAAATTTGGGCCACATGTAAGAACCTGTTTAGGTCTAAAACTCACTTTTTTGCCCATAGGTTACTATGGGCAAAAATAGTGAGTTCTAGACCTAAACAGCTTCATACACGTGGCCCAAAGTCTCAGTGTAGGCCCAACCTTGTCAATCCAAAGAGTAAAGGAGGCTCAGCAACATAAAGCCAAGTAAGGAGACCATTGAAGAATCAGAGAAAACTATGGATATTAGATAACCTTTATTTGAGTTCTTCAGATGATTTATTAAGAGGCAAGAAACAAAATACCCAGAATCCTCATGACACAGTGGAAAAATTAGGATTGCCTCCAGTTTGGGTCAAAGCAGATTTGATTTGTTGGCCACTAAGCTCCTGCCACCCATGGCACATGAAGCCTCTCATCAGATAGGCCCTTGCTGTGGTATTCAGACAGGAGGACTAGCAATATAAAGAGAGTTCGGTCAAACTAATACATTGGAATTGTATATGGACGATAGACTACACCAATTTAGACAAGAGAAAATAAAACAAAAGAAAATAAGATTATTAAAATGTAATAAAACTTTCCTGGTGGTTTAAGGTAGTAAAGGAGTTATTTTCACCAGCTTTGATGGTCTAGGGTAAAGCCCACTTTCCTGGTTGGATAGGGACTTATATTTTGAACTGTGGTCTAATGTAAAATAGGGGATCTTGAGTATACTAGATTATTTTTCTAGATATTTTGCTTCTTAGCGGTCTAGTGTAGAATAAGGGTTTATTATCTGATGGTTTACAGATTAAGGAGAAGAACACCTTAGGCCTCGTTCACACGGCTTATTTGTCCGCGGATTGGCGCCGTACTCCACGCCGGATTTGCGCTGCAGTACGGCGCCAATCCGTTGGAGTAATTACGGTAATCCACTGCTCTCATAGAGAACAGTGGATTCCGTCGCTCCTCCCCGCTCGGCGAATCCGCTGTGGGGGGAGAAAGTGATATGTACATTATTTACGGCGCGTATGCGCCGTAGATAATGCATTGTCTATGGGCCCGGGGAGCGGCGCCCCCACCACGCTCCGGCCCCGCCCCTGTCCCGCCCCTTATTCACGCCGGATTTGCGAGCGCAATCCGGCTCACAAATCCGCCGTGAATAAGCCGTGTGAACACGGCCTATGATACCCACTTTTTAGCAAGATTTTTTTCTTGCAAAAAATTGCCTCTTCCAATACAAAATATATGGTAATTACGATCAGGGCACAATGCTTTCAAAATGGGAAACACTAATTTCTGCAATGTAGTAAGCTCTAAAGGACTTTTGCAACTTAAAGGGGTTTTCTCACTACAAAGATTAGCTTTCAACATGTAGGGAATGGTAACTGAAGACATTTTCTTAATACATTGCTCTTTGTATATTGTTCTTTTCAGGAGATAAGAGAGATCTTATCTTCTTTAAATGCACACAAATGTCTCCATCCATATCTCCCTTCCTTATCAGAAAGAGAGCAAGAAGTGACATCACTATGTCTAGACGGAGCAGAGACTTTGGGTGACATCTATGAATTCGCCTTCACTATTTTTTTTGCTGTGTCTTGTCAGTTCTATAAATGTATGAAAAGGCTTACAGCCAAACTAGTGCCTGACAACACATTTTAAAGTGCCAAAGTTTGGTGTGAAACTGCCATACTAAGTTTGGCGCATAACAATTTTGAATTTTAAGACCAAAAATGTTTTACGCATAACACTTTCATTCATACTGTTGTATTGTACACTCCTTTTTATCGATTAAGAACTGGTCTGTTGGCGCCATGTTACAAAAATTCATAGATGTAGTCCTTTATCTCTAATAAGATTAGCATTTGTTCACAGACAAAAAATTGTTTTCACTCCTTGGAGCACTGAAGCTTTGTTTACACAGATTAAATCTCCTAGACTTTTGTCACAGCAACCCTTAGTTATAGAGGAATTAAATATGCTTATCACTGCTATAAAACCACCCTCAGCCTGAACAAGCACCGCGAGTATGAAGCTGGCTCTGACTGAGCATGGTGAAAAAACCTCTTTAACAAATCCCTTTCTGAGGCCACTTTCAATTCAAATTAACCTATATTTTTTAGATGAAAACCATTGATTAGCATTGTTACTTTGTAGCTCCGGGGTCCTTAGTTTAAATCTGATCAAGGACATCATCTGCATGGAGATTGTGGGCGGCGTGTATGAATTTTGACGTTTAAACGCCAAAATTTATGTGTATAATATTAGTATATATCTACAGCGGGTCATAAATTAGGAGCATTCTAGTGCTAATACGACATATCTGGCTCAGGTATACCACTTTGAAAGTGGTTTACCAGTTCCAGCAGTAATGGCCCCAGAATTTCCATAACGAAGCTATAAATCTATAGCTTCGTACGGTTCTAGTGCGCCCCGTCTCCCGCACGCCCCCGAAATTAGGCGCATTACAAAGTGCCGCGGACACTTTGTAATGCGCCTGATACTGGTGTACGGGAGGCATTACACTAATGCGAACAGGGCTGCGCCTGATGTCGGGCTAAAAATATGCCAGACTTCTGGCGCAGCCCCGTTCATACATGCCGCCCTGTATGTTTTCAATGGGTTTCATCTAAAAAAAAAAAAAAATAGGTTAATTTGAATTGAAAGTGAACCGGTCAGGTGGTTTATGTCCTCTATTCTCTATCAGGGTGTTACAGATGGATAGAAGCTGAGCTCTATGATATATAGGGTTATATGATAGAGGAGAGAAACTGTGCTCTATGATATATAGGGTTATATGACAGAGGAGCGAAGCTGAGCTCTGTGATATATAGGGTTATATGATAGAGGAGAGGAGCTGAGCTCTGTGATATATAGGGTTATATGAGAGAGGGAGAGAAGCTGATAGAGCTCTATGATATAGGGTTATATGATAGAGAGGCTGAGCTCTGTGATATAAAGGGTTATATGATAGAGGGAGAGAAGCTGAGCTCTGTGATATATAGGGTTATATGATAGAGGAGAGAAGCTGAGCTCTGTGATATATAGGGTTATATGACAGAGGGAGAGAAGTCCATCGAGTCCAACCTTTAACCCTACACAGTTAGTCAAGAACCCCTATGAGGCGATGACAATTGTCCCATATAAGAGTAAAAATTCCTTCCCTACTTTAAATCTAGCAATCAGAATAATCCCAGGATCAACTTCTTATCTCCAAAATCTAGTCCCCCTAACCTGTAATATTATATTTTTCAAGAAAGGCCACTAAGTTCCTCTTGAACTTGTTTAATAAAGCCACCATTTCAACCTCTTGTGGCGTTGAGTTCCATAGTGTCACCTCTCCTGCAGTAAAGAATCCTCGTCTTTGATGATGGTGTAACCTTTTCTTTAGATGTAGAAGTTATCTACATGTTTATAGTCTTGTGTCTAAACAGGTCACAAGATAGATCTCTGTACCTCAAGTATCTATGAACCTCAAGTAGCATAACCTGTTATGACAGAGAATTTCAAAAAGACCGTGTTAAATTTCAACATAAATCCATGAAGTCTTAAGGTGGCCATACATATTAAATGAATTTTCAGAAGTCTTTGGCAGAAGCTCATTCCCTTTGGAGAACACATGCATATTTGGCCAAACCGAACATGCATATGCATAGGGTGGTTGGGAACAATAGGTGTCAACTGATATCCCTGGATAGTGTATTGCCGGATTTAAAGAGCAATGAATAGACAAATTAATTATTTACCAAAAAGTCTATGGATATACAGCTCTGGAAAAAAATAAGAGACCACTGCATAGTTTTCTAAAACTCAGCATCTCTACATGTCTCACGGCCATTCCATTCTAGTGTCAGTTGAATTCCAACTGAAGTCCACCTCATACTACTTAATGTGCTTCTGATTAGGTGATCACGTGAACAAAATCTTATTTAATGAAGGAAAGTATAAAAAACAATGCTGCGGTCTTCACAATGCTCTTGCAATAGGACAAGCTGGATGGCAAAACAAGTGCTAGGAATAGGCCAAAAGGAATTTGAATTAAAAAGTCATGGTTATTTCACCAAATATTGATTTCTGAACTCTTCCAGAATAACAAACATTAGTCTTATTGTTTCTAAATAAATATGAACTTGTTTTCTCTGCATTATTTGAGGTCTGACAGCACTGCTTCTTTTTATTATTTTGAAGATTTCTCATTTACTTCAAATAAATAGTTTTTTTTGCTTTGAATTTCGGAGACATGTTGTCAGTAGTTTATATAATAAAATAACAATGTAAATTTTTCCCCAAAAATTTACAATTGAAGAGAAAAGTCAGAGAAACTGAAAAATTTGCAGTGGTCTCTTAGTTTTTTCCAGAGCTGTATAGCACCTCATTTAGTACATTAACCCCTCAAATTCAAGTGAATGGGGCCATTTTGTTATGCCAATATATTAGGAAAATCTGTAAGGGCTTTGCAGTGCTTAAAGGGGTTTACAGGACTGGAAGAACATGACTGCTTTTTTGCAAAAACAGTGCCACACCTGTTCACAGGTCATGTCTGGTATTGCAGCTCCATTGAAGATAATAGGGCTGATGTGCAGTACCAGTCACACGGTGTGGACAAGTGTGGCACGTTTTTTTGGAAGAAGGCAGCCACTTGAAGTAGCACTGTGGTCCCTTCATCCTAAGGATTGGTGAGGATTCCAGAAGATGATGAGGAAACAGTGGTATATTTTAGTAATATACAATGACCTCCAATAGTGGAAAAAAAAAACTTTAAAAATGTGCAAGAGTACCATTCATTCTGTATAGACCTAATACCTATTCACCAGGATCTTTGTGGAAAAATGAAATCCCATGTGTATATCTGTTAGCCCTCCAGGCCTTTTGTAGAAATATATTCTCCGATTCTGACTCTCGATAATTTGTGAAGGTTCTGTCCATCATCCCTGAGTGTTGTAGGAACTTTCCATTGCCAAGAGATGGATCAGAACACAAGAGCACATTTGCTGTAAATGTAACAGAGAAATTATAGGTTCAAGATGTCTGTAATATCTCTATGTCAGTGGCGCCAAGTGCTTCCATATCCTGCAGCTCGACGAAGACAAGTAACGCAAACCGCTTTCTTTATGCAATTATTTTATAAAATGCCAGAGCAACAATAGAAAATGATTCAGTAACAAATACTTATAATCTTTTGCATGAAAAAGAGCAAAAGTTACGCAAATATTTTTTTTGGCTTGTAAAAAAGAAAAAAAAACTAAAAAAAAAAAAAAAAGAAAATGAAAACATTTACAGATATCTTTGAGTTTGAACATGGAATGTAGCATTTGTTGTAATTGTACATATAAATAAAAAATATATTTATTATCCCATGTACCATTCATCGCAATTCATACTGAAAATAAAGTTTTCTGAAATTTTTCCATGTTCTGGATTTGGGGTTTATTTCATGAAGTCTGAATCTGGGAATGAAAAGTTGAGTGTGAGGATGATACATATATCCTGGTCTAAAACATTCTGGTATTCATCATTTATAAATATATTGTTCTAGCGGTTACATAGCAACATAGTATAGAAGGTTGGAAAAAAACACAGTTCCATCGAGTCCAACCTGTAACTCTACAGTGTTGATCCAAAGAAAGGCAAGTGGAAGATGTTAATTGTCCCATAGAAAAAGAAAAATTCCACCCCAACTGCAAATCTGGCAATCAAGATAAATCCCTGGATCCATGTCCTTTCTCCAGATTCTAGTCCCCATAACCTGTAGTATTATATTTTTCGAGAACAGCATATAATCCCTTCTTGAATGTTTTTTTTTAATGAATCCACCATTACAACCTCTTGTGGCAGCAAGTTCCAAAGTCTCACCGCTCTTACAGTAGAGAATCCCCATCTGTGATGATGGTAAAACCTTCTTTCCTCTAAAGATAGAGGATGCCTCCTGCAAATGCTCTGAATAGTCCCAGAATTAGGGAATTGGGGTAGGATCACATGATGCGGCTGGGTTATTTAGAACGTGGTTTTTGCTCTCTAGGTTACAAAGCAACTTAAATCTGTCCATTTGCAATTATTATTATTATTATTATTATTTATTTTAAAGCGCCATTGATTCCAGGGCGCTGTACATTCGAGGGGGTTACATACAGTACATACGTCAAACGAGTACAGTGCTAATGACAATTGGCACGACAGAGGGAGAGAGGACCCTACCCGCGAGGGCTTACAATCTACAAGGAGGGGTAAAGAGACAGGAGGTGAGGGGCAGACATTGGGACACTGAGGACTCACACCACTATGTGAGTTCCCTCTATATGGAGATACACCAACTCCGATTGATGAAGAGAACCCTTCTGATATCCCTATAGCATAATAGATTGGAGATTCAGATGGATATGTGTTATTTGACCCACTGAGGAGTCCTTAAAATAGGACGATACGCTTTTGGTGGGACACTGAGGACTCACACCACTATGTGAGTTCCCTCTATATGGAGATACACCAACTCCGATTGATGAAGAGAACCCTTCTGATATCCCTATAGCATAATAGATTGGAGATTCAGATGGATATGTGTTATTTGACCCACTGAGGAGTCCTTGAAATAGGACGAAACGCGTTTGGTGTTATTCTAGCGCTGTATTTCTTATCGCCCTATTGATTGAATATACCATTCTGGGTCAATTGGTGCAGATAAGTATTGGCACTTTTTATATACCCTAAATTTATGACTTTATCTATAGTCTGTTTTGGGTGTTATTTCAGTATTTTGGATGGGGTTAGTCCTATCTAATACTATAGTGCTATAAGCGTTTATTTGGGCGCTTTCTATATATCTATACTATTTGGTTCACCTATTGTTATTTGTCTCCCCTTTCTTTGATTGGCTGGTACCGCTATTGGAAAATAGAAATAATAGGTGGTGCCTTATATAGGGTATAGTTGAGGAGATTATACGGGGTCGCCCTTATCGGGGCGGTTTCTCCGCTGTGTTAGATATCTTAGGGTGTCTAGTGTAGGAGACAGTTTAGGTTTGCTGTCTTTCTATTTTCTGTGTCCTGATATAATCTGTGTAAGTATTATTTTAGATTGTGTATAATTAAAAGGTATGGGAACATCCCCTAACCACTTGAGAAGCCTCCTGACCACTCAGGTACACACACCCCCAGAGCATCCCTTTTGGGGGCAGGTCTTCTCAAACTGTACCCTCAGCAATTCGGTTTGCAGGCCACTAGAAGTCATTCGCACAAGTGGGCCACAGACCTGGTCTAAAGTGTCCATAATAAATGTGTCTGTGACACTTTGCACCACTTTTTGGGGCATTTTCAGACTCTTTTCTAGCACAACCACAATAGTAAATGTGGGCCATTGTTTCCAAGGATCTACAGAACACTACACTATACTGCTGCTATAACCACACTGGGTTCTGCTACCATATTACCAGTCAAGATCTCCATGTGAATGAACCAAATAAATTACACGGTCAATGCATGAACATGAAAAAGAATTCCTGAATGCAACCTTACACCATAATTCTGCAATTAACAAACTATAGAAACTGGACATGCTGCAGTTACAAACCACAATGCACCCTTGTGTGGCCTCATCCTTAGGGATAGGTGTGCTATACATTCTCCGTACAGAAAATGCATAGCAGATTACAGTTCTAGGAATGGGGATGGGATTTTTACAAATCCTATGTCCACGTGGTGAAAATTTTCTCTGCATAAATTATCCTGTGTTGAGAATTTATAAATTCATATTTCAATTTCTATCACAGATTTATGGTTTTACCCCATTAAACATAATGTATTGAAGATTTATAATGCAGATTTGCTGCAAAAAAAATTCCAGAGTAAATCGTTCCCATGTGCATTTATCCTGACATATAAGCAGGGCAGCCCTGGTGTGGACTTTGACGCAAATTAGTTGCAGATTTATCATGGATTTTACCAATATTTTACATTGACTTTAATAAGACAAGGCAAAATCCACAGGAATGGGTTATCTACAGCTTGTGCCTCCTCCAACTGAAGTCAAAGTAGAAAAAATCTGCAGTAAAATCTACAAGAAAATCTTTACTAGATCTGCCCAGTATGAATGTACCCGTATGAAATTCTAACCATCTACAGTCATTCGGGTGATTCTACACATACAGCATGTTTATGAAAATTGCCACTTCAGTTTCTGATGCAGTTTTTTGAGTCAAAGTCAAAAGTGCAGATTCTTACCATATATTTCCCATTAGTTATGTATCCACACCTTGCTTTGGCCCTAAAAGCTGAATGAAAAATTGCAACCAAAACTCTTGCAGTTTTTAAAAGAAAAACGCTGTGTGAAATCAACCTTATGGGGTGGAAGCTAAAGAGCTTGATGCATACTTCTTTATTGATTTACAGAAATACATTGTGCAGTGCAAAGGTTTTAGGCAGGTGTGCCAAAATGCTGTCAATAAGATGCCTACCATTAGGAAAGCATCCAATTGGCTCCAATGTCATTAAAGGGGTTGTCTCATCTTAAAGTTTCATAGGATGCATGAATGAAATAATGCTGCTTTGCTCTGTCACTTCCTGGTCAAGCTGTCTGTAATTAGCATATGAGCTCCATGTATTCAGACTTCTCTGTTTATTATGTTTATTAGTCTAGATTAAATAAATTACCTTCTCTGAGGTCTGGAGAAGCTTCTGAGCTAATGTAAACAGTAGAATAATTACTGTCTTTTGTCTGAAAGATCAGATAACACACAAGCTCTCACTCACGGCCGGACTTGTGTGATGACGTCACTCCCTGCTATCAGATAGAACAAACAGCAGGGGAAAAGGAATACACAGGTTGGTCACTAGAGAAACCAGAAAGCCCTCAGAAGGTGATAAAATCATGTGTAGCTCCTTAACAAAAAAGGATGAACAAAGCAATATATTTGGAAAACGTCTTCATTTAGTGTTCCCTACATTTTGAGAGCTATTCTTTGTAGTGAAACAACCCCTTTAAGAATTATCTGCAGCATAAACAAGGAGCCCTGGAAGTGATTATGTGGCCTCCACAGGTTCCTAATCTTAACAACATGTGTGTCTGGAATTACACAAAAGAAAAAAAAACAGAGGGGGTGCTCCTATGTGAAGTATGTCTATATACAGTACAGTTAGTGTAGAAGAACAGCAAGGTGCAGGCTCACCTTATGTAGTTGTGCAGCTAATTTAGAGGCACAACTCTCATAAGCATTTACAGGACTCAGTCCAAGTCTGTCACAACTCTCACAGTTCCTGAGGTAGCGCCGGTATCGGCGAGAAACGCGTCGTTAGTGATTTTATTACTTCATGTTTTTAAAAGGTTTTTAGCTCTTTTCATGAGTTTGTTTTACACCAAATAAAATACTTTATTATACAATATTCCATGCCTCACGGAGGCTTTAATAGACGGGCGACGGGGACCGCAATTTTTCTTCCGCTTCTTCCACTGGAATTACACAACAAGACAGAAGGGTCTGAGCAAGTCTATAGCCAAAGAAGAGCTGGGGTTTCTTCTCCAAGATGTTTGGAACAACCTCTCTTGAGTTCCTTTAAAAACTATGTGCCAGGTGTACCTAGAAGAACTGATGCTGTTTTAAAGGCAAAGGTTGGTCACACCAAAGATTGTTTTGATTTCTCTTTTGTTCGTATACTTTGCATTTTGTTAATAAACTATTGATAATCCTGCTTCTAAAACAGTTCTTACTTTGCAGCATTTTTTCTACACCTTCTTTTGCACAGTATTAACTATTAAATCTTGCTGCTTTCACAATTCCTGCTTCAGGTCCCCAAGATGTGGAGTGTTCTACAGCAGTGTCAGCTGTGCTAGCTCCTGTTCCTAGCTGTGCGTCTTAAAGAGACATTGGTGATGGAAGGGTATAGGAAAAAAAATGACACTGACCAAGCTTGATGTCTGATTTGTCTACAGTCACACTTATCTGTGTATTTACATAGAATGATAAGGATCCTAATCTCTCTTTGTTCAGTAAAACTAAAAAGCTGAAAGTTTCTCTCAGGAAGCGCCCCATTCTGATAAGACACAGCAGGGTGTGGGGATCAGCCCAACCCTTCTATAGCAAAGGTGGTTAGGGAAACAGCTGTCAACACGCAGGAAAGATAACCTGCTAGGATATATTTGGTACTCTCATATACATGAATGGGGCAGAGTTGTGCAAGCGTGGCCATTTCCCTGTTCTGGAAGGCCGGCTCGTAGTAAGTGAGGTATGTTTGCATATCTGCATGCACATATACTAATGTATCATGGGCATTTACAGTTAAAGGGTATTCTCCTCTGGCAGTTACACAGTAGTTTATAATACCCCATTAAAGAGAATCTGTCACATTGAACATGCTATCTGAGCTGTTGGTAGCATGTTATAGAGCAGGAGAAGCTGAGCAGATTGAGATGTGGTTTCATAGGGAGAGATTTAGTAGAATTTGTATTTTATTTATTAACATTGCTGCTTATTCTGGGTTAAGGAATCCAGTAGGTGGGGTTAACAGTGATAGACAGATATCTCAGCATGCACACTCATAAAACGAAGGCTGTCAATCACGGATAACACTACCTACTGGACTACTTCATCTAGAAAAAGCACCAATATAAATGAATAAAACACAACTTCTATTAAACCTTTCCCTACAAAACTATCGTTCTGCTCAGCTCTATACCATGCACAGATAACATGGATAGCATGTCCAATGTTACAGGTTCCCTTTAATGATTTAGTGTTATAAGCACATAGAAGTGTTGTGGATGGGAACAAAGGTTATATATGTGTGATCCTTTGTGTTTCCATTTTAATGTATTAGTTAGTATAACACCTCATATGCCTTTATATTATGGCACATAAAAGCTGCCTGTATATCTTTACACTCTCTAATGTGTTAACAAAATGGCCGCTCATAAATCTGTTGTAGAGATAACCACCGTATAATCCAAGATGACGCCTCCTCTGAGGTTACGCCCCATGTTCAGACATTCCTGAGTTATAGGGAGTATGCCTCAGTGATGCTTCCTTATCTTGCTAACCTTCAAAAAGTATAAAAACCTGCCATTTTGAGAATAAAGACAGAAAGTATATTCACAGCTACAAGGCATGTTGTGATTTTCTTTCTCGGTGCACCTTTACCCTGTTTCCCCGAAAATAAGACATAGTGCATTTTTTTATGCAATTCAGAGTTTGGCTGCTTATGCTAATGTTTGTGTTGAAATCACTGCAGTATATGAATACATGTTGATGTTTTGATCAACAATAAATGTGAATTATTGTTCATAGAAAACATCCCCTAAAAAGAAGTCTTAGCTCCTCTTTAGGAGCAAAAATTAATATAAGACACTGTCTTATTTTCGGGGAAACACAGTACTTGTCCTAGGATAATTTGAGGACCCCACAAGGATGTGGGATTTGGCATGCACATAAATCAGGTCAGTAACTGGGTCGTAACATAGTGTAACTGTAGGGATTATTATTATTTTTTTATTACATTTTTTTTTACTACTTATGGAAAAATAAAAATCAGAATAAAATCTAGTACAGTTAGATCAAAGCTCTATTATTATCATTTTAAAGCACCATTGATTTCAGGGCGCTGCTATACATTCAAGGGAGGTGGTGGAACTATATGCCTGACATAGATCTAGTAGAAGAGTGAAGAAATCAGGCGATACCTTTTAAAGGCTAACTTAATATAATTGATGGTGATCTTTCGAGAGTACTAGCTCCCTTCTTCAGACATGATGTTATACAAGAACTGACAATTTACAGACTTTTTATACACAAAAGACATGGACCCTCAAAGGAACTTAGAATCATTAAAAATAACTAAATTCAATATATGTAGATCAGTTATTTACAACAGGTCAAGAAATCATCAATCTGGAAACTTGTGAGGCTTGACAGGAGTGATCAGTAATTATTTCTCTTATCTGCTATCAGGGGTGATTTGTTGCCCTCACAGTTCATACATAGTGTGACATGATCTAGACTAAGTACAATGGAAACACTAAAGGGCAAAATGTATGAACAGGGCTGTACCAGCTTTCTGGCGTGCTTTGAGTAAAAAAAACCTATCATATAGCCCTTTCCGGAGGAACAGTCATGCAACAAAATCTAGACAGGAAAAAAAAAGGAAAACACAAGCATTCCCTAGCGGAAAAACTCACAACTTTACAGTAGGTGTCTTCATGTACATCAGCACACTCAGAAGATCTTAACTGTCGGAATCATGACAGGTAAGGGTATGTTCACACAACGTTTTTGATCTGTTTTTAACCAGAAGAGAAACTGCATCCAAAAAACATATCCAAAAACGCAGCTGCAGATGCTTTTTTTGATGCGTTTTGCTTACGTTTTTGAATGTGTTTTTCGGATCCATTTTTCAATATATATACACAGTTTGTAGTTTGAAAAGGCAGAATCTTTAGTGTAATATACTAAATCGGTCCCTAGAGGTCTCATTTGATCTAGAAGAACTGTTTGAACTTTAGTAACCTAATGACCTATATTTTCACTTAGGCTATGTTTACACGGCTTAAAATGGGCTGTATTTTGGTCCGTAATTACGTGCCGGAGTGCACCAATTACGGGCCGAAAACGGCCCATTCATTACGGTAATTCACAGTTCTCATAGAGAACTATGGATTACGTCTCCTCTCCCCGCCCAGCGGGGAGATAATTGACATGTCACTTTCTAGTGGCGTATACACGCCGCTAGCAGTGATTGTCTATGTGCCGGTGAAGTGCCGGCCCCCCGCTCGCTCCCCCGCTCCCGCTCCGCCCGCACGGCATAATTGCGGGGCGAAATTACGCCCCGCAATTAAGCCGTGTGAACATAGCCTTAGAGTGCAAAGTGGTTAAGTAGTAGTGTAAGAGGAAGCCCAGTAGATGGAGCTATAACAGCATTTTACATGTGTTTCAGAGTAAGCCCAATAGAGGGAGCTACAACAGCATTTTACATGTGTTTCAGAGGAAGACTAATAGAGGGAGCTATAACAGCATTTTACATGTGTTTCAGAGGAAGACTAATAGAGGGAGCTATAACAGCATTTTACATGTGTTTAATCTTATAAATCACATTTTAAATGTTTGAATGGGATAAAAAGGTTTTTTTTTTTATTTTGAAATGGGTGTTTGTAAAAATTTAAAAATTTTTTTAATTACTTTTTTTAAAAATTTCTTTCATTGGGTTGATAGAGACCATTTTTGTTTACAATGAAATCTTCTTGGTTTTCATTACGGTATTTATTCAGTAATGCCCCATCACAGCAGGCACCAAAATCTTTAAAAAGGGAAAAACCCGAAAAAATTTTTTTTTTTTAGAAAAAAAATAAAAATTCCAAAAAGGGTTCCCCAAAAAAAAGAAAAAAATTCCTCCTATTTTGGATGCGAAATTAATTATATTAAAAAGTTAAAAAAAAATTTGGGAAAGATCATTAGAAAAAAAAAGTAAAAAAGGAAAAATTTTTAAATTCTTTTTTCTTATAAAAAAACCCAATTAGCAAGGGGGAAAAAAGAATATTTAAATAAAAACAGTTTTTAAAGAAAAACCTGTACTAGATTATGTCCCCCTGGTAGGACAGACAACTAGTGACAGCCCTGTGTTTCCGTGCTGTGTCCCCTTTTTCTGTAAGATGCTGTAGTTTTCGAGTATTTAGTTCTAAAAATTGCGTTTAACCAAAAAAATGCCCAAAAAGTCATTTTTTTTTTAAAAACCCCGCCCACCTGGGAAGCCCCGCCCATTTTATTGAAAAACTTTTAAATTTGAATAGGTAAAACATTGAATAATGTCAGTGGGCGGGGTAGCTTTTGGTGGGCGGGGGGCTAACACCGCTCATGAATAAGATTTGGGGGGAAAATCTCTAAAATCGCCAACGAAAAAGGGGGACCCGGCTGGAAACGCGGGTTCTTTAAATTAGTTTGGCTGCCTCAGAAGGGGGGCATAAACTTTGGAAGGTTTCTTTTAATATGATTGATCGTAATAGTTTTATCTTTTGAAACTTTTCTAAGCACAAATTGAGTTCATTCCATCATACCACATGTGCGGGCACGGCTTTGTCCCCACCTCACCTGTTTCCCCGGGGCAAAAAAAAAGCCCACACAGGGGAGCCAGTAATAAGACAAAACCCATTTGTGGTTTTCTCCGCAACAACTGAAAGATGGAACCTGGGAAACAACAATGGAAAAAACATGGTGCCCCACGTTTGCCTGGGGAAAGGGAGCCATGTCCTTGCATGGCAATATTCAATTGGTTGTCAAAGGTTCCCAAATCTTCCACCCATTGCAAGACTTTCTAAAAATGGCAAAACCTTTGCATGCACTTCAGCCATTCTACAGCGCCAAGCACACCCTCCTTGAGCTGCAGGGCGAACCCCCCCCCCAACTAGGCTGATATGCGACATTTACCCTTGTAATTCTAGCCTCCCTTTGAAAAAAAAGACCATTAAGATTCCTTGATGTTTCCAAGCGGACGGGTTACTCCCTTGTAATTTAGCCTTTTGGAGCTCTGCGTGAACCTGCTGTTTGCTCAGGCCCTTTAAAGGAGGCCACGTTATTTTTCAGGCACCAGACTACGAGTGAATAAGTCATTCCCTGCTTCTGTCCTGGAAAAAAGATGCTGCAAAATCTGTCTGGGCAGTGGATGGAGAGTGGCAACTACATCTCACGCCCGTGATCGGGGGGGGGTAAAATGGGGGGGAATTGGAGCAAACAGTGTCTGGGGGAATTGAGTGATTCTTCTCAGTTGACGGAGAGGAGGAGCACCGGGAGGTACATGGGGATGGGAAGACGAGGCAGAAGGGCCCCGACACACCGGGCAAATATACAGGGAGATGGAGACAGGGGGTCCCCGCGCAGTGGCCTGCTGCATGCTGATTTGCCCGGGTACTGCAGCGGATAGTCACCTCCGGAGAGGGATGACTTTTTGGGGGTCAACCCCCTTTTGGGCACCCCTTTTGGGCCAAAATGGGAGCCTTTTTTTTTTACTGTAAGGGAGGACAAAATCAAGACTAAAGAGAAAACATAGGTGCATTTTGGGTGCGCCTATTGCCCATCTTCCAACCTTGAGGTCTGACCAGGGGGTTACAAACGCTCACGTAAAAACTGCCCGGTGCTTTTTGGGGGGGGGGGGAGTAGGAGCAAAACCCCCTCAATCACAGAACCTGAGTCTGGATCGTGGATGAGAGTTTCCTTCACCCCCCAAATGAGGGGGTACTACCAGCAGCAGCACCGGAGCAACCCCGAACCCCCAGGGTGGTGGCCTATTGGACGCACTCTGCCCCCCCAGGAGAAGATCCGCTGGCTATGGGAAACCAAACTGGATGTGTGGCCGCAACTTTCAGATTTGGCTGGAAAAAAATTTTTCCTGCCCGCCAGAGTGTGGCCAGAGCAGGTGTTCAGCGGACGGGGGGGCCCTAGTTACCCCAAGGAGAACTCTCTTGTCCCCCGGAAATGTGGGGGACTCACCTTTTCAAGATAACCCGGTGTGGATCGGCCAGGGTTTCCACCACCGATGCTGGGACATCAATTAATCACCTAATGCCTCACCAAAACTTTGGGAAAAAGTCTGAAAATTTTTCTGGGTACCCTGCCTCAGCCTTTCGTTGCTGCCCCCACTTTTTTCACACATCTGCTGACAATCCCACCCCCAAATTAACCCCGGGCTGGTATTGCCACCCCCTCCCCACTTTTCACTAGCCCTTATGTAATTTCTGATGCTGCCGCCACCTCCACAATGACATTATGCCATTCTGTAGCTACTCAGTTTCGCCCCCCACAATCTGTCATTTTCCCCCCTCTGTGGCCACTCAGTTGCGCCACCCTCAAATTTTTCTTGTGCCACTTCCCACCTCTGCTGCGCTGTTTCGTCCGCCCCTTTCCCCCTGTGTCATTGTGCCACCTGTGGCCTACTCGTGCTGCTGCCCACCTTTCCACAATTTTGTCACTTGCCACTCTTTGGACAATGTATTGCCACCCCACACTGTCATTTGCCACTCTTGGCCCCATTTTGCTGCTACCCCTCCCAATGTATTTGCCACTCTGTAGCCTACTCATTTGGGTGCACCCCACAATCTGTCCTTGCCCCCTGTGGATTATCCGTTGCTGCCACCTCCCCATGTGTCAATGTGCCACGCTTTGGCCCGGGCCGCCTACAGGGGGTAAAGCCGGTACTCGTATGGGGGCCCGGTGGAATAAGGGGGGCCCCCCTGCAAGCAGGCCCCCTTATTCCTCACGGAAGAGCGGGGCACCCCGGCGGCGCAGCCGCCAAACTAGGCTCAGGGTAGCCCACAGTGTGGGCCCGAGCTGTGGGGGCCCGAAGGCGTGCCCCTCGCCCCCGGGGCCCCCGGCCGCGATCCGGTCTTGAACGCCCGGGCCCTGTGTCCCAAGCGCTTAGAGACCGAGCCCGGGAGTGGGGGACTAATGTCCTCCACTCCCGGGGCTGCGCGGTGTCCGTAGAGCACAGCGCCGCTAGCGCTGCGCTCCGCTGATCTTCCTGGCAGGCTGAAGGCATTAGGCCTTCAGCCTGCCAGACGCCGGCCCCTACTAGTGACGTAACATCACCGCGCCGCCTATGCAGGGCGGCAGGAGCCGGCGGGAAGCTCGGAGCGGCGCCAGGTAAGTGGTTGTTTTTTTTTTTTTACATATATATATATAATTATATATATATACTACTAACCTCTAAGAGGCCTGGCTACCTAACCTCTAAAAGAGGGCCCTGGCTACCTAAACATAAAGGGGTCCCCGAGTCTACCTAAACATAAAGGGGCCCTGGCTGCCTACAAACTAAAGGGGGCACCGGCTGCCTACAAACTAAAGGGGACTCATGGCTAGGTACCCACCAACCTGCCTGGGGCTGGCCTACCAACTTATCCGGCGGGTGTCTACCTACCTAAATAGGGCCTATCTAATTACCTGGGGCCGGGCAAAATTTGCCAACCTACCTGGGGTCTTGTCTACCTACCTGTTATATAGTTAGGGAGCAGCCCATTTTAGCATTATCTCCGGGGGTTTAGTCTCTCCCCACCTTCCAAACCCGTAGGATACTAGACCTCTAAGTTATGGCCTGAAACCTGCTCTCCACCCCTGGGAAGTTTGTACAGAGGGGGGGAATAGGTAAAGAAATGCTTGAAAATTGGGGATTCTAAGATATTTGTGTGTAAATTTTTCCCGCAGGGATGAGTTTGGCCGGGACAAGTCATCATGGCGGTGTGGAACGGATGGAGAAGAGAAGGGAAAAAGAACGACTCAATAGAAGAGAACGACTCATCAGATAGGACGTCTCCAGTGAGTCCCTGGATGTCAGGGGTTATTTTGCTTCTATACTGGATCAGTGCTGTATTCACAGTAATGTGATGTGACCTGAGCTGGTGTCTGACCTCTATGTGGTCTCCATATAGCGGTGTTGTAGGTTATATCGGCACGGGTATAGGGGCAGTGTACATGTGTCCCTGATCGTAAAAGTGAGGGAACACCTGACCCTGTGATAGGAGTTACACTTTCTTTCTTGCTGGTGATTATTTTAGAAGGTTGCGAGGTGCGTGACCAAGGGAAACGTGGAGGGGGATATTGTATGTGGGCCGGTGGGGGATATGGATGGAGCTACTTAGCCCTGTGTCTATGATATGTGAGACAGACAGATATGTGACTCTCTTGGTACGGTATACTACACAATACAGTTCTGTTTCGCACACTGGATGGTGTGGTAAACTGGGCGCATTTATGTCCTAGAGGCCGTTTTTTGCTGGGGGCGGGGTGATCGGGTTGCTGGGGGCGGGCTTTACAAGTGGGGCCCAGGTGCTTCAGCTGTATGGGACCCTGAAATTGCTGTTGGCGGCCCTGCTGTGGCCTACTCATGTTGCAGTCACCTCCTCAATTTGTCATTGTGCCACTCTATGGCCTACTCATGCTGATGCCAACTGACCACTCTCTCAGTCGACGAGCCTGTGGTTTCCTAATGCGGTTTCCACTCTCCACCACTCTATAATGTTGCCAATACGTTTGGTTTTCCCCTTCTTTTAATCTGTCAGAAGGAATCAAAAGGACAAACACAACCGATTGTGTCTTCGGAGAAACTAAGGCCAGTACGACATGGTCCTTTGTTTGCATCACGATTGACAAAAAAGAGAGTCGTAGGCCAGCTCACCCATCACCAAGTCCAGGCTGCACCCGGGTAAGGCAAACTCCTAGACAGCAACAAATGAAACGATTGCCAGCAACCCCGATGTATGCAAAAAGCTTGTGCATTTGATAGCATGAAAAATGTGGAGACAAAGCGCCAGGCATGGCGACAATGAAGTCTTCATTGTTGCCATGCCTGGCGGTTTGTCTCCACATTTTTCATGCTATTAAATGCACAAGTTTTTTGCATACATCGGAGTTGCTGGCAATCGTTTCATTTTTTGCTGTCTTTGCATCAGGCTTGTCTGATGATTAGGTAGCCAAAAGCAGGAGTGGATACAAAACACAGAAGACATGCAAATATTCCATCTAGTTGTCACCTCTGTTTTGGATCAACTCCTGTTTGTTTTTGGCTTTAGCAATACTGATAGGTTATTGACCGAATGAAAGCAGACACCGCTGGATCAAAGGAAGGGCAAAATGATCAGTGACGTCAATGCAAAATTACTGCTGCCATCCTCTCCGCTCTTTCGAGAGGGGGGGGGGGGGGTTTACATGTATCAGTGCTCAACAGAACAAAGTTCTGTCATGATCTGTGGAATCATCCGATGAGGGTGTAATATGAGTGTGTTCTTTAACAATATAGTAGGATCTTGGCCCTCAGCTCGATTCTTTCTAGATGGCGCTGACATTACCTGCGTTCCCACTTCAGGTATTTGGTCAGTTTTGCCCCCGTAACTGCCCAGATAAGTGAAGTGCGAAGTGGTTCTAAGAGCGGCACCCGTTTTCTGTGTGTCATACTAAAACACAGCATTGTTTCAATACCAAACCACGCTGCCTATGCATATTTGAGCATGGCACGTGTTCTACAACACCATACAGGCTCTCTAGACAGTATGGGATCCAGGAGAGCAGACAGTTAACATCTGGTTTGGAGTTGTGAAGTTGGTGTTATCAGCATACAAGAGGTACTGAAAGCCATGTGATGCTATGAGCTGACCTAGGCTAATAGTGTAGATGGAGAAGGGAACCCAGGCGAGTGAAAGACGCTAGAAGTTCGATCAGTGAGGTAGGAGGAGATCTAGGAAAGGGCCAAATCCGTGAGGCCGAGGGACGAGAGGATTTGGGGCAGCAGCGAGTGGTCAACAGTGGTAAACAAGTGTAAGATGAGAAGCACATAGTGGCGTGAGGTTTAATTAATAGTCATTGGTGACACTGATTGGGGCAGTTTTGGCAGAGTGGCAGGATCATAAACCAGATTGCAGCGCATCAAGAAGAAAGTTGGATGAGAGAGGACAGTTCAAGGTAGACATGCTCTTCAAGGTTTGAGGCAAATGGACGCAGTGAGATAGCGTGATAGTTGGACAGAGGCGAGGCCAAGAGATACTTTAAGGATGGGTGTGATGGAGAAAAGATGACAGATGAACCATGGGTTGAAAAGATGGTTGAGATAATAACAGTTCTAAAGTCTGGGATGATGTGGGATGGCAGTGAGTCAAAATTACAGGTACTGAGGTTGGATTTGGGGAGTAGAGAGAAAAGCTTGTCATGAGAAACAAGAAGCATGTTAAGGGAGTAGAGCATTGTGTAGGTATATAGGTGGGTAGTGGGGACTGTGCAAATAGGTAGGTGGGTGATGGGAACTGTGGGGTAATGAAATCCTGTTTGGCCATGGTGAGAGAACTTGAATTTGAGGAATAATTGTTTGCAGGTAAGTGAAATGGGTATTCTTCCAGCTCTTCTCAGTTTTTTTATTCACATCAATATGCCAGGGTTGTCAACTTATTTTGTGGGTTCTGTTGTGCATGATGGGGGGCAACCAAGTCTAGAGTGGAGGTGATTGTGTTGTTGTAGAGAGCAATGTCTGCATCCATGTCATCAAATGAGGATCGAGTAGAGAGGTTCAAGAGAGTCAGAGAGAGTGCACGTGTTAAGACCTTGAAGGTTCCAGCAGGGGTGTACTAGATTAAGACAAGCGGGGAAGGGGAAATTAAGAAGGTAAGAAGATTGTGGTCAGATATGGGGAGAGAAGAGAGTTTTAAGATGTTAGATAAGAAGCAGGTGAAGACAAGGTCCAGTGTGTCTCCTTTGTGAGTGGCTCCAGAGGTCCATTGTGAAAGGCCAAAAAGAAGAGGCGAGCAATAGGAGTTTGCTGGCAATTGAGTGGGATGTGACAATAGGGATATTGAAATCGCTCATGATGATAGTGGGGAGGTCAGTGAAAAGGAAGTGGAGAAGCCAGGAGTCGAAGTTGTGGTGGCAGGTCTGGATGGTCGGTAGAAGACAGCTACAAAGAGGTGAAGTAAAAACAGATATATTATAGAGGGGAGGTAGAGGTGGATTGGGGACAAAGAAACAGTTATCGGATAGAACTCCAACATCTCTTATATGCTTGTTACTGGGGAAGAGAGCATGGATAAATTGGAGGCCATCAAAACAGATTGCAGCAGGGGAAAATGTGAGGTGTAAGCCAGGTTTCTATATCTCTGGCCCAGATGTCAACTGCTTTCTATGATTCCAGAATGTCTATCATCCATTTCCTCCTTCTCCTCCAGCTTTCTCAAACTCAATATGGAAAAGAGTTCAGCATCTTTTCATCCATCCCCTCATGTGACCAATCTATCATAGTCAATGGCTCCACACTCTCCCCAGCCCTACAAGTCTGCTGCCTTGGGATAACCATGGACTCTGCCCAGTCGTACAAACTACACAACCTGACCACTTCCACCTGAAAAATATTTCCCAAATTTGCTCCTCTCTCGACCAACCCCCCAAAATTGCTTGTTCATGCGCTAATCTTCTCGCGCCTGGATTACTACAACACGCTGTGGCCTTCCATCTGTAACGCTTGCTCCCCTTCTATCCATCTTCAACTTTGCTGCCAGTCTGAACCACCTCTCTCCTTGCTACTCCTCTGCCAATACCTCTACTATCTAGCAATTACCCAGAGAATTCAGTTGAAGCTGCTAAAAACTGCATACAAGCTCTCCTCCATACATCTCTGCATTAATCTCATGCTACCACCCCTCACACAATCACCACTCCTCACAGCACCTTCTTATTTGCTCTTCTTGCCAGCTCCTCACAAAACCACCTCCAAGACTTCTCACATGCATCCTCCATACTATGGAATTCATTACCACATCACAGACTGTCCGCCACCTTTACTAGTTCCAAAATGGACCTGAAAATCCGTCTCTTCCAGATAGCCTATAACCTACAATAAGACTTGCAGACTGCAAGTTCTCATGGACAGGGTCCTCTCTCCTTTCCTATCAGTGCATTACTTAAGGTTACTGTATTTGTATTATATGACGTGCCTGAACACCTTGGCATTAGTGGCTCTTAACCCCTTAAACCCCAACCCGAAAAGTATTTAAAATGCCCAAAAACTTTTTTTTAGTTTGGCCCTCCTTGCTTTAAACAGTTGTAATTTTTTTTTTTTTCAATGACCATTGTATGAGGCCCGTTTTTTCGAAAAATTTGTACTTTTAAGGGAATAGTTTAAGTAACTTAAAAAAATTGCAGTATTTTTTTTTGTTATACAAATTTTTTTTTTTATTTTTTTTTTTACACCTTCACTTTTCCCCCCCCACTTAAAAACTGTTAATTAAATTTACGGGTTTAAACGGAATGGGATCCCAAATAGTTATTTTTTTTTTGGCGTGAATTTATGTAAAATTATTTTTTATTAAATATTTATTTTTTTTTTATTTTATTTTTTTTAAATTTTTAGGGTTTTTTTTACTCTTTGCCCCCATGAAGGGAGAACTGTTTAACATTTTTTTTAATTTTTTTTTTTTTTTTTTACATTTTAGTAATGTATTAGCATATTATATATGCTAAACATGCTAATCTGTGCACTGACACAGGCATGATTAGGAACACAAAGTGCATCCTAATCACGGGCCCTTTTACACAGACACTCTGGGGCCACCGGCCCCCAAAGGTGACTTTGAAAAGCGGGTCCCTAGCTCTGTGGGGTCACCGGCATTCCGACACCCGACAGAGCAGGGAAACCCTTTGATTGGCTGGGGTAACGCACCGCCCAATCAAAGGTTAAAGCCCCGGGGTTTGGAGGTTTTCCTCTGCCCCCCATCCCGCAGGCATCTCGGGATCGGGCTGTGTAGCACAGCCCCGATCCCAGCGCAGCTGCGGGGCCCCAAAACCCCCATGTTGCAGCACTCAAAAGGTGTGCAGACGAACCCCGCACGGCCGCCGTCAAAAGACTGCGCGGTCGTTAAGGGGTTAAAGGGGTTTTGAGGGCATGGATTTTCTTTCCCCCTTATCACCAGACAGAATAAAAACAAATCACTCAAACTTAACTCAAATAAAAAATTAAACAATGGATTATCTAACAGCAAGACCACCTATACACTGCACTTTCTCCCCAGTCCCCCTTTAAATCATTATTTTTCCCGTATCAGATAAGTGTTTCACGCAAGCACAGCTCCTCTGGTCCTGTCTAATGCAAACTTTCAGGTAACTAAGGGTGACTGAGAAATGCTGTAGCTCGCAGAGGCTTCACTTTTTGTAATTACATTTATTTAGAAAAGTGATTAAAAACCCATTTTGGAGGATCCCACGTCAACATTACATCGTGGCAAAACCCCTTTAAAATAAATAATTCTGTCAGACCTAGGAAGAATAAGTAATGTTAGATAAACAGGTCATGAATGTAGGAGAGTTAGTTGCACACAGACCATGCGTTCCAGAGAAACAAAAGGAGGGTGCGATTAAGGGAATGTGATTTAGGTTTAATGGGTTAAAGGCATTTGTGGTCATGGATCAACAAGGGAATGTGCTGAAGGAGCCCAGGGTTAGAGGATATGTCCCCAGCAGCAAGGAGAGGATTATCAGGTGGGAGTAGGCTACACAGCGTATGTTGCGGCCATTTAGTGAGGAGGGCATGGATAGTGGGGTAGAGGTCGGTGGCGGCAGACAGTTGAGTGGATAGAGTACATAGAGAGATGAAGAGCTCATTGCCCAGCAGAGGGGTGAGGGATAATAAGTTTCAGGAAATTGGAGGTAGAGATTATAGAGGCCAGGAAAAGCACAGTGGGTGAGCATGGTCAGTTTTGAAGCTGTCAATAGTAAACAAAAGTATTACTAGCCGTTACCTTCTATGAACTCCTTATTCAGACCCGGTTCAATTCTGTTTTTAAATTCATCTGTTTTTAATTTTAATGGACACAGAATGACCAAAAACAAATCCAAGGATATGATTAGCAGTTTTTATTAAATGGAATCCCAATACAAAAATGCAACGTTTGGACTCGACATGCTTGATAAAAGACTATTGCCGAGGTCGAACCATTGCATTTTTGTATTGGGATTCCATTTAATAAATGAAACACCTATGTCAACGAATCCTTGGGATTCTTTTTTGGGCTTTCAAAAAATTTGAAAGGGGCCCCACCACTCCATACAAACCCTTTTTCCAGATTTTTTTTTTTGCCCCAAAGGGCAAAAATTTTTGAAAAAACTATTAAGCGGGAAATGTATTTTTGCTGCCATAGTTAAGCACTAAATCCATACAAGATGCCAAAATAAAACAATACTGTTGTTTGGAAGTTTTTAAATTTCCTAAAAATTTGGAAATTTTTCATGCTTTAAAAAGGAATATTTTTACCTCTTCCATTGTTTCTCTCTAATCTGCATTAAATATCACAAATGTTTTTATTGGGTTTTCTGTAAACTACTGGGTGGAAACCATCACCCAAGCTCCGCTCTAAAGCATTTTCCAGACATATCGTTTCTGAAAGCCACTGGACCAAACCCAATTTAAATAACCTTGGAAAAAACCACCCCCCATTCGGGGAAAAATTTTTGGATAAACATCTACTAAAGTTGGGATGCAGCTTTTTTCCCACCAACTAGTTATTATCGAAAAGTCTTTTTAAAGCCCCAAAAATTCAAGCGGGAAAAACCCCATAAAATTTATAAGGAGCTACCCACAGTGATCTTTTTTCAAGCTTTTTGTTTTTTAAATTTGAATGATTAGGGCTTACAGAAAATAAAACCCAAACCGCAGTATTTTAAAAGTAACTAAAAGTGTAGAAGTCCCCCAAAAAAAAAAAAAAAATTTTTTTCAATCCAAAAAGGTTGACCTTTTGAAAAGGTCTAAGGATTTCTACCCAAAAACTTTGGACTAAATTTTGCAGGGAATTAAACGGGAAACAATTTGGCATCGAAAAGAGGCAATCAGGTTTTGGGGTTACTGCTAAAAAGTTTTGGGGGAAACCCCCAGGCCCCATGCCCCCCTTTTGAAAAAACCCCCCTAGTTTTCTGGGTTTAGGTCGGGCCCACGTATCTGGCCAACCCCCAAAAAGGGATTTGGGGACTTTTGGGCTTTTTTGGCACTGTGGGCAAGTTCCAGATCCTGCTGAAAATTAAATAAGCATTTCCAAAATTGTTTTGTCAGCGGGGGAAAAAAAAAGGGTGCCCAAAATTGGGCTAAATTTGGGCCCCTGGATAGAACACAGTGAAACCTTTTACAGATGACATGATTCCCCAAACCATTACAGATTGTGGAAACCTCACACTAGATGTTAAGCAGCATGGACTGTGGCCTCTCCCCCTTTCTTCTGACGTCTGTCTCTGGGTCATGAGCGGCTTGACACAAGAAACACTAACACTTTTAGCCTTCTTCCAAGGCTAACTAAGGATCTTTAAGGCTGTGGCCATCGCTGAAGAGATCTTTTTCAACCACATAACTTTTCATTAATACAGCACTCCAAACAGTGGAGGGTTGTCAATAACTTCTGGAAAAACTTTCAAGACAAAAAATTTTCCCAAATTTATTGTGAAAACTACTAAATGAGATTTAGGGAACTTTTTTTAAAAACCCTTTGAAATGTGACATGACCGACCTTTCTCTCATCCTAATACTTTAAAATTTTCAGGTTTTCCATAACCGGGTAAGCCATAATAGTTCACATTAAAACTAAAAAAAAATTTTATTGCTTTTAATTTGGAGTTTCATACGAAAAAAAAAAAAAAAGGGGGCCGGGAAATGTTACACTTTTTAAAAAACTTTCCTAGAACTCTCTTTTTTCAAAAATCCATTTTATGCTTTTTTTGAGAAATATCACCAATTTTTTAATTTTTTTTTTTGGGGTTTTTTTTTAAATTTTTTTTTTAAATTAAAGGGGGGGGGGGGGGGGGGGGGTGGTTTTTTTTTTTTTTTTTTTTTTTTTTTTTTTTTTTTTTTTTGTTTTTTTTTCTTTTAAATTGGGGAAACAAAAATTGTTTTTTTAAAATTTTTTTTTGGAAGGGGAAAATTTTAAAGCCCTTTTCTGGAAAAAACAAAAAAACTGTAGAACGACGGGTTCTGTAAAGGTTTTTTCCCCTACCTCTTTTTACTTTGTGGAACATAAAAACCACCTTAACATTCTAATACAAAAAAAAATAAAAAATTTCCCAATGACATTTTTGAGCTTAAACTTGCCCAACCCCCCAATTCCCCAAAAAAGGTCTCATACCCAGCTATAAAATAGATCAGATATCATCCTGAAGTCAGGACAGTCTTTCACATACACACAAAGTTACTCCAGCCTTGTGAAAATTAATACGGGCCCTCCCCTTTACAAACATACTCGGCACCTTTTTCCCTCATTTTACCCGTTCTTGTTTGCCCCTGGCGGGTTTGGATGAATTAAAGTTGCACTATGTAAGAAAGCAGTGGTGGAGCAATTGATAATTGAAAGGAGGCATCAACTTGAAGAGGACACCGTCCAAAATCAAGTTGATCATTGACATAATGCATATATTTCAGCATTACTTCGAATCCTAAATTTGATGCATAAAACAGGAATGAATCCAAACTTTAGGAGACTGGGCCCCTTTTTCCCAAATTTTTTTAGAATTTTTTTTTTTTTAACTTTTATAGCGCTGTTTTTTTGTGGGTTTCCAAAAAAGCCATGGTTTATTTTTTGCCCCTTTTTAAAAGGGGTTTTCTTTTTCAGAGAAAGGCTTTTTGTTTTCCCCCCAAAAGAGGCAAATTTTAAACACAAAACATAATTACAAAAAAAATATCAAAACCCCAGGGCTTTACGCGGGGTCACAGCGGTGTTTCACTATGCCGGGACATGAAAGCATCCAGTCAGTCTTAAAACAGTTTGTGGGGTGTTATATTATATATATATAAATAATATAATAAAAATATAAATTTTTAATTTTCTAACACACTTATTTTTTTTTTCCCAAAAACCCCCCTTTTGGCTTTTGAAAAAAAAATGAAAGGGGCCAAAGTACACAAGTATTCCACCTCCATTTTGTGACCGTTTGTTCTAGCTTTAAACCCAGTCACCTCTATGAAGTAGGACAGTTATTATAGGAATTAAATAATTGAAAATCCCTGAAGGGCCACAGCAATTTTGTTTGATCGGAAAACGACTTTTAGTGGTACACACGGGACCACCCCAAACCCCCTACCTTTCACAAAACAAGGCTACCTTTTCGTGAGCACCCAAACAGCCGCTATTAAAATGCTATAAAGCAGCCTTCCTGCTGTGTACCACTAATACATTGGAATCCATATTCCGTAGTCTCCCACCAATGATGACCATAGACTGCAAGACCAGCCACTTACAACAGGGTAAGCAAGAAATTTGACAAGCTAAAGTAGAGATTAACCTTTTACTATCTCTTCAGAGTTCGGTTTTCATTGTAAAAAAGTCATCTCAATCATAAATGGAAGCACCTTTAAAAAATATGGCCTAACGTTAAACCTAGACATACATCAATAATGTACCAGCTTGTCCGTAAATTTTAAAAGATCAACTTTTTTTTTGGTTCAACTTCATACACTATTTGGCTTCATTATGATAAAATTGAAGCTTATTTTCTGCCGCACGTGTCATGCCTTTTGTCAGAAGCAGCATAAAAATGGCTAAACCACACAAGTGTGGTGAAGAGCACGGAAGCAATGTGGTGCAAATTTTATAGTACAATTGCCCTTGAAAATATGTCTGAATGGTTTTAAGTCCCCCTAGATTCCTGCTTGGGAAAAACATACCATGTGATACACAAAAGAGACCAGGGACAATCTCGGATTTCTTTAGTGCATTCCACCACCGGTGTGGCACTCACGCTTTTTTCCACGTACATCCAGGATACGTAAAACGCTCCGTGTATGCGCCAAAATACATGCGAATTACACCATATGAACCCAAGATAGAATCACAGCTTAAGAAATTAGCAAAAAAAAAATCCAGGAAAGCCATCACTATGATTTGTGGGTGTCCAATCTCTGGGGAGAAGGCAGCATCCAATATGGCTGAATCCATATCATCACTGCAGCATCCCACAGTTGCAATAAAGTTTACCTCCCTATAGAGCTCTAAGGTGCAATAACCTCACCGGCAATGCAGGCCATAATCAAGATAACATAACCCACAATTTTTACGGTATAAAATTGACCACCATGTAAACTGTACAAATTCTTAAGTACAGATAATCCAGTGGCTCAAGAGTAGATCTTGTACAGTAGGACACACTTATGGACTTAGCTGTAGGTATTCTGTGCCACCATAAGGTACCTTATGCTGCACATTTCTGAATGGCAGCATTCCTAAATAGAAGGCTATGTTCACACGGCTTATTTGCGGGGCGTAATTACGCCCTGTGGACGGGGGGCCAGCACCTCGCCGGCCCATAGACTATCATTACTAGCGGTGCGTATACGCTGCTAGTAAATGACATGTCACTTATCTCCCCCTGCGGCGGATTCGCCGAGCGGGGAGAGGAGACGTAATCCATAGTTCTCTGCGAACTGTGGATTACCTACTCGGACGTATTCCAGCCGTAATTTGCGCAGTACGGACTGAATTAAGTCCAATTTTAAGCCATGTGAACATAGCCCTACCGTATTACACATTAAACAATGTAGGCACTTGCTTGTAGTGCTTATGTAGAGTGACAAAATAAGCTTTCAAAATTTCCCAACTACAACCAAATAATCATGTTCTCCTAAACACCCGGAAAGCAAATACTTAAATTATAAAAAAAAAAAAAAAAAAAACTCTTTAAAAGCCACAGCAGAAGAGTGTTGGGATTCTGCACAGAGAAACTTAAATTTTTTATGCATTTTATTTTTAATAACTTGCTGAGACTGGAATGAGAGATAAATAGAAGGCACAACAATTTTGCTCTTTTTGAAGTTTTTGTTTTTTACAAATACAAACTAAAAACCATGAGGAAAAAAAATCCCTATCAAAAAAATTCACAAATTCAAATGTGTTTTAAAGTCAAGTAGCCAGACATTTAAAACCCATCCCAAAATCCAAAATTTGAGTGGTAAAACAGTTTCCATAATTTTTTTTTTTTCCATTTCCTTGATGGCGCCGTATAAAAAAAAATGTTAGTATAGAAATTCCAATGAACACCCTTTATTCTTATGAAGTAAAACAGCATTGGATGGAGACTGGAAGCAGCTGCTCTAAGCCACTTGCGTCTTCATCACTACTCACAGCTCCAAAAGGATATATACTACTCTCAACACCTGAATACTGTGCCAAGGGCTAGCCTTTTCTACAAAAGGGCATTGAGTAAAGTGTCAAATTTTTTCCATCATTCAGAAAACCCAGAAGCTATACCAGCGTTCACAATCACACCAGTGGATTTGCCTAAAAATCAGGTAATGTTCCATTGTATCTGACTCCTGAAAACAGGATTATGCTTAAATTTTCCTTTAATCCTTTTATCCCCTAAAAAGAAATTGTCCAACAAATGCTGGATTCTGGGAAGTGGATCAAGAAGAGGGGAAAAAAAATAAAAAGAAAAAAAAATCTGTAAAATTGCAACACATTTGGGATGGGACAGGTGAAGTGTAGCAGTCCGTCATGTTGGGACAATATGCCAAGACATCCAAGACCCAAGTTTCAGAAGGCTGCAAGACAGAAGAGGGCTGTACCCAATTTGATGTTAGAAGCCACTCAAAGAAAGAAAAAAAACCCAAATAAAATCACTGGCGTGGACCTTGAACACCCCTTCCAGCCCCAAAACCAGGCTTCTGTGACATTGCACCACGTGGTGGTCCTCTCAGACCGCCTCCAAGACCACCACGTGGTCCTCCAGGGCCACGGGGCCTCTCGCCACGACGGTCACCCTCTCTAGCTGCACGGGTTTTCTTCTCTTCCACATTTAGGCGAACATCTCCACGGAACATGATTGGCTGCACAAAGAAAAATATACCCCATTAATTTTAAAAACAAAAAATGAGGACAGAAATTCCATACAGCATTGGTCACAATGAGGTTACGTAGAATCACCATTTTCAGATATATTATATTTACATAAATTTTTTTTATTACACAAAAATTCAAGGGTATGTTCACACGTTGTCTTGTGTCCATGTGAACATCCGCTTTTCTGACGAGTGTCTGGGTCTTTCTGAATGTACCCAGACACGCATGTAACAATTAGCAGTGAGTTTAGCACTGCCGGCAATGAGACCGTCGGGTCCGTCTTTCGGATGCGCTCAAAGAAATGACATGTCATTGGAAATTGTTCTCTGTCCAGACACAAGACACTGTGAATATATCCTAGGGCTATGTTCACATGCAGTAATTGGGGCATGTACAGTACGGCCACAATTACGCCGGGTGCTTTGGGAGTCGCGCCAATACATTGACATGCATTACTCACAGCGCGTATTTGCCGCAAGTAATTGCCATGTCACTTATCTCCCCACGCGTACAATACGATCGTATTGTAAGAGTGGGAAGAGGCGGCGTAATCCATTGTTCTCTATGAGAACTATGGATTACCATGATTTCGACACGCATCTCGCCCATATTAGAGCTCAAATACGTGCTGAAATTACCCCGCGTAAACATACCCTAAAGCATTACCTACAAAGGGGCAAAGAAAAGCACTTACTCTGCTTCCAAGGATTTTCTGCACTGGCTCTGCATCATCAAATACCACAAAGCCAAAGTTGGGAAGCTTTCCGCCACTATTTATACGCAGCTCAACAACATTGCCGTAAGCTGGGAAAAGCAAAAACATGTACAACAGTCACATAATTGCTAATAAAATGACACCACTCAGGGAGATACTGTAAGGAGACACAAACTTACTCTGGAAGAACTCCTTGAGCTCATTCTTGTCTACATCATGCGGCAGATTGCCTACAAACAGTTGATGGCTGTCCGGATACCTATTGATGCGTCTCGTTTCAAGCTCCCCTTGTTCACCTTCTCTCACTAAAAAAAAAGACAAATACACCGGAACATTAAACCGCACATCTGCATGAAGCAGACCGGTAAAACATCAGCAGAGTAAACACCCGCTACTAATTAGATACTTGATGTAGATCTTTGGACAAATCATGCATAGACCGTTTAAAGGGCCGGATTTCAGCTATATTGCGCTCCGTATGGCGCTACAATACGGCTGGAATCCGGCCCAGCCATTACTGTAATTCCGTCTCTCCTCCCCGCTCGGCGAATACGCTGCTGGGGGAGAAAGTGACATGTTCATTATCCCGGCGGGATATGCGGCGTGGATAATGAAAGTCTATGGGGCCGGCGGACAGCGCCTCCCGCCCCGACCCTCAAGCCGTAATTGCGGGCGAAACCTGTCCCGCAATTACGGCTTGAATAAGCCGAGGGAACCGGGCCTTAGGCCCCAGTCACATGACATTTTCAACCCCTGTCAGATTACCTTTAAAAAAAAAAAAAAAAAAAAGGTAAAAAAATGTATACCACAGCAGAGCCATAGAAACCTATAGGGCAGGGGTGTCAAACTGTGGCCCTCCAGCTGGACACCCCTGCTATAGGGCAAGAGTCACTTTTGGGCCATATTTGCTTAAAATTTCCTCATATATTTTACATCACATACATTTTGTGCTGGACACGTCTTGCTGGATACAACAGACCAAAAATGTGATATGAATGTAGCACAGTCACCAGCAAGTTAAATCGACGGGAGAATGACTTCTTGTACCTGCGACGACTCATTTGATAACTGCAAATCTGAATCTGTTTTGTGACATGAACAGTTTGAAAAACAGACATAGGCAAGGGCAACAATAGACCACTTTAGACCGCAGCCGTTTTTGTATTTTCCTCCCTTACTCCCAAGAGCTGTAACTTTTTTTTCCCCATCTACATAGACATACTAGTGTCACTGACCATATAAAGTAATGGGAATATCATTCCTCCTCCAATTTTTATTTTTTTATGCCAGGTCCAACTTAGAGGGTGAGGATGTTGCGTGTACCCTAAACTATGCAACTAATTTTTTTTGGAACACAAAATGACCAAGAAATGCAATTTTGCTGTTGGAAATTTTTCCTCTTCTACAGTGTTAGACAGACCAGATTTTTATGGATGCGGCGATATGGGTCTTTTTTAATTTGTTAAATGCCCAGGGAGAAAAAAAAGTGTTTTAAAAAGGTTAAGACTTAGTACAATTAGGATCTGATGTAGGAAAACTAGGCCCATGGCAAACAAAATCAGAGCTCCCCTTTCATATCATACAGCTCTCCGAAAAATTAGACCCAGACAGTTTTCATACATGTCCCGCATAGTCTTTCCCTAGGGGACTTAAACATGCAATTGCTTAAATCACTTGTAATAGGGTGCTTTCACACGGTGCGTTTTTTGTGTGCAATGTATATCGTTAATTGCTGTGTCTTTCTGCACAAAAAACGCATCGTGTGAAAGCACCCTTAGGTACAGCAGTACTAATGTATTGTTGTAAGCAGGCATTTCAGTCTTCTTCTATTACACCCTGCCTATGAGAGGAAGTAATAGGTGTATTAACATGGCAGTTTTAAAGCCGTCATGGCAACTAAATCGCACATGATTACAAGTGACCCTCCCCCCCCATACAGTTTGGAAATACAGGTACATCCATTTGTGTGACGGACAAAACAAAGTCTTGTGCTCATGACACCACTGGCATGTTTTATTTAATTTTTTTATGACCTACTGCATCACATGAGGTTTTGTCATGTAAATCTATGAAATTATAAGCGGCCTGATTCTATGCCACAAGTGAACTCCATTTTGCATACAGTTTTGTATGGTGCATTTTCTTACTTTGGCAAGTCCTTGGTTATTTTCTATTTTACAGGACATTGCACTTTATATCCCTCTGTGTAAGGGTTAATTTTGTCATCTCATCCTACAGGGTGTTCTTGTTATTTTTTCCCATTCCGCCACGTGCCCTCAGTGTTTTACATAAAACTTTGTTCCCAAAAAAAAAAAATAAAAATTTATATATATATATGTATATATATATATATATATATATATATATATATACATACATATACACATATATATACACACACACACATACTAATATGTCTGAAATGCATTAGTTGTTTTTTGAATGGTAGTGTTTTTTCTTTATGTTATGAGTAAAAGTTCAATTTGATTTTTTTTTTTACTCACATTTTTTGAGTTGGACTTCCACACTCTCCCTCTTTTCCCTATTGGGTTTACCCAATAAAAGATAGGAGTTGTTTTTTTCTCAGTTTTTCACGTCAAACCACCAACTGGGTCACTTTCAAAAAGACAGATTGACTGCTGTGGACTACATAAATTATCTGGTACTCACCAGGTCTTGGCCCTCCCCGTGGAGGAACTGTTGTAGTCCTCTGTTCTCTGACTCTTTGATCTCTCTGTGGTGGTCTCTGCGAGTTCTGGTTTTCAGATTTAACTTCAGGCCGGGGCTGAACAAAAAACACCACACACAAGTCAGTATATCCCACTTAGAAAGGACAATTTTATGTTTGGTTCAGAGAACAATTTGGGCCATTTAAAACCCTAGTCAGTGGGGCATCAGCAAAGTAAGCTCTTGTAAAGAAAAATCAAAAAACTCCTTTCAACGGTCAGAGAGTAAACACCAAACCATCTTGATTAAAAATACATTTTTCAGTGCATTTTTTTGTGCAAAATATATTATGCTGGATGTCAGACCATGACCAGCCTTCATAAACCTGTTACAACATGTGAATAAGAATGTAATTATTTTACATTGCTATAGTTCTCGCTAAACATAATGTTATGTGAATAAGGCCTTTCATTCATCTTGGTCACAGCAAAATAAAAATACTTACATTAGGGAGCCGCCATGCGGTCACTAGCTCACTGATTAGGCTTCTATATGGTTCTGACCAGGGTATGAGGGGAATCGGAATGAGTGGAGCATTTGTCAAGAACGCCTACACACATAAACCTAGAAATCACTTACCTGTGATGGCTGAACTTTTACAACATGTGGTGGTATTCCTGACACTGGGACAGCCCCACTGGGTGGAAGATTTTTGCTTGTTACAGATGCCCATGAGAATGTCTTTAAAAGAAAACGAATAAAAAAAAAAAAAGTTATTTAAGCTCTTGATAAAACTGTGTCTGAGTCAAAGTTTATTTTAACCCCGCTTACCCTGGAGTCTTCTTGAACTGCTGGCGCTGGATCTGCAGGAAGAGGAGATGGACTCTTCTCAACCACCTCTTCCTCTTCTGGAACAGGTTCCTCAGATAGGGGTTCACATTTTTCTTCAGTTACCTCAGGTTCGGGATCTTGCTCAGGTTCAGGCTCTGGCTCGGGTTCAGGCTCTACAATCTGCTCCTCCAGTGGTTCATCCAAATCATTGCTACTAACCAAAAAGAACGATGAAAGGAGTTATCCCATGACCATAGTCCTACCAGAACATCTGTCAGCAGCCTTCTTTAACCCCTTAAGGACCCTGGACGTATGAGTACATACCAGTGTCCATAAGGGGCTTTGCAGGGGGATCGCTCCGCGACCCCCCCCCCCCCCGCACAGCCGCCAGGTGTTAGCGGCTAATCGCCACTAACACCCGGCCGTTACAGAGCAAACGGGCAGCATCGCCTGCGCTGTTTAACACTTCAGATGCTGCGGCGAAGATGGCCGCAGCATCTAAATAAATGACAATCGGTGCGCTCAGGGTGATCGGCATCGCACAGCATAGCTGCAGCGATCCGACCCACAGACATGGCAGCGGGGAGCCTTGGGAAGGCTCCTGTCACTTCCATGTCCTGGTTTGCCCCACTTCCGTCCACAGAAAGGAAGTGGGGAAACCGCCATGTTGGTACAGACTAATGCATTGCCTATGCAATTCATTAGACTGTATTGACAATTGCGCCACCTAGTAGTCAAGCACCATAGGTGGCCTCAATGTTAAAGTAAAAAAAAAAAAATAAATATAAAGTTTTACAGTACAAAAAAAAGTATTAAAAGTTCAAATCACCCCCTTTCCCCCATTTTACAAAAAAAAAAAAATAATAATAAAATAAAAAAAGTTACACATATTTGGTATCGCCGCGTCCAAAAAAGCCCGATCTATAAAAATATATAACATCATTTATCCTGTACACTGATGTCCGTAGGTGTTAGTACAAAAAATTTATTGGTCGCACAAACTGGCGCCGCAGCGCAAATTTCAAAATTAGAAAAAAGTTTGGAATTTTTTTTTATGGTACCAAAACATAACGGAAATCCTACATGTTTGGTAGTGCCGGATGCATATCAACCTGTAGAATACAGATAACACATTGTATTGACTGAAGATTGAACGCCGTAAAAGCAAAACCAGCAAAGAATACGTTTTTTTCCACAATTTGTCCCACTTGGAATTTTTTTGCGGTTTCCCTGTATATTCTATAGTAGAGTGAATAACACCATTAGAAAGTACATCTTGTCCCGCAAAATAAAAGCCCTCATATTTCTATGTTGGTGGAAAAATGTAAAAAGTTATGGCTCTGGGAAGGCGAACAAAAAAAAAAACAACGCCGGGTGCATAAGGGGTTAAGGGAATGCATCAACGATGTGTTTTATTCTATATCCTGCACATAAATATATGGCAACCAGCTTGCAAGAGCGGCTTTTAGTGGCATAATTTGAACAGGTGGTCACTGACATAGGCAAGTTTGCAAAGCATGCACTGATCTGTGAAGAAGCTTCAACTGAATGCCTGCAGTTTACAGAGGATCACCATGCCCAAAACTTGCTGTGAGTAAATTGTCCACCAGCAATCATTAGGTGACATGCACACCGCTATATAGCAGGTGGCGTCAGGAAAACGCTGCAAGCCAGCACCAGAAAGCCTAAGGAGCCATGTGCAGCCTGACAGGATGGTACAAATATGCAGTTACACGTGTGGCTACAAAAATAGAATTCTTTTTCTAAGCATTGATCAGCATCTCACAATGTTCTGTATTTTAAAAACCAGGTGGTGCCATACTAAAAGTTTTTGACCACTAGATTAACAGTGTATAAATGGCAAACACTATTTTACAGGGAACATGTGACAACCCCTTTGTAATGTTACTTACTTGCCAGTTTGATCATAGTATGCACCATCATCCGTGGCAACTACTTCCGGAGTTTGCTGTCTCTCCTCAGGCTCATCTACCTCCTCGTCAGATTCTTTATAGAGGGGAGGAAAGAAAAAAAAAAAAAAAAAACTTAGCAACGTCAGTATTTTCTATCAAACACAAGTATGTTTTAAGACATATTGGTCTGATGTACAGAGCACCTTATGTAAGTATCTATGTTACAGGGATGAGGGCCAGTGTTAGATGTGGTGAAAATATCAGTCACTAATCATGTACTAAGGTCAAGCTACTACATAAACCAATGGTTTTCATTTCATGCAACTCCTTTAAAGAGGACCTGTGATCACCCCTGACAGGTCTGCTTTAGTAATTTCTTGTGTTCCCTGTTAAACAATTTTGGAGCCTCATCTCCTAGAACTCTGTTGTGCTGCTCCTATTAGGGTGAATTAACATGGAATATAGCGGTGCCCACATGGACAGAACGAAAGATCATTGCTTATGTCCCCGGCAGGTGAGCTGTGTGGTTATCTACAACCGCTGATCACAGGGGCAGCTTGTTTTCAAGAAAGTGTTCATGGTTAAGGACTGTTTACACAGCAAATACCAGTCAGATAATCCGACCAGTATTTGCTCCATTTTGGGGTTGGCTTTTCTCCGCGGTTTGAGGGGAAAAAAAGCCATTCCCCTTTGCATTGACAGGTTCATGTCCCGCCCGTAAACCAGGCAGAAGAATGAACATATTCAATGTTTTTCGGACCACTGGCGGACTAACAAACCGTTCGGAGAAAAATCCACGCAGTAGGGACCGCTGCACGGATTTTCCATTAAGGTCCGGTTAAAGTTTGACAGCCAGTTTACAGGTGGCTTTCAAAACCGAAAACCGTCTGAAAAACCTGCCATGGGGACATGCCCTTAGACAACACTGATCATGTCCACCTCAATGGGGGAGGAGATGCAAAATATAGAAATAGATAGAAGTTGTACACATACCTTCAGGTGGCTCGGTGTCAGAGTCACCAAAAACTTCATCCTGGTAACGGAATATGTCGTTGTGGACATAAAATTTATTTGCCACAGAGCCCTAATGAAGGAAATAAAATACATAATCAACCCCACCATATGTAGCAGTCAATGAAAAAGCAGGTCAGGAAATCCTTTGAGTTGAAAATCTTTATCTAGAACAAACGCCACTAAACTGACCTTTCCGATAACTACAATTACATTAAAGCGGTGGTCTCACCATGCTTTATCAGAGCCACAAGCACTTTTATATTCATGCATCCTGTCTCTTCCTGGTTAGGCTGTGGGTGGTTCTATAGCAGTAATTAGCAGATCAGCTCCATATTCAAAACTCTTCTCCTGCTCTCATGTCAGTGTAATTAGATCTTATCTATGAGCTCTGAAGCTCTCTGCACAAGGTAAACAAGTAATTAGAGATAATTAGTTGTTAGAGATATACTCTGTTCTCAGGTTGTCCTCAGTCCGACCTGTGGTGAGAGCCTTCAAATACCTGTCCTGACATGTGAATGCTAATCTTTGTAGTGAGCCAACCCCTTTAACAGAAGCAGAAGCTTACCTCTGGTGCCAACACAAAGGTCTGCATGAAGCGCCGCATGGGTTGCCTGTTGTTGGAAAGTTCACCCATAACTTGAACCACAACCCCATCATTCAGAGTGGCATGGGCATCAACATGCCGAATTTTTGTTCGGCAGTCTTTGAAATTCAAGGACATTACTTTCTTATGGATGTCCTGTAGGAGAAGACACATTAGCATGCAGTTTACAAAGCACTGAAAAACAAAACGACTAAGTGGTGCAATACACTGTCTGACGACTTACCGTTTGCCCATATACAGCATCTGCAGGTTTTCCATTGCTGTCCAAACCACCATGAACGTAGGAAGAACTTTTGCCGTAGAACCTAATTAAAAACGAAACCGATGAAACTTAAACGTGCAATGCACCAAAGTTATAGACCCTTCAACTGTATTTCCCAGATAACCCACTCCGATTTTCTGATGCCCCTTGCTGTTTGGACTGCTGCAAACATCCTACCTGTGCAGGAAGTCAGGTGCCTGGTTAAGCAGAGTATAATACTGCCTTACAAACTCCCGCCCTACAAGCAGGGGACTTGGCTTCTCCATCACCATTTCTTTGGTCAACTGAAATCTGAAAAGGAATAAAAACACAGATTAGACTGCGCAGAAGTAATTTATACAGAAACATCAAGTGACCAAACCATCCCTAGTTCTCAAAATGATGATGGGTTGCAGAACAAATGACTGGGGTCTTCATTACAGCTGCAGTGGTTACGTGCAGAGATACTGCACTACAGAATATCTGTGCATACACCTACAGCTTCAAGAAAGTCAACTGGTTTCTGGGTCACAAGTGACTGCTGATGACAAACATCCATTTCTCCCAACTCCAGATCAATCTTGTGTATATTCAGCGTCCAGGGGACACATACATTCGATGACTGTTTTAAACCACCAATTTCATCTAGACCAGAGATGTCTGGAGGTTCCAACTCTACTGGCAGACGATGGATTCCAACATGTCCGATACTTATCTCCCCCGTCATAGGTATCTGGCAGCAGCTTGTTCCGGTTTACTCATTCAGTCCTCAAGTACAAGACTCCCCTCCCCCCAAAAAAAAGGGAACGGACGCAGGAGAGCCGCAATGTTTGCCCACTGGTTCATCATATTGGTGCTTTTGTCCCGTGGTAAAGACTGAATGGATGACACAAAAATGTGATACCCGGTGTCTATTCAAATAAATGGCTGATAACAAAATATACAGTGGAGTCTGCAAGAACAGGATGTGCCCTTTGCAGAGGCATGCCGAACACTGGGCAGATTTATCAATTGTCTAATACTTGGGCTACGCCTACACAGCCATTCGATTTTTGGCGGCATGTTAACATTGCTGTGTAGGCATAGCCTTAGGGCTTGTTCACCCGGAGTTTACACGCCGTGTTACAAGCGCTTTTAGGATCCGTCTTGGGGTCCGCACTGTCAGTCCACAAGACGGATCTAACAATTAGCAGTGATAATCTCACTGCTCGCTGTGCTGAACACGGAGCGGCGTTCACATGAGAGAACGCAGCGGCGTGTTTCAATAGCGCAGCTCGGCTCCGTCTTGAAAAGAATTGACATGTCAACTCTTAGAACGTATCTGAAAGACGCAATGAGACGCGCATCGGTGATCACTCGTGTGAATGTCAATGCATGTTTCATATTAAAAGCAGTGTAAATCACATTGCTATATACACTCACCGGCCACTTTATTAGGTACACCATGCTAGTAACGGGTTGGACCCCCTTTTGCCTTCAGAACTGCCTCAATTCTTCGTGGCATAGATTCCACAAGGTGTTGCAACGATGCTCAATTGGTACCAAGGGGCCCAAAGAGTGCCAAGAAAATATTCCCCACACCATGACACCACCACCACCAGCCTGAACCGTTGATACAAGGCAGGATGGATCCATGCTTTCATGTTGTTGACGCCAAATTCTGACCCTACCATCCGAATGTCGCAGCAGAAATCGAGACTCATCAGACCAGGCAACGTTTTTTCCAATCTTCTACTGTCCAATTTCGATGAGCTTGGGCAAATTGGAGCCTCAGTTTCCTGTTCTTAGCTGTAGCACCCGGTGTGGTCTTCTGCTGCTGTAGCCCATCTGCCTCAAAGTTCGCCGTACTGTGCGTTCAGAGATGCTCTTCTGCCTACCTTGGTTGTAACGGGTAGCTATTTGAGTCACTGTTGCCTTTCTATCAGCTCGAACCAGTCTGCCCATTCTCCTTTGACCTCTGGCATCAACAAGGCATTTCCGCCCACAGGACTGCCGCTCACTGGATGTTTTTTCTTTTTCGGACCATTCTCTGTAAACCCTAGAGATGGTTGTGCGTGAAAATCCCAGGAGATCAGCAGTTTCTGAAATACTCAGACCAGCCCTTCTGGCACCAACAACCATGCCACGTTCAAAGGCACTCAAATCACCTTTCTTCCCCATACTGATGCTCGGTTTGAACTGCAGGAGATTGTCTTGACCATGTCTACATGCCTAAATGCACTGAGTTGCTGCCATGTGATTGGCTGATTAGAAATTAAGTGTTAACGAGCAGTTGGACAGGTGTACCTAATAAAGTGGCCGGTGAGTGTATTAGATGCATGTTTGGGTTCGACAGACTGATCCAAACACTTATCTAAAAGCGTATGTTACACGGAGTAAACATGCCGTGTGAACACACGTGTATGAAAACTGTCTAGGTTTAAAATTCACTTTGTTTCCCCATAGCAACCAATCAGAGCACCTCCTCATTTCATATAAGGGCTCTGGAAGGCTAGGTTCACACGGCTTAATTGCGTGACGTAATTACGCCCCGTAATTATGCCGTGTGGCCGGGGCGGGAGCGGGCCGGCACCTCGCGGCCCATAGACTTGCATTAACAGCGGCGCGTATACGCCGTGGGTAATTCACATGTCCCTTATCTCCCCCCTCGGCGTATTCACCGAGCAGGGAGAGGGGACGTAATCCATAGTTCTCTATGAGAACTGTGGTTTACCCTTATGACTGGGTCGTTTTGAGAGCGTAATTTGTGCACTACGTCGCTGAATTACGGACTGATGTACGTCCAGTTTTAAGCGGTGTGAACATGGCCGAAGTATGAGAGGGGCAGTAATTGGTTGCTATGGGGCAACAAAGTGAATTTTAGACCTAGTCCGTTTTCATACATGTGGCCCTTAGTGTAAACTTAGATTGTCTAACCATGCACTAGTCTAAACTCAGGTTACACATCCTATTAGTTGGTTTCATTTATGCCAAAACTTTGGCTCAGTTGCCCACTAAGCCGCACCCCCTTAGTCAAACGCAGCGCAGAAGTGTCTAAAATGCATAATAAATGGGGTATAAAGCATGTACACCGGTGTGTAGGACTCTATGCCTCAACATGTTTGAGCACAGGAGTGCAGCTATAGGAGTTTTCTGTAGGCAGCCTTCCGCTAATGAAGTCTGGATGATCCAACTAATTGATGATCACCCCCAAATTTTTTTTATTTTAAACAGCCCTTTAGAGCAAGAGAATCAACCATAAAGATCATCATGGAGAATACATCATTCTAAGCGGATCCAGGAGGGAAACTCTTACATTTTATACTCCATAACCTTGGTATGAGAGGATTGCAGTGTACACATCTGACCCCCACGTCAGCCAGGAATAGGCCAATAAACCCCAACAGCATCACGGGGCGCTTAGAAGCACAAGCTGCTTAAAAATATACAGAATTGTAGTCAACTCGGATCCGGAAGCCACAGCTCCATCTACATGCAGAACACACAGTGGTTTCTCCGAAAATTATATTAAGCGACACAAGCAGAGGATTAATTTTGCACTGAAGTCTACGTTTTGGAAGACAGGACAGGAATGCCAATCTGCTTGGAGGCTGCACCTGCTGCTGCCCTAGCACTTGCCATCTGTTCTTCCTCTGGGGAGCTGGCACCTTTTAACCCAGTGCAGGCAAGGCTTCTGGTAAACTCAGAAAGCGAGTCCTATTACACACACCTAGGAGCAGCTGCTAAGCAACACTGGAAATGTAAGTACATAGGAAACAAATACCCGCAACACCAGAGACACAAAGTCCAGACACCATGAAGGGAATCCAGGAAGCAAAAGGTCCCTGAAGTCATCTAAACATTCACTGTAGAAAGTGGCCAAATGAGAACAAAGACAACCATTTGCATTTACATCACCCAGGTAAAAAAAAAAAAAAAAAACAGGGTTACTCGAATGCAAATCTCACACCCCTTGACAGGACAATGCATCAATTGTGAGGAGCACAACAGCCGGCATCACTATACACGAATAGCCATTAATACAACCAGATACTTACAAGATTATCCCTCACTATACACCCGATTATATAGAATGGCACCAAAAAGCTGGTGACAACCAATATGGCTGCCAATACCATTTCCTAGGTTTCTTCTGTAAATATTTCCACATGTCCAGTTAAGAAATATGCTGGTCAAAGGCAGGTCCCCAGGACAATGCTCATACTAGCGTAACCAAGCCCACCTACAAGGTTACAGCTTCCCAAAGGACGGGGCCACACAGATACCATCCACGGTGCCGCAACCTGCTGTGTACAACACATGGTCACAGTCAGCAAGTTGTTAAAGGGTTCCCTGCTATGGACAATCCCAACTTGTTACACGGGTCCCTTGCCAATAAGGGAGATTGCACAGTGTCCCCCCTGCTGGAAGCCATAGTAATCAGCTGTAAACTGTGGGGAAACCTGGCAGTAAGGACATGTTCACACAATGTATTTTGAAGAGTAAATTTAGGGTCTGTCCACACGGCGAGGTTTCTTGGTTGGATTTTCAGATTTGGAAACATGTGAAAACAGACCAGAAACCATCCCCATAGACTTAAATAGAAAATCCATATAGTAGTCTACACTGAACGGATTTTCATTGGTTATGGGAAAAAGGCAAATCCGCAAACAGAACCGTCCCCCAAAACCTTTGAAAGATCACAAAACACCAGACGAATTCTTAAACAGAATCCATCCGGCATTTTATATATGCTAAGTGGATGCATCCTTAGGCCTCGTTCACACGGTTTTGCGCGTTGGGCGCCGTACTCGCGCCGGATTGCCTGCAGTACGGCGCAATCCTCTGAGTCATTACGTATCACTGCTCTCATAGAGAACAGTGGATTCCGTCGCTCCTCCCCGCTCGGCGAATCCGCCTTGGGGAGAGAAAGCGACATGCACATTATTTACGGCACGTACGCCAATGCATTGTCTATGGGGCCGGGGAGCGGCGCCCCCGCCGCGCTCCGGCCCCGCCCCTTATTCACGGCGGATTTGTGAGCGCACAAATCCGTCGGGAATAAGCCGTGTGAACACAGCCTTAGGGTAAGGTCTAATACGAGCGGAATGTGTCCCAGTCATTACGGTAATCCATAATTCTCATAGACTACTATGGATTACACCTCCTCTCCCCGCTCGCACAATACAATCGTATTGTACGAGCAGAGAGATAATTGACACGTCATTTATGCCTATGGGGCCGGCGAGCTGCCGGTCCTCCCGCGTGGTGGGAGTACGCGTCGATCAGCGCAACTCCCAAACACCAGGCGTAACTGCGGGGCGTACTGTACACCCCGTAATTACACCGTGTGAACATAGCCTAATGCAAAACTGTGATATGTATGAATATTTATTTTCTAAAAGCGAGGAACCCCTTTAATTGCCACATGGCTTGGAAGATAAAACTTTGTGATGACAAAACCAGCAGCTGAGGATTCCTGAGAAGGCTCGATTACTTGGGTAAGAGGAGACAACCTCTTTAATAGGCCCATGGCCTGAAATATCGGAATTGTTTTTTCTCCCTATCGATCTCGTCAATACAAGCGATAGCAACTGTGGGGAATGAAACAAGTGAATCAGAAACTTGGAAAAGCTGAACAACTAATCCCATAAAGTCACCAACATTGTTGACAGAAGAACTTTAGGAGTGAACACAAATCACTTCAGAGAGGGGAGAGGCGTGGGGGGTAAGTGACCCATCCACAGCGATGCAATAGCAGCTCCTGGCGTGGCTTGATTTTCAGCTGCAGCTATTTATGGCACCTGGAAATAACTTGTGCTCACATTACTGAGAGCTGCCCTGCTATTCATGGCAAGCAGCAGAAGCAACAGAAAGTGCAACAGGACAGTGCATTAAAATGGAGGCCCCAAATGTAAAACCTTCCAGAGCCAATTTATATATAGAAGAAAGGAGGGGGATCAGCAGCACAGAGCCCGGCAACGGTGTCCTGGAGCTGCAAACAACCTCGCCAAGTTCTCAGGGTGTGGAGATAGGAAGCTGAGGACCTGAGAGAGCTCAAACCAGTCACTGCAGAGTTTAGGGGAGAAGTAGAAGGAATTACAGGAGATCTTGGTCCCAGGAGGACAACTGCTTAGCTTCCACATCTCTATCCATACATCCACCACCAACTACAGGGGAGACGGCATCTTTCTCTCCGAACCTCGGCCCACATCACGCTGTAAATTCCCTGCTGTGAGTGTAGCAGGAGCCGCTCTCCACTACACACAAGCGAGGCAGCACCGCTCACCCTCAACCCCCATCTGGCGAGCAGCAGTCAGTGTCCTCTGAAGTATAAACAATTCGGTATCACGTCCCTCTCTATTGGCCCGCATATATAAATGCCTAGCGTGTCATGTGGTCATCCAACCACATAGTGGCAATGTTTCCATTACAAACCAACAGCATTTGCTAAGGCTTATGTATTTTAGACATGGGGGCATCAACCGTCTGAACCTTTTGGCATTTTGTTGTCAAACTTTGCCATTATAGGCCTTTGGACACAGATCCATACGGCTAAAACAGAGCACTGTAAACCAGCCTAGCCCTCTAATTTGAGTCACAGGGAGCCAAAAGGAGCATAAAACAGTATCTATAGCTCCGCTTTTGTTCATAACTGCCTCCAGAAACCCAGGATCTGGAAGATCCGGCATTCCAGCATGTAGGCTATCAGAGGGGTTTGCATTCATAAGGCCTAACACTGTGCCAAAGTCATTCAAGAGCGATCCAAGCGAAGCCTCACAGACCACACGGAGTTACAACAGGGTCTGTCAGGCTCCTGCTGAGGGTGTAACCATTTTCTGCAACCATGATGGTTCTTGATTTGCCGTTTTGGTATCGCTAATAAAGTTGTATGGCAAGGTCACACGGCATACTGCAGTGCGTATTGTAGGTGCTGGGGAGGGAAGGTGGTGCCCTATAGATCATCATCCCTGGCACGTAAATGCTGGGAAGAAGCAGCAACACATCACTTCCTTCACCACCAGCGTTCAATACTCAACGGGGAATACAGGCGTAGTTGAGGGACGCTTTTCAGTTATATTGAAGCGCCATTATGCCGTGTGAACAGACCCTCACAGCTCCCAGCACAGTCAAGAGGTGGGGATGGACAGGGACTCACTCTAATGAATAGTGACAGTCAAAGTAATCTGGAAGCTGGCATAAAAGTGGCTTGAAAACAGCTTTAGATTAAGCAGTTTACATTTCACCTTTCACTTAGGCTGAAGATAACTGGTACCAGGCTGAGGCCCCTCCAGCCCCATTTAACCAAGTCAAACTTATAGTACATATATAGCATCAACATCTTGATGTCCCCGCAGTAGCAGATAACATTAGTGATGCCATGCAAAACCTAAGGTAGCTATTGCCCAAAAACAGGTAGACGCTGCACAGGTCACAAAAAAAGTTAATTTATTTTACATTTTTCACTTCTATACAGCTGTTAAATTCTACAGCGTTGTATAGGCACTGTCATTATACTCCTATAGGAGGATGAATGCACTTCCTGCAGGAAGATTACATTGGCGGTTTAATATGAAGAGGCTTCCAGAATATTGCAATTTTTTTCCACCTCTTGTGCTGAGCCGCTGGCATGGGACTGCTGGGCAGCTTCTAATTACATCAGTACAATGGCACACTGGGTAAGTAAGGCTCTGTGCTTGCATACCCCAACAATGGCATGTGAACCCTCCTCCCCCAACTGGTCCCATAAATATATGACCCTTCCCCTTACCCAACCATGCTATTCTAGTACCAGAGGTGGAGCCCCAGTCCCCACTCCATATGTACCAGGGCTCACAACTGCCTGTAGGAACCATGTTCTCTACTTTATTACTCCACGATCATAGCTATAGAGCATGTGTGGTACTGCATAAATCAGCTGGGTCACAGCCAGCACCACCCAGGAATTATCAGGTGCACAGAGAATCCCCTGTGATATTTCTTAGGCTATGTTCACACGGCTTAAAATGGGACGTATTTCAGTCCTTAATTCGGGCCGTACTGCGCGAATTACAGGCTGGAATACGTCCCAGTCATTACGGTAATCCACAGTTCTCACAGAGAACTATGGATTACGTCTCCTCTCCCCGCTCGGCGAATACACTGCGGGGGGAGATAAGTGACAGGTCATTTACTAGTGGCGTATACCCCCACTCCCGCCCACACAGCATAATTGCCCCCCCAAAATGGTCAGTGAACTCTTTGTGGTGGGGATTTGTGCAGGCTCCACCCCCAAAAACAAAAAATTCTCACCCCAGTCTTCTAGGCCAGGAATTTATAAAGCAGCGGAAACAGGGCCAAAACCACACAAGTAATGGCCACACAGGAAAACCACAGCTTAAGGTTATGTTCACACAGCGTATTTGCGCTTCAAGATGTCCGAAGTCTGACCGCAAATACGGTAAAAACATAGCACTCCGTGAGCACTATGATTTTTAGAAATATTCCCCGGTGAGTGGCGAGAACAGAGAGAAAGTAATGACATGTCAGGGAAAGCAAATGTGGATGGAAGCCGCAGCACTGGCCAGCACATACTTCTAAAATAGCAGGTGCCGTCATATGCCGTGTGGACATACCCCAACCGTGCCATTAAAGGGGTTGTCCAGAAATATATATATTGATTAAAACAAAAAATTAAAAAGGGGTTGTCTCACCACACTGTTTCACCGAGCCACAAGCAGCTTTAAATGTTTCCCGTGTCTTCCTGTTCAGGCTGTGGGTGGTTCTATAGCAATGATTAGCATATCAGCTGTGTATTCAAAGATCTGCTAATTGCACTGACATGAGAGCAGAGGTCATCTATGAACTCTGAAGCTCTCTGCAATAAAGCAAACCAAAGTAATCTCCTTTGTTTGTTAGAGATAACACATGCTCTTCTGAGGCTATGTTCACACGGCTTATTGCTGGAGTAATTGCAGGGACGGATTTCACCCGCAATTACACCGGCTGCCGTGTAGCGGGGGCGGGGCAGAGGGCCGGCAGCTCCCCTGCCCCATAGACATCCATTATCCACGGCACGTATCCCGCCGGGATAATGTGCATGTCACTTTCTCCCCGTATTTCGCGAGCGGGGAGCAGAGACGGAATCCATAGTTCTCTATGAGAACTGTGGATTACTGTAATGACTGGGACGGATTTGGTCCCGTATTTCGCAAAGTACTGCGCGAAATACGGAACGAAATCCATCCCAAAATAAGCCATGTGAACGAGGCCTTAGGCTAGGTTCACACGGCTTAAATGCAGGGCGTAATTACACCCCGCAATTACGCCGTGTGGCCGGCACCTCACTGGCCCATAGACATTCATTACCAGCGGCGCGTATACGCCACTGGTAATTCACATGTCACTTATCTCCCCCTGCGGCGGATTCGCTGAGCAGGGAGAGGAGACGTAATCCATAGTTCTCTATGAGAACTGTGGATTACCGTAATGACTGGGACGGATTCCAGCCGTAATTTGCGCACTCCGGCGCGTAATTACGGACTGAACTATGGCCCATTTTATGCCGTGTGAACATGGCCTAAGACTGAATCCACACAGCATCAGACAAAACCGTTAGAAAGTTAACAGCTTTTTTTTCCCACATGCACGACCGTGGTTTTTGTTGCTGTATATGCAAAACCCGTAGTCGATGCTGGGATTTTTCACCGTCGGTCCAAGGGATGTTATGGAAAAACAGACGACAAAACGCCGGCGCACTAAACATCACTTTTCTAAATCTGCCAGGCGCCAGAAAACTAGGAAAAACAAAAAAAACAAAAACACGACCAGTGTAGACTAGAGGTCGTTTTTTTCTATTAAAGTCTATGGACATGTAAAATGGTCGGCTTTTCAGAGGTTCCAAAATACCAAAACCGCTCAGAAACCAACCGTAGCCTAATTGTTTATCCTGTAGAGCAGTGATTTTCAACTAGTGTGCCGCGACACATGGTTGGGTGTGCCGCGGGGAAAGTTGCCCAAACTATGGTGCGCCCTGTGTTTTGTTCAGGGCCGTTCCTAGGGGCGGGCAGGGCGTGCGGTTGCCCGAGGCGCCGAGGGGGGCGCCGCGGCCGCCCTGCCCGCCGGAGGAGCGCCCCTGACTCTGCGCGACTGTTTTATAACAGCCGCGCAGAGCCAGCAGCTGCAGGGAGGAGGCGGGACGGATCGTTCCCATCCTGACTCCTCCCCTGTATTAGCGTCACAGGGGGCGCACAGCTATCACCGCGCCCCCTGTGACGCTGGGTCTCCTCGGCTGGCAGCTCTGCCGTCGAGGAGATCCCTGGGAGCTGCGTGCAGCGTAAGCGACGTGGTGACGTCACGCTGCTTACTCCGCTCTGCAGCTCCGGACCGGGACGCGCGGACCCAGGTGAGTAATCTTTTGTTATTTTATAATTACTCACAGGGGGCACCCTGGCTGCAAGGGGTGGGCATCACTGGCTGCAAGGGGTGGGCATCACTGGCTGCAAGGGGTGGGCATCACTGGCTGCAAGGGGTGGGCATCACTGGCTAGAATCGATATTATTAACTATATGTATAATATGTACTGTTTTAGTGTCATTTTGTGCCATTTTGGTTGGTGGTGTGCCCCGGGATTTTTTAAGTGTAAAAAGTGTGCCGCGGCTCAAAAAAGGTTGAAAATCACTGCTGTAGAGGACACTGTGGCCAACACTCAGCAGCCGAGGATTGAGGGAGAACAATACCGCACCACTCAGTCACCAGGGTGGCGAAGAACAATTCCTGCTACACTCAATTGATGCCCACATTGAAGCGCTGCATGAGTGTGTATACTGTATATAATGTATATGTTGTCCTGGCTTGGCTTTCAACATGTAGGGGATGGTAACTGAAGACTTTCTTCAAATATATTGCTTAGTTTATTTTGCATTGGTGAGAATGAGATTTTATCTGCTCTGAGTGCACTCAGATTTCTCAGGTTGCTGACCTAACGTCACTTACCCCCCTGGGTGTACAATACAATCGTATTATACACGCAGGGGGACAAGGCGTAATCCATAGTTCTCTATGAGAGCTATGGATTACCGTAATTATGGGGCGCATTAAGCACAGTACGCTGCGAGATACGCGGCGAAACGTGCTCCAACATATGCCGTGTGAACATACCTGTCCACATCCAGACAGCATTGGATAAAATACTTGTCGGATTCTAATCATAACCTGACCAGTATTTTACACGCGTTTTGTTTTTTTGCCATGGTTTTCAGTCGTCCCATTCAATTTAACTGTGCTATAATCCGCCGTTTTCAAGTGAAATATGGCCGAGAACATATTCTAAGTTTTTTTTACCCGGTTTTTGGATTTGTAATGCGACCTCAGAAAATCCAAGCTTAGAAACCCAACAGTAAGTCAGTGCCGTGTAGATGTAGGCTCAGGCTAAGTGTACACGGCCCTGGGAAAATTCCATCCAATATCCAACATCATTTTCACATCACTGGACCGCGAAGCTCCACCATTGATTTTCCTACAGCCCAGTTCATTGGGGCCCTGGGAATCTGACGGCGGAATATACATGTTGCGTATTCTGTTTTTTCCATTCCGGTCTACACAGCGTTGTGCACGAACGGATTTCTGGCAGATTCAAAATACTGAATCCGCTGACAAACCCGACCAAAATCCAGTGCTGTGTAGGCCATAGCCTTAAGGGTCAGGTCCCCCCCTTATTTGCCCACATATTAAAATGCCTCAGTGGGTCAGGAAGTCAAACCATATGGTGGCAGTACTTCAGATCCTGACTGACACTAAGACGCATATATATATATATATAGATATATATATATATATCTATATATATATATATACACACACACACACATACACACAGTAGCACACAGAGCACATCTGCAGCACGCGCGCACCCACACAGTCCCATATAGAATAGGTCTGGCGCACACAGAGCACGTCTGTCATACATTTCATTTTATTGGTGGCAGTACTTCAGATCCTGTCTGACACTAAGTCACGTGCATATTATATATATTAATATACACACACACACACAGGGACAATAGACAATCTGCCCGCACCGTCCTATATAGAGCAAGTCTGGTGCACACAGAGCATGTCTTTCATACATTTCATTGGCAGTACTGCAGATCCTGACTGACACAGGTCACATTAAGGTGTGTATGTATGTTTATATATATATTATAATTATATATATATAATTATAAGTACTATATATATTATATATATACATACATACAACACACACCTATCATACATTTCATTGGCAGTACTGCAGATCTTGACTGACAGTTCACACTAAGGCATATATATATATATATATATATATATATTCTATATATATATATATATATTATATATCACACACACACATACATACACACACACACCTATCATACATTTCATTAATCGCCAGTCCACACTTGCTTGTACATGTCATATTAACCCTCTCACTCTATTGTCTAGCTGGGCCCAGCATGGGTTACACATACAGTGGAAGTGCTGCCATAACAGCCTATGGGCCCCAGCACATGACTGGTCTACACCAAGCCAGGAACAAACCACCTACAAAAAAATGGGGGAGGAAGGAACCACCAACAACATAACAGAGTAAGAAGAGATACTACGAGGAGCCGAGGACTGATACGTTGTACATGGCTGCACCCGGAACCCAACGAAGGGACACCGAGAACCCCTCACGGCCGGTTTATTGTTCCCTGTGAGCGGCCCTCTTCAGCTTAGGTGATGCCAAGTCTAGGGAGAACCCCGGAGCAGTGCCGGGGTCCCCGGAAGCGCCTTCCATCTTCTCTACATGGGATCTATAATAATAGACCACGCGCCGCGGCAGACGGATATCGAGGCGCGAGACAAAGGCCTCACATGGGCGGCAGCAGCCATTGCCTCAGCATCACTCATGGCGCACGTACTGCGGGGATAATGGCGTAGGCCGCAAGCACCTGGCTACAGCGTGACGCTCAAGGAGAAAGAGGATGCGGCCCGGCTATGAGCTTCGGTGACAAAAGCCCGCGCTTCTCGTCACCGGCGGCCAGGAGACTATGAGGGGAACGGGAGAAGCCTCTACCTGCTGAAGGTCCGGCGTGGGGCGGGCTCTGCGCTCCGGAGCAGCCTTGGTTTACCTCACACGGCGTCGGCACAAGCAACGGCGTGCTCAGCTGCCGGCTACATATACCAAGTATACAACCTAACCCACTGACCCTCATTAGCCAATCACGAAGGACGACTCTACAGCTTCAAAAGGCTATTGGGCGCCAGCCACCCAGTGGGCGGGATAATGAAATGACCGACACTTTTGCTAGCTAATCAGGTTCTAGAAGTATTTCCGTGAACCGTAACAGTCTAGAGCAGGCAGCCAATAGAGATTAAGGACACAGGAGGGTGGGTGGAACACACGGCGAGGCCTGTAACAAAGGAAAGAGCTGGGCCGCGGTTGGCGTAGGGTTTTTTTTCTCTTACGCTAAGCTAGTGTGGTTGTGGAGAAAAAGCGGCCCCTGTGATATTGGGCGGGAAACCCTGGGCTCTGATAAAGAGAGGCGGGAAGAAAGCCGCAGACCAATCAGAAAGAGGAAGGGAGTTGATTGACGGGGAAAGAAAAAAATGGTTCTTAAAGACAAACTGAGCCATTCAGGGTCATCAAACAGTTGGGCCTCCTCAGCGTTACCTGTAATGAAGGCGGGGGAGAGGCCAACGTGCCAATATTACACCAGTAGGGAGTGATATACTCGGGTCATGAACTAAACTCTGCACCTCCTCGTTACATAATTAATAATGTACTGAGGGGAAAAGTGGTAAAACACACAGGTCCGGGCCCGCACCGTGACCACATAGACTGACAACAAGGGAGAGGAGGGGTATTACAAAGTCACTGAAATGTACAGAGAGTGCCACAATCCCTCCACTGCCTCCGGATCTGACCGCGCTATATAGCGCGCAGTGTCTGGGCTGCTTTCACACGGTGCAGTTCTGGTGCGGTTTTTCACATCCTGTTTATCCACTAGTTTGACCTATAGGGGATGTTCACACAACTTATTTCGGGGCGTAATTGCGCTGCAATGTGACCCGACATACGCCCTGTAATTACGGTAATCCTAGCTCAGACAGCTATGGTTACCTGCCGCGTATAAGGGTATGTTCACACGGCGTAATTGTGGCGTGTACTGTACGTGCCGCAATTCGCCGGGTGTTTAGGGAGTCGCGCTGATTAGCGTGTACTGCCGAAGCACGGGCCGCGACACGCCGGCCCCATTGACACGTCACTTATCTCCCTGCGTGTACAGTACGATCATATTGTACACGCGGGGGGACGAGGCGTAATCCATAGATCTCTAAGAGAGCTATGGATTACCGTAATTACGGCGCGCATCTCGCCGTGTATTAGGGTATGTTCACACGGCAGGGTGTTTGGGAGTCGCGCTAATTGGCGCGGGTGGGTCAGCCCCATAGACTGTCATAACTTGCGGCGCGTAAGCGGCCCGAATAAGTTACATGTAACTTATCTCCCCGCACGTATAATACGATCAATATACGATCGTATAGTACGCCCCCGGAGAGGAGGCGTAATCCATAGCTCTCTATGAGAACTACGGATCACCATAATTTCGGCGCGCATCTTGCTTGTATTAGAGCGCAAATACGACGCGAAATGCGTGTCAAAATTAGCCCGTTTGAACATTGCCTTAAGGGAAAATATGTGGCGAAATGCACGCTGCAATTACGCCGTGTGAACATACCCTTAGGGTATGGTGTACTGGGGCGCATACTGTACGCGCTACAGTATGCTGTGTGTTTAAGAAGCACGCGCTGATCAATGCATATTTCCAAAGACAGTTCACTTCTATTATCAGTGGCACAGACCTGTCACTTCTCTCCCCCAGCGTATGATACGATTGTATTGTACATCCGGGGAGACGAAGCATAATTCATAGCTCTCTAAGAGAGCTATGAATTACCGTAATTGTGGAGCACATTTCGCCTGTATTAAAGCGCAAATACGTGCCGAAGTGCGCGCCGCAATTCCGCCATGTGAACATACCCTTATACCCCAGGGCAAAGAAGTGACATGTCCCTTCTTTCTGGCGTGTACCCCGGCAATAACAAGGTGAATGGGGTGCCTTGAAAACCCCGGTTTGCCCAAAGACGATTTGGGTTTGCGTTAACATATACTTCTATGGCTGGACGCATCGCCACAGTATATGTCTGTGGCATCAGTTTCACGACCTTATGTCCTTTTTTAGAAGATGGAAGACGCACTTTTTTCAAGTTGCCCAGGAAGGGTATGTGCACACGGCGTGTTGAATACGATTTTACAATACGTAAGAGGGATCGTGTAAAACGTATCCAAATACATAACACAAAGTGGCGTACATTTTCTGGACTGCAAAAACGTGTCCCTATTGTTCTTAAATATGTAGAACGGATCAAGAAGTGACTTGTCCCTTCTTTGTAGGGAACCATAAAACGCGATACAATAACGTCTGTAAAATACTGAACGACGACACGTATATGAAAACTGAATGAAACATTGTTACATAGGTATTTGAGTACATAAATACATATTTCACAAACACCATGTGAACATCCCCTAAGGGCGCGTCCCCACGGCACAGAACAAATACCGGTCGGTTTCTCCGACCGTTGTTTGTCTGGTCTGTGTGCTGTGCACACGGCCGCAGGGGGACAGCTTTTCTCCACGATGAGCGGAGAAAAGCCCTCCCCCTTCCCATTGACATGTTCATATTCCGTCCGAAAACCGGACAGAAGAATGAACATGTACGATGTTTTTCAGGCCGCCGTGTGGAAATCCCATACATTGAGGACTGCTGCACGGGTTTTCCATAGCGGCCTGTGTAAAAGTTTGCTGCCGGTTTTTCAGACGGTTTGCAAAACCACAAACCGTCTGAAAAAACGGCAGCAAACCAGTGCCGTGGGAACATGGCCTAAACGTTTCTTTCATGTGCTTATTAAAGGAGCTGTCTCATTACAAGCTTTCAGCCTGTCAGTGAGCCTGATAGTTGAATTGAGGGGCGTGCTTCTTGGTCTGTCTCTTCTGCTCCCTCTTCCCCCCCTCCCCTCAGCACACAGGCAGCTCTGTAACTTCTATACAGCAAGGGGGAGGGGGCTTGCTGCCAGAGTTAAAGCTGTGTGTGCCTGCCTAGGTCTGTTGCAGGAGAGGGCTGATCTATGAGTGTGGAGAGGTCTGTGAAGCTGTATGCTAATAGCAGAGCAGAGGGGATGCAAGTGTTCCTATATCCCCTGCTTAGCTTACAAGTCTCCACATCTCCAGCAACAACAAATTCTGTCAGAACAGACACAGGGCAGCTGGGAAGTGTTACTATACTCAGGCACTAGTACAGCAAAGCATGAAGTATTCACATGCCTGATCTGTATAGTATTAGTATAGTGACAGTTCCACAGACACATCATGATTATAGTAACACACAGGGTCACTGCTGTCACATCTATCTGTGTAGAGAGCAGGAGGAAGCAGGCACACACAGGGTTAATCCAGGCAGCAGGGACACAGAAGCCAGAGTACTCCCTTCCCCCTCCCTCCACTACAGAAGCATTCTGTGCAGGAGGGGCTCTCTGCTCAGACCTGTCTTCAAAGGCTGATGAGTCATACAGACCTGACAGCCAGTAAGATAAGGATCAACAGGTCTGCTGCTATAGAAATTTGAGAAGCTGATGCACTCCTACTAACATGGCTATCTCAAAATCAGTAGGACATTTGTAATGAACATATGTTGCAAAGCTGCTTGTTTTTTAAAGATCTTTTAATTAAAACCCAATCATTGTAGCGAGACAACCCCTTTAATGGAAAACGTATGCGAGTATCTGTGCCCACGTTTGTATCCAAATAATCTCCCAAAAAAATGGGAATCTCGCAAGAGAACTGAGAGAGTGACTAAAAATTTTTACTTTTTAAAGGCCCTCCGTTCTCACACTTATAACACGAACGTATTTTCCCGTATTAGCCCATAATCGCTAATACGGGGCGGGACGTGGCGGGGCCGGAGCGCGGGGGGGGCGGCGCTCCCAGCCCCATAGACATGATTGTTTAGGGCGCGTCCGCGCCGAAAAATTGTGCATGTCATTTTCTCCCCCCCAGGGATTCGCCGAGCGGGGAGGACACGAACCACGTTCTCTAGAGAGCAGGGGATTACCAAATTTGCTGCCGCGGATTGGCGCCGACGAAGCGCAAATCCCCGCAGACGGCCAATCCGCGCAGAAAAACGGTGAAGGGGGCCTTAATCAAATATTTACTATTTTGTATAGGCAAACAAACTTATCTTTCCAATTTAAAAACCTAAAAGTAACCAATTTTAAAAACCTGATTTCTAACCTCTCAATTTTTCCCTTCCTACTTCTGAAGGAATAACTCCCTTTCCATTATCAAGTCTGGTGGAACACCACCTATTAACAGGAAAACCTTATATACACAGTAATTTATACCTCTTACCCCTGATGAAGCCAGTTTAGCTGGTGAAACATGTTGGGGAGGTCAGGCATGATATTTTAAATTGTGATTTCTCACCTCTGTCTACAAAGTATCACCCGCTGCAGAGGGTATCACAAAGAAGCCTTATATATTTTATGTCCATTAGATGAGGGATAACTGCCCAAGTAGGATGCTTGGGATCCCTCACTGGAGTTAGTAAACTACTGTGTATATATAAGGTTTTCCTGTTAGTAGGTGATCACCAGACTTGATCATGGAAAGGGAGTTATTCCTTCAGAAGTAGGAAGGGAAAAAATTGAGAGGTTAGAAATCAGGTTTTTAAATAGTGTGTATAGAGGTTAAGTTTTTATACATAATAAAGTTACGTTTAGTGTTTTATAGATTGAGAACTGATAGAGTTTAAGTTTGCATATGGCAAAATAGTAAATATACACGTTTGTATCCGTCATAAAAATATAAACCAATTGAATTGCAGGAAGAAACGGACAACAGTCAATAGAGAAGCGAGTTTGAAAAAAAACCCCACAAAAATAAAAAAACAAAAACGTATGTAAAATATAGTGCACGTTTAGGCTGCGTTTACACGGCAAAGACCAAATACCGGTCAGATTTGGAAAAAGGGGGGGGGAGGCTTTTGTCCGCGGTTTGCAGATTCAAGCGGTCCCCTTTCGCACCCACATATTCATGTTCTGCTCAAAAACCAGGCAGAAGAATGAAAATGTTCTAATTTTTCCGGATCACCAGCGGTGTCAAAAACCGTCCGGTGGAAAAATCTGTTCAGTGGGGACTGGTGCACGGATTTTCTATTGAAGTCTATGGGGGAACGTTGCTTGTCGGTTTTTAGACGGTTTGTAAAACCGCAAACCGTCTGAAAAACTGACAAATAACCTGTGCTGTGGGGACAAGCCCTTAGGAGTCGCTGAGTGGAAGGGGAAGTTCACGGGGCAGTTATATGGTGCACACAGGTACGTACCGCAATACGCTGTGTTTAGCGCCATTGGCAGTACGAGCTTGTCAGCGCGACTTCCATCACGCAAATGGTCTAGCGCAGCTCCCCGTTCTTTGTATTTCTCGGCAATGATGACGATTTTACTCAGCGCTCAATTAGTACAAGACTGGTCAAATGACTTTACCATATTGGCGGGGCGTACTTCAGCACAATTACACGCCACAAGAATGCGTTGTGTGAACATATCCTATAGCTTAAAACATACACGTTATGCAGTATGGTCAAACGTGATGTGAACTGAGCCTTAAAGGGATTTTCCACCTCCTTTAACCCCTTACCGACATATGACATGTGAGCACTATTGGGACCCTGATAATCTCAGGCTAGGGAAGCAAGACGTTCACGGCCTCCATTTAACATACACTCACCGGCCACTTTATTAGGTACACCATGCTAGTAACGGGTTGGACCCCCTTGCCTTCAAAACTGCCTCAATTCTCGTGGCATAGATTTCCACAAGGTGTTGCAACGATGCTCAATTGGTCCCAAGGGCCAAAGAGTGCCAAGAAAATATTCCCCACACCATGACACCACCACCACCACCTGAACGTTGATAAAAAGGCAGGATGGATCCATGGCTTTCATGTTGTTGACGCCAAATTCTGACCCTACCATCCGAATGTCGCAGCAGAAATCGAGACTCATCAGACCAGGCAACGTTTTTTCCAATCTTCTATTCCAATTTCAATGAGCTTGGGCAAATTGGAGCCCCATTTCCTGTTCTTAGCTGAAAGGAGTGGCACCCGGTGTGGTCTTCTGCTGCTGTAGCCCATCTGCCCCAAAGTTCGCCGTACTGTGCGTTCAGAATGCTCTTCTGCCTACCTTGGTTGTAACTGGTGGCTATTTGAGTCACTGTTGCCTTTCTATCAGCTCGAACCATTGCCCATTCTCCTTTGACCTCTGGCACAACAAGGCATTTCCGCCCAAAAGGACTGCCCCTCACTGGATGTTTTTTTTTTTTTCGGACCATTCTCTGTAAACCCTAGAGATGGTGTGTCGTGAAAATCCCAGATCAGTTAGTTTTTGAAATACTCAGACCAGCCCTTTTGGCACCAACAACCTTGCCCCGTTCAAAGGCACTCAAATCACCTTTCTTCCCCATACTGATGCCGGTTTGAACTGCAGGAGATTGTCTTGACCATGTCTACATGCCTAAATGCACTGAGTTGCCGCCATGTGATTGGCTGATTAGAAATTAAGTGTTAACGAGCAGTTGGACAGGTGTACCTAATAAAGTGGCCGGTGAGTGTACATGCCAGGCTGTATACAATAACCAGTTCCTGACCGGGCCGTTTACCCCCTTCCTGACCGAGTACATGTTCTTAAAGGGGTTTTGCCACGATCTCATTTCAAACCTCCTGCATCCAGCTCTTCAGCTCTGTGTGCACAGAAGGGGGTATGTGTGATTTGTTTGAATTGCATATCATGTGACCCAGCAGGATGACATTACCAGGCCTGTCCTCTCTGTAGTCAAAGAAAGGTCTGTTTTTGTAAAGCATTGTGATAGCTGAGAGGTAAAGTTTTTGCATCAGGCACAAGGTCCTAGGTTCAAATCCCTGAAAGAAGCAAACCTTGTTTTTTTTCCTTTTAAATGCACAGACCTATTGAGGTTTCTTTTATTTATTTGCACTGTTTGACTAATTACAAGGATACAGGGGGCAGAGTAGATGGCAGCACCCGGGGTTTTAACACTAAGTAGTGCCTGGGGGGGGGGGAGAGGTGATGTTGAGCATGTGCGACCAGGACTGAGGAGCTCTCACCCCGGTCGTACCCCTGGCGAGCTGTAAAAAATGGATCACTAAAGGACGCAAGACAAAAACGGTGCAAAATTTTTTAAAAATAATGAATGGTAAAATGTTTTTATTTTATTTGGGAAGCTTTTCCCCATCAAATTTTTCTTTTGGCAAAACCCCTTTAAGTTTACACAGGTTTGAATGCTTTTTTTATTCAAATTTATTCGCCTTTATTCCGAGATATGTTAGCCTTTATTTCTTATATAATTTTTACATTTGATTTTTTTTTTTATAATATAAGGTAAAGTTGTAAAAAAAAAAGTCTTATATTATATTTTGTATTTATTTTTAGAGCAGGTGTCACTAAAATAAGTTTTGTAATTGTGTCACAGACACTTAAATATAGACAAAGTTTTAGGGACATCAGGCGCGGGACTAAAAGTTGCAGTTTGGGCTATTTGTGTTTTTTTTTATAAACTTTTATTTCTAGTATTTTTTATTATTATTATTTCATTTTACATATTGTGCCGCCCCACACACAAGCAGGGGCATTTTTATATGACTTTTTTTCTTTGCTGATTAATAGATCAATCCCAGTAAGGCTATGTTCACACGGCTTATTTTGGGACGTATTTCAGCCCGTAATTGGGCCCCCGTACGCCAAAGTGGGGCTAAATAGGTCCCGGCATTAGGTAACCCAATTCTCATAAAGAACTAGGGATTACGGCTCCTCCCCTGCTCCAAAATTTTAACACCCGGGGAGAGAAGTGACTGCTCTTATTCACGGTGATCCGCCGTGGATAATAAAATTCTATGGGGCTGGCGAGCTGCCCCCCCCCCCACCACCCCTGTTCACACGGCGTAATTGCGGGGCGAAATACGTCACGCAATTAAGCCGTGTGAACATAGCCTTACAGGGGAAAAACACACTGGAGGTTTAATTTGTATCTGACAAGACCCAGTAGTAACTACAGTTACCCAGCGGGGAGGCCTATACAACACTTATTGAGAGCTGTAGGTACAACCCTCGAGGAGGCAGGGACGCTACAGTCGGCTACCACAGCACAGTGTGCAGCTTTGCATTCTCACGAAGGGTTTTGGGGGTTAACGTCGACTGCCGGATGTTTAGCTTTTGTTTATGGGGTTTTTTGAGGGCATATTTGGGGGGAATTGACTCAATACACCCAAATTACACCCCGCAAACACCGTAATCCATGGCTCTCATTGAGAGTTATGATTACCTGCCATTTTCCCCGACATCATGCACCCCAAGGAAAAAAAGCGAATGTCAGTTTAGCGCTTACAAAAATAAAAGCAATGGGGGGCCCGGGACAGAGCATTTTAAAAGTACGTGCTGGCCAGTGCGTACTTCTAAAACACCCAGCGTATAGCAGCACACACAGTACGTGCCGCTATACACCACAAAGATGCTGTCTAAACATACCCTTATGGTCAACATGCAGTTGTTAACCCTTTCCCCGACTTTGGATTACCCGGGAACGCCTAACGAGAATCATTTCCTGCAATGGACGGGGGGGTATTCCTGAAAATAGCAACATGGGACCAGCTGCATATATTTCAGCTGGCCTCATGCTGCGTCACCCGACTGCGGGTGATTAACCCCTTAGCTCTTTCTGTCCTCTATTAGAGCAGCCGCAGCAGGATCGTGGCTGCTGCTGCCTTACTTAATAGCCAGGGTGGCCGGTGACGTCACAATGTCATGTCCTGCTGTTCCCTGGGGCAGGGCGGGCAAGCATTGACAGTTACCAAAACCCAGTACACAACAGTTTGCTTTCTGTTTTTCTTTTTTTCATGACTGAAGATCACTATACAAGCCCCCCAAAAGAAAAAAACAAAAAAAAAAAAAAAAAAAAAAAAAGTGAAAAAAAGTGAAACAAAAATAAAGTACGCATATTTGGTTTGGCCACGTGCGTAATGACCTACCCTATAAATCTGTCATGATGGGGTAAACATGGTGAACACCATAAAAAAAAAAAAAAAAAAAAAGTCACAGAATTGCGATTTTTGTTCATCCCGCAGCACATAAAATGGAATAAAAAGCGATCAAAGTCATATAAACACCAAAATGGTGCCAATGAAAACATCATTCCAACCCCAAAAAACTGTTACACAGCTCTGTATATGGAAAAATAAAAAAAGTTATGGCTGTCAGAAGACAGTGATGCATAAATAATGTTTTAAAAAATAAAAACCTTTTTTTTTTTTTTTTTTTTTTTTTTAAAGCGCTTCAAGATAACATATATATATGTATCAATTAGGTACGATCGTAATCAGTATCGACGACCCACAGAGTAAACCTAACTTGTCAAGTATACTGCATGGTGAGCGCTGTAGTATTTTCAGCCTGGCTTCTAAAATCCGGAATTAAAAGCGATCTTGTCCTCCCATAAGTGATACCAATAAAAACGTCAACTCATCTCGCAAAAAAAAAAAAAAAAAAAAGAAACAAAAGCCCCTACACATCTCCTTCCACAGAAAAAAAAAGTAGTTATCTGCTCACAGACTGTGGCTATGTAAAAAAGAAGTGTTTTTAATTGTGTAAAGCCATAAAACATAAAAAATATACAAATTGGGTATTGCTATAAATCGTATCGACCTGCTGAGTAAAGCTAGGATGTCATAGAAGGTCTATACATACTGATGCATTCTACACTGCTTTCAAGCTATTTCGAACTTGCCTCTATGCGCCAAAGTTCATGCATGTCGCTCTTGGTGTTTCTGCCATAAATTACATGACTTTTTTTCTGTACAAGATTTTTTTTTTTTTTAAACCTCAAAAATAAATAAAACCTGTTTAAAAAAAATCTCAAAAAAGAAAAAAATTTTTTTTTTTCAAACCACAGAAAAAAACAAAAAAAAAAGACCTCCGCTTCTAAATTACAGTAGGTTGTATGGTGATATTACAACTTTTCAAATAAGGCTATGTTCACACGGTTCAACTGCGGGGCGTACAGTACGCCCTGCAATTACGCCGTGTGTTCTTGAGCTCGCGCTGAAACACATGTACTCCCGCGGCGTGTGTGGGGGGGGGGGGGGGATTACGCCAGCCCATAGACTGACATTACTCGCGGCGCGTAAGCGCCTGGAATAAATGAGGTGTCAATTATCTCCCCGCTCATACAATACGATCGTATTGTACACCCGGGAGAGGAGGCGTAATCCATAGTTCTCTATGAGAGCTATGGACTACTGTAATGATTGGGGCGCATTTCACTCGTATTAGAGGGCAGTACACTCTCAATACGTGGCGAAATGCGTCCCAAAATAAGCCCGGTGTTGAAAGCTCCCCCTAAGGGAACTTACTGCGGTGTATACCTTGCGTGCTTAATACACAGTGAATGCAACCCCGTAATTATAGTGACCATAGTTCTCATAGAGAACTATGGATTACGCCTCGTCCCCCCGTGCGTACAATATGATTATACGTACAGGGAAATAAGTGACATGTCAATTACGCTCTGTGAGTAATGCATGTCTATGGGACGCGCCGCAGTACATCGTGTGAACATACCCTTACAGATAAGTACAGTATAGGCCCCTAGTGGTCTTTGGGTGGCAAGGTACAGACCCATACAACACATGTAATACAGCCATGTGTTTAGACGCTAAGTCACAGCTCATGGTTTGTCACAATGTACAAGGAACAGGTGATCACCTGGTTCATATCTGCCTCCAGGGCTGCCGTCAGAAATTTCGGGGCCCCATACAGCTGAAGCTTTCAGCCCCCCCCCCCCGCCCCCCCTTCAACAACCACGCCTCACCATAGCCCCGCCCACGTCAAAACAGTCACCCAACCCTATGAAAAAAAAAAATGCATTTGCCCATTATAGTTTTTAATTTTTACAGTTTTATCAATATTGTGCGGTTCAGTACGTAGACAAGGGCCAGAAAATACCACCGCCACATGATCACACTATTATGTTACTGACCGTGAAACCGTATCCCCAGACCAAAATGCAAATAACAATATACAAACAGACCATCATAATACCGCCGGACATATCACAACCAAAACAGTACTGAAACAATAACCACCGTACTGTTAGTGAATGTAATTCAATAAGACCGATATTACAGGGGTATTATAGGATAGATACAGGTGCACACAGTGCAGATACATTTAGGACTCACAGTGACGTCTATCGGACCAGTCGTTCACTTTCCCTTCTCTTCACTATTCGGTCCTAGACTAGAAACAACTTTGAAGAGGGGCCCCCGCACAGCTATGGCCACAGAGGGAGGGAGGCGACTGGTGCATGGTGGCTTAAGAGGGCCCCACACAAGCAGGTGCCCAGGTGAAGGTGGAGGGGTTGATGGGGGACCCCAGGTGTATTCAGTGTGGGTGTGCTGGGCGGAGTGTGCTTCAGGAGGGGCCCCAAACAGCTGGGGTCAGGTTGGGGGGGCACTAGGGCAGTGGTGGCTTCAGGGGGGCCCTAAACCAGGGAGGTGCTGGAGCAGGATGGGCTCTGACGGGCCCCAAGGGAGGTGCAGGAGCAGGAGAGGGCCTATCTGACGGGCCCAAGGAGGTGTGCTGCGGGCAGGGTGGGCTTTCTGAGGTGCCCCAGAGGCATCCTGCACAGCAAGGGCCCAGGGGGCGCTGGCGCATGAGCTTAAAAGGGGGCCCCACACAGCATGGTGCCTCGGGGCAGGGTGGGGGGTGGTTGAATGTGGGGCCCCAGGTGCTTTCAGTGTGGTGTGTTTGGGGTGGGTTTAGATGGGCCCCAAAACATGCTGTGGCCAGGTTGGGGCACTAGGGGCTGGTGGGGGCTTCAAGGGGCCCCAGGGGGGAGGTTCCCGACACAGCTGGGGCCCAGGTGTGACTGGAGTCGGTGGTGGTGGGGGCTATCCGGTAAGGGTGAGCTGCCTGAGGGTCCCCATGTGGAGGGCACTGAAGTAGGGTGGTGGGGGCGCGGGCAGGGTGGGCTTCAGAGGGGCCCCAGTGGTAGGTGTGCCTGTGAACACAGCATGGGGCCCAGGAGGAGGCACTGGATTAGGTGGGGGTGGCTCGGGCAGGGTGGTGCTTCAAATGAGGGGTCCCCAGGGGGTGGTGCCCGACACAGCTTGGGCCCATGTGGTAAGCACTGGAGGTAGAGTGGGTGGGGCTCGGGCAGGGTGGTCCTCTGAGGGGCCCCAGGAGCAGGTGCTGGGCAGGGTGGCTGCTGAGGTGGCCCCATGAGCAGGTGCTGGCAGGGTGGGCTGCTGAGGGGCCCCAGGAGCAGGTGGCTGGCAGGTGGGCTGCTGGGGGGCCCCAGGGGGAGGTGCTGGGGGGTGGGGCTCTGGGGGCCCCAGGGGGTGCTGGGCAGGTGGGCTTGACTATCACACGGTGAGGGGGGCCGCCTCTGAACACAGGAGCGCTCCATAATCCAGTTAATTAACATTAACAGAGCTGCGCCCCTTCTCACTCACTTTTATCCCTTGCCGCCTGTGAGGAGATCTCTCTGCTCCCGGGCAGGAGTCACTAAAACCCCCGCCCACGGGGCAGAAGGAGAGGGGGGCACCCCAACACCCCCCGCAGAGGATCAAAAGTGGTGACCCGCTGCTGCAGCTTGTTAAGGATGGACCCTCCTGTGACTCAAGCGGGGCCCCCCCCTCACATTGTGGTGTCAACCCCACTCTCCCCCAGTGACTCGGAGGCGGCCCCCCCCTCCCAAGCTGGCCCCGGGCCCCAGGGGACGTCAGCATCCCGCGGGGGGTTTTTCTTGCTCAGGAATATTTGTGAAAAAAGGGGGCCTTTTGGGGGGCCCCCCTTGTTTAAACCGGGCCTATACAGAGTAGGGTGTCCCCCCTGTAGGGGGCCCTGTCTGCTCGACTACAATGGGGTCTTTTGGGGTTTGCACAAAAAAATAATTGAGCTGTAGGCTGCACTATTTTTCCATACGTTTGGATGGAATCTGCATCGAAGGTGCTTGTGAACGAAGACGGCAACCAAAAGTGAATCAATATTTGTTTTCTTTCACTAATACACGGTGACAAACACTCCACTGGGTCAGGAGAGGTTTATAGCCTTCAAATACAAACACCAATGTTTCTGTTCACTCACAACAAGCAGAGATCTGATGACACAAACAGTTTAGTAGATAGTTGGAGGGTTTTTTGCCCAAAAGCCCAGGGTGTTTTACATAGGACTGGACAACATTAGTTCGCATCAGAAACCATAGATCTTCAGGCATTTAAACATGGGGCCCCCGCAAGACCCTCTACTACACATTATCTGAAAAAAATTTGCCTTTAATTTGGGGGCTTTACAGCAACTATATTATCCACGGTTTCAAAGACTAAGCATTCATAGGTGTCACTCGAGCCTCCTAATGTTTGACTTACAGTGGGTATGGAAAGTATTCAGACCCCTTTAAATTTTTCACTCTTTGGTTCATTGCAGCCATTTGGTAAGATCAAAAAAATATATTTTTTTGCTCATTAATGTACACTCTGCCCCCCATTTGAAAAAAAAAAAATGAAATTTTTGCTTAAAATAATTTTAAAAAAAACATGAAACCCAGCAGGAAAAAATAAATTTTCTCTGTCCCCGATTTGAAGTTAACTTTTTTGGGTGTTAATTTAACGGTGGAAAAACCCCCCTTCCCCCCAAACTGCCAAACAATCCCAAAGCAAATTGGGGGGCAGCCCCCAAAAGCTATTGGGGTGTTTTTTCGCTGCAGGACAAAAGGCGACTAGTTGCAAAAATTTTAAGGGAAAAATAATGCGGCCAAGTACAGAGATACCCGGTGAAAACCTCTTCCACATGTTTGGTAGACTGGGCCAAAGGTTTTCTTCCAAAAAGCACACAGCTAAACAACCGCAAAAAAAAAAAAAGCAGTGGCTTAGAACAAAATCTTGCCCCTTCCCGATGGCCCACAGGCCCCGCCAAACCCAACGAGCACTCTGGAGAGACTTGAAAATGGCTCCCCCAACTTCACCATCCCAAACCCGAGGGAAATGGATGATCTGCAAGGAAGAAAGGCAAGGTCCCCAAACCAGGTTTGAAAAACTTGTTGCATCATTCCCAAAAAGACTCCTGGCGACTAGTCAAAAGGGGCTTCACTCAAACGAGCAAAGGGTCTGAATACTTAAACCAGGGCTGTGGAGTCGGCAAGCCGAAGCCCCGACTCCACTCCTCAATTTTCCCCAAACCCCCCGACTCCCTCATACAGGCCCTGTTAAGTATAAATTTACTGTAGTAAAATGGGAACATAGGCGTTTACACCTTTTTATACAAAAATCAAGCTTTTAGGTAAACAGACATGATAACAAAGGTAACAAGTTTGATCTTTTTAACACTTGTTGGTGGGTTGAAGAAAAAGCTGTATTTGTATCCAAGTCCAGTCTGCACCAACATTGGGAATGTGTAGAAGAGACCAGGGAGCAGATTTTGGTCAAGATATGCTTGAATCTGATCCAGAGCTCAGAAGGATTCAGGCAGAGCTGAAAGCCAAAGGGGGATTTTCCAAATACTAACAAAATAATAAAAATTAACATTTTGATTTTTAGGAGCAAAACTATAACTAAGCAGATGCTAAATACTTGCAAGTCAAATTTTTGTATAAGATCGGTAAGATGACTGTATATAAAATTACAGTAGCCTCATATACAAAGCTGTAGTGGATGGAGAGATATGGAGCCTGAAAGTCACAAGTTCAAACCATTGTTACCCTTTTGCTTGTCAGTGTAAAATATATTTATTGGACATGTCTTTAGAACACCCAAAAAATTTAAAAATGCAAAATACTGAAGGAACATTTGTGGAGTCTCTGAATTTGTTCTGAGAAATAGTATCGCCTCCATCAGATCCTGCATACATGACCTCACATCTGATCTCATTATTTCCAGGCTAGAGAACGGCCTCTCTACACTAACTTGGGTTGGGGCAAAACGATAACCACAGAGGCAACAGTTCTAACAATGTCAGGGTATAAAGGAATTGCCTCAGCCACAGTCAGGTCTGATGAATGGTTGAACTCTACTTCTTTGAAAGCAGGTGAAAAATTTTGCTGAAATCTGATTGCCCTGGGGGCAGAATCTTACCCCTGGGGCAGCGCTTTGCCTGCTCCATGTCATCAATTACACTCCTCATGTGATGAGGCTGAAGATATGGGAGCAGTAGCACTGGCCAGACCCAATGCCTCTTGCTCTTTGCATCAAAGTAACTGGACCAACTTATATATTTTGGGAGTCGGAGTCGGTCCATTTTTTGACGACTCCGACTCCTGCAAAATAGCCACCGACTCCACGACTCCGACTCCACAGCCCTGGTTTCCTAACAGATAAGGCACGTCCTGGCAAAACCCCTTTAGAAGGAAATTTGGGGACATGATGGAAATCTTTACATATGTCATAATAGGAATGAAAGAAAAGTGGGGACATGATGGAAACCTTTATATATGTTTAAGGTTTAAATAAAGTTCGGGAGGAATATATTTTAATTAAACAAAAGAACAAGAGGGCACAATCTGAAATTAGTTGTGGGAAATAGAGGCAATGTCAGCAGATATTATTTTACTGAAAGAATTAGCAGATGCCTGGAAAAAAACTTCCAGCAGATGTGATTGGAAAATTAACAATAAGCAAATGTAAGCCTGGCTGAAGAAAACATGTATCCATCCTAAGATCAAAAAGGAAATAATATAAGGGCTAGATGGACTGGGTTCCTTTATCCTTGACTTCTATGTCTCAACTCTGAGATCTCTATAGAATAGTGGAGCCTGAAGAACGGAGCATATATGTGAACTTTAGGCTTGGTTCACATCTGCGTCGGAGGTTGACACCTTGGGGTACATTTCACAACGGACACTCATGGTGGTGGTCGCCGTTTAGACAGAAGAAATAGCACATCTTGTTGCACTATTTTTCCAGGTGGAACCTGTGACACATATGTGAACCAGGCCGTACAGTTGCACACACACAAATCACTCCTTTGTGATATAGAATATTGCTAATTGATATCCAACGTTTGTGAAAAACAGTCAGAGTAGTCCATTGTGGTCCACTTCTATCTGTTGTGCATGGCCTGCTCTGGGCGGAGGGACCAGGTGTACAATGGGTACGGAAAGTATTCAGACCCCTTTACGTTTTTCACTCTTTCTTGCATTGCAGCCATTTGGTAAGATCCAAAGAGTTCATTTTTTGCTCATTAATGTACACTCTGCTCCCCCCCCCCTCCTCATCTTGAAAGAAAAAAACCAAAATGTAGATATTTTTGCAAATTTATTAAACAAGAAAAACTGAAATATCACATGGCGAAACAATTGTAAACAAGCCACGCTGAGCTAAGAGAGAGAGACACACACAGCCAGAGCACAGAGCTGCATAAGGGATCGTGTGAAATGTTCATTCAAATAATCAAACTACAACTAGTGGATTCTGTATACAAAAGACAACAGCTTTCTCCACAGCAGCTTGAAAGCTTCTTCATGTTCTCTGTCATCAGATAAAGCAGGGATCTACTCAGATAATCACACTACAACTAGTGGATTCTGTATACAAAAGACAACATATTTCTACCCGGTGCCTTGAAAGCTTCTTCATGTTCCCTGTCATCAGATAAGAAGTGTTCTCTGTGCAAGCCGGCCAGCAGCTCTTGTCAGGTCGTATCTAATAGAAGCTTTTAGGTAACTAAGGGCAGGTAAGGAAGGCTGTAGCTCTCTCAGGCTGCAATTTTTGTAATCACATGTATTTAGAAAAGTGATTAAATACCCATTTTGGAGGATCCCACGTCAACATTACATCATGGCAAAACCCCTTTAATCTACTGTGATATATGTAAAGCTTTCCATCATGACCCCCTTTTCTACTTCCTTCCTGTAACATTTGTTTAGGTTTCCATCATATCCTCCTTTTCCTTCTTCCCTCCTGAAACATATGTAAAGCTTTACATCATGCCCCCCTTTCACTTCTTTACAAGTTGAGTTCTTTAAAGGGGTTCACACAGCCACAGACAGCTTCAGACTCACACTTCCTATTCGGGCTGTGGGCAGGTCTACAGTAGTGATTGGCATATCAGCTCTATTATTCCTAACTGAGCCTGTTACAGTTGGATAACTGCTGGAGATTTAGAAACTAGTGCCCAAGGTTATAGAGATCTATCTCATTGACTTAAAGGGAACCTGTCACATAGGTTATGCCCCCCTTGCTGAGGACAGCACAAGCTAGTGTCAGACCTGCTGTTCCCAGCGCTGCGTCCCTTATTCTGTAAGATGCAGCAGTTTTAGAGCAGTTACCCCTCAAATCTTATTCATGAGCAGGTGTTAGCCCCGCCCACCAAAGGCTAGCCCCGCCCATCTGGCAGTTATTCACATCTATTCAAAGTAATAGGTTTATCAGTTGAGGTGGGCAGGGCTAGCCTCAGGTGGGCGGGGCATAAAAAACTGACTTTTCAGAAAACTGCAGATTTGAGCATTAAATACTCAAAAACTACAGCATCTTACAGAATAAGGGACACAGCGCTGGGAACAGCAAGTCTATGTGACAGGTTCTCTTTAAGAAACAAGCTCCAGCAGGAAGTGATATGACCATGGTTGGTTGGCAGCTTAGAGCAATCAGATAAGTGAAAGAGCAGGGAGAGGTGGTCAGTAACCAAGAGAAACGTGTGTACAGTCTTCTTTATCTCCTGAACAGAGCAAAATCAAAACAGCAATGTATTTGGTAATAGTCTTCATTTATCTTTCCTTGCATGTTAAAAGCTAATTGTTTAATTGTTATGGTGAGAAAACCACATTTAAAGGGGTTGTCTCACTACATTGAGTCTTCTCACCTCAGTCCTATTTTCTTGTTTTCATTTTGAATTCAGGGGCATGTTTACTGGCTTCCATTAGGCTGCAGTAGAAGCCAGGTTTGTAGCTATAGCAACCAGTGCTGGCAGCCTATCATGAGAGATTGAACAGGCCTGTAGCTATAGCGACCTGAGGAGCTGATGCCGCTCATACAAGAGGAGATATCTCAGAATAGGTAGGACACTGTTAATGGACACATATTGCAAAGTGACTTGTTTTTGCAAGATTTTTAACATAAAAAGCAATCCTTGTAGTGAGACAACCCCTTTAAGTCTTTCCTGATAAGATTCAAGTTTGAGATCTTCACCACTTCTCCAGCCACTTTCCGATCTGTTCTATATAAAAGGGTGCCCAGTCTAAAACATTTATGGCACTTGGCATCACAATCTACTGGCCCTAATTTGCCAATTTAAAACGATCTTATCCTCTTGATTCTTTTTTTTTTTTTTTTTTTTGTCCCCAGTTAAATTCCTTTAAAAAAAAGAAAAGCTACTCGTCAGGTCTAATCCAATTTATCACTAAGGGCGCATCCCCACGGCAATGGACAAATACCGGTCGGTTTATTCGACCGATATTTGTCAGGTTTGTGTGCCGTGCACAAGGCTGCGGGGGAGAGAGGGGCGATGAGCGGAGAAAATCCCTCCCCTTCACATTGACATGCACATATTCCGTCCGAAAACCGGACGGAAGAATGTGCATGACCAATGTTCCATGGGCGGCTGCGGGCAGAAAAACCGCCGGGCGGAAAACCCATGCAGTGGGGACTGCTGCACGGGTTTTCAATAGGAGCCCGTTGTGCTCCTTTTCAGCCGGTTTTTCAGGCGGTCTGCAAAACCGCAAACCGTCTGCAAAAACCGTCTGAAAACCCGTGCCGTGGGGACATGCCCTAAGGATTCTGCTTTTCTTTATTGCTTTTGCCTGCTTATCACTTAGGCTATGTTCACACAGCAATTATTGGGACATATCTCGTCCCGTATTTCGCCGTACTGCGCTAAATACGGGGCGAGATATGTCCCAATAATTCCGGTAATCCAGAGTTCTCATAGAGAACTCTGGATTACGTCTCCTCTCCCTGCTCGCACAATACGGCAAGTGAGGAGAGAAGTGACATGTCAATTATTCACGGCGTATACGCACCATGAATAATAAATGTCTATGGGGCCGGCGGGCTGCCGGACCCCCCACACCGCCCCCGCTCCCGAGCACACGCCGTAATTGCGGGCAAAATACGTCCCGCAATTACACCGTGTGAACATAGCCTTACAGGTACTGGTGGCAGCCAGAATGGTTCCTCAGGGATCACCAGTCACATAAATGTAGCTGTGTACCTTACTGCTTGCTACAACATTCTCTCCATTGAGGCCTACACATTGTGAAAGCCTGGTAAGGACTCAGCAGCCATGTGGAAATACAGCATTAGTGGACAGCTCCAGGACTACTTGGTAGGTCCAAGAGCCCTTCCGTGGACTTGTATTGTTCTAGAGCAGTGTTTGGCCGTGTTCACACGGCTTATTCCCGACGGATTTGTGAGCCGTATTGAGCTCACAAATCCGCCGTGAATAAGGGGCGGGACGGGGACGGGGCCGGAGCGCGGCGGGAGCGGCGCTCCCGGCCCCATAGACAATGCATTGTTTACGGCGCGTCCGCGCCGTAAATAATGTGCATGTCACTTTCTCCCCCGCGGCGGATTCGCCGAGCGGGGAGGAGCGACGGATTCCACTGTTCTCTATGAGAGCAGTGGATTACCGTAATGACAGGGACGGATTGGCGCCGTACTGAAGCGCAAATCCGGCGCGGAGTACGGCGCCAATCCGTGCCCAAATAAGCCGTGTGAACGAGGCCTTTCTCAACTCCAGTCCTCAGGACCCACCAACAGGTCATGTTTCAGGATATCCCACAGAATGCACTGACCATAATTAAATCACCTGTGCAGCATAATTATATCACCTGTGCACAGCTAAGGAAAGCCAGAAAACATGACCTGTTGGTGGGTCCTGAGGACTGGAGTTGAGAAACACTGGTCTAAAGAGAAGTAGCAGTGAAGAGAAAAGCGTCAAGGAAAATCCCATAGACATTGAGCAAATCCAAATGGCGATGGCTAGATAACTAAGCACAGCATGTCCAAAATGGCAGGTTTTATGGGGTGCTGCCAGTATGCCGTGGCTAGTAACTACCAAAAGTGTTCCAAGAACAGACAGGGTGATGAGTGCCCAAGGCTCACTGATGTGCATAGAAAGCAGAGGCTAGCCCAAAAAACCTTGGGTCCTGCATCAGGTGGATGTTATTGTGACCTACATCACCTACCTAAACATTGTGCTGACCAAGTTCACCCCTTAAAGGGGTTGTCTCACTACAGGGATTGCTTTTTATGTTAAAGATCTTGCAAAAACAAGTCACTTTGCAATATATGTCCATTAACAGTATCCTACCTATCCCTAAATATCCCCTCTTGTATGGGCTGCATCAGCTACTCAGGTCGCTATAGCTACAGACCTGTTTGATCTCTCCTGATATCCTGCCAGCGCTGGTCGCTATAGCTACAGACCTGGCTTCTACTGTAGCCTAGTGGAAGCCAGTAAACACGCCCCTGAATTCAAAGTGAAACCAAGAAAACAGGACTGAGGTAAGATAAATCAATGTAGTGGGACAACCCTTTTAACCTAGTGGCAGTGACCTATTAACTGGAAAATGTTCCGGCCACACTGCAAAAAATTGTTCAGGAATAGTTTGAGGAACATGAGAAATTGTTCAAGGTGTCACACTGGCCTCCATCTGATTGAGCATCTGTGGGATGTGTTGGGTCACATCTTGTAAGTTACAGAACATTTGGCTCATGTCTTGGTACCAGATACCACAAGACACCTTCAGAGGCTTTATGGGGTTGATGACTCAACGGGTCAGAGCTTTTTTAGCAGCACCAGGTAACCTACACTAAAAAAAAGCAGCTGAACATGGTGCTTAGCTGTAGTCAGAACTCCCATAGAACAGAATGCGGAGTCAAACACAAGCACAACTAGCTCTCCATTCTGAGCCAACACTTTCAGGGTCCCCTGTTCCTGAGACAGGTGCTGGTCCCAGAAGCAGGACCTGCAGTTATCAGACTGTAATAGCATATCCTACCCTATTTCCCCAAAAATAAGTCATCCCCCGAAAATAAGACACAGTGCATTTTTTTATGCAATTCAGAGGTTGGCTGCTTATGCTGATGTTTGTGATGAAATCACTACAATATATGAATACACGTTGATGTTTTGTTCAACAATAAATGTGAATTATTGTTCATAGAAAAATAAGACATCCCCTAAAAAGAAGTCTTAGCTCCTCTTTAGGAGCAAAAATTAATATAAGACACTGTCTTATTTTCGGGGAAACAGGGTATCAATACGCCATCAAAGTCTAATGGGTGTTCCCACAAAGCCACTTCCCGCTAACAGATCGGCTCATAGCTAGCTACAAGGGAGCCGCAGTAAATGGGGAAATGGCCACTGTTGCTGCCCTCCCCTTTTCATGTCTATGAGAGTTCAGCATATAGCTGAGCATATTGGCTAGTTAGCCACAAGCCAACCTGATAGTAGGAAGCAGCTTCGTGGGCACACCCTATAACTATGAGGCGATGTTTACACGGCTTATTTTGGGACGGATTTCAGTCCATAATTCGCGCCGTACTGCGTGAATTACGGCTGAAATCTGTCCCAGTCATTACGGTAATCCACAGTTCTCATAGAGCGGGTAGAAAGTGACATGCACATTATCCTGGCGGGATACGCGCCGTGGATAATGAATGTCTATGGGTCCGGCGTGCTGCTGGCCCCCCACCCCCGCTCCGGAGCACACGCCGTAATTGCGGGCGAAATCCATCTGGGCCTTTGCATAGTGATATAATAAAGGTCTAGCCTAGAGGCATTACGTGAAGCTCCTGGGTCTCAGGGCAAAGTCAGTAACAGGGCCCTCCAAATACTACTCACTACTTGTGTCTTAGTATATGGTAGAGGGGCTTTCGGGCTCCTTCAGACGCCAGCGTCCGGGTGTGACACAAACTCTGTATCCACTATAGTCTGTAATGTGCTCCCAGTTTCCATAAGCCTTTGGCCTCCCTGAAGTACCAAGGACTGGGTGCAATGTATAGTCAGAATCCCACAGAACAGAATGGAGGGTTGTACACAAGCACAACTGGCTCTCCATTCTGAGCCAACACTTTCAGGGTCCCCTGTTCCTGAGACAGGTGCTGGTCAGGACCTGCACCTACCAGACTATAATAGCATATCCTATCAATACGCCATCAGTCTAATGAAGTACCAAGGACTGGGTGCAATGTATACCTCTGCATCCACTTTGCCATATATGTCAAACAAAAAGGCCTCCAGACCACATCCTGCCCCCCACCTCACATTAGATGGCCTGCGAGAGCTTGGACTCAGCGAGTAGAGATGGACAGGGTATGCAGAAGGCCCGGTTCTCCACTTTCCGCAGCGTTTTGCAGAGGTGGCTCCGGCACAAAGAGCGGGCACTATCTTGGATTCGGAGTTCTGGTGCGCACCTCCACACCGCTCTGTTCAGCAACGCACTGGCGGTGGCACAGACAGCCCTACCCAAGCAATGGTCCTTGGTGGACAACCGTAATACCGTCATGGCCCTAAGTGTAAATGAATTTGACCTCCATGCCCTATAACTATTAGGCCATGTTCACACGGCTTAAAACTGGACGTATTTCAGTCCGTAATTACGCGCTGGAGTGCGCAAATTACGGGCTGAAAACGTCCCAGTCAGTACAGTAATCCACAGTTCTCATAGAGAACTATGGATTACGTCTCCACTTCCTGCTTGGCGAATCCGCCGGGCGGGGAGATAAGTGACATGTGAATTACCAGCGGCGTATACGCACCCGCCGCCATCCACACAGCGTAATTGCGGGGCATAATTACGTCCCGAAATTAAGCCGTGTGAACATAGCCTTAGGCTATGTTCACACGGCTTATTCACGGCGTAATTGCGGGACAGATTTCGCCCGCAATTACGGCGTGTGTTCCGGAGTGGGGGCGGATTCATTATCCACGGCGCGTATACTGCCAGGACAATTGACGTCACTTTCTCCCCGCTCGCCGTACTTTGCGAGCGGGGAGAGGAGTCGGAATCCATAATTCTCTATGAGACCTGTGGATTACTGTAATGACTGGGACAGATTTCAGCCTTATTTCGCGCAGTACGGAGCGAAATACAGAACAAGATCCGTCCCAAAATAAGCCGTGTGAACATAGCCTAAAGGGGCATAACTAGAAATCATAGGGCCCCATAACAAAATGAGATGGCCCCCAGCACCTGGTGACTGGAAACAGGAACAGAAGTAGCGATAATCAAAGCTATTCATAATAGCGCCATATATCAGAGAACCCACATAGTAGTGCCCGATAGCAGAAAGCCACCAATTTGTTGTACTTGTTCTTGATCGGGCCCCTCAACTTCTGGGCCTAATAGCAGCTGTTCTGACTATAGTTATGTCCTTGGATGCCCCTCACTGCCGCTCTGTGTTATGTTACAGGGTCCAAGGGCCACCGCCACCTCTTCCGTCCCTGTTGCTCGCTCTGATGTTATACATTCAGTTCATTCCTGCAAAATCCTTGTCTATGAGCCCATAAGTTACCGCCGCAGAGGCTCGTCTATGCTCCACTCACATATTTTAGGGAAGCCATGCCAAAAGTTATGTGTGCCCCAACTCTACAGGAAGAGGCGAGACGCTGTGGCATGTGCTGCTAGTTGTGCCCCACAGCCATCCCCAGCAGGACTCTAAGAAGCAGAGAAGGCAGCAGCAGCAGGGTGTACATACTTTGTGCTGGGTTCTCCCGTGATGAGGATTGTGTTGTCCTCACTTTGACCATGCACGCCAGAAGATGGCAGCAGCATCATGTCCTATGTGTAGGCCTGGAGAGAACTGCTCCTCCTCTGCATGGTGACAGGAAGCAGGGCTGGGCTTCATTGCAGCTTCCCTTCCAGCAGGAAAAGCTGAGCTGTCACACATCCTGTGATCACCCTGCAGCTCACCATGCCGGTAAGTCAGCCTGGGTATGCTTTGTATGCATGCACTCCTCTTACCCATGCACGCCAATACTTTCTAGTTGCAATCTTCAATGCAAGCTGTGTTACTGACGTAGCAGAGTTGAATTTGTGGATTTATACCATGGAGCAGCGTAGTTTGTGCATTGTCTTCAACACCGAGCTAGCTCATGGAGTAGGATTATCTGCAGTCCTATGTAAAACTGCTACCGGCGCTTGGTAATATCATAGTTGTTCCAAGTGACAAACTCGCCTCTGCTATACCGGTATATTTGCAATGACAGCATAGCTATAAAGTGAATCTCTGCGAAAAGAAATATTCTCTCTGTAAATAGCATATGCTATGGCTTTTACGCCCCTGCATCCTTATATTTTGCATAGAATTTTTTTGCACGTAAAAAAAAGCTTACAAAACGACTTTTTTTTTTTAAGCCTAAGCATTTTTTCATGCAGATTTTTTTGTAGCATTCTTTACAGAAAGCCTGTATGGATGTGTTTTTTGTTTTTTTCTGCCACTTTGCAGATTATATGACCCATCACATGATTTGCAAAGTGGAAAAACACTAGCAAAAAAAAAAAAGCAACACCCATGCACACGTTTTTTTTTGGGGTTTTTTTTGGGTGTACAAACAATACCAATGGGAGGTCTTTCACACGGTGCATTTTTTAACTTGCAGAAATGCACAGCAATATTGGCAGTTTAATGCTGTGCATTTCTGCAAGTAAAACACACCAAAAAAAGCACTGTGTGAAAGCACCCTAAGGCCTCGTTCACACGGCTTATTTGGGCACGGATTGGCGCCGTACTCCGCGCCGGATTTGCGCTTCAGTACGGCGCCAATCTGTCCCTGGCATTACGATAATCCACTGCTCTCATAGAGAACAGTGGATTCCGTCGCTCCTCCCCGCTCGGCGAATCCGCCGCGGGGGGGAGAAAGTGACATGCACATTATTTACGGCACGGACGCGCCGTAAATAATGCATTGTCTATGGGCCCGGGAGCGGCCACCCCGCGGCGCTCCGGCCCTGCCCCCGTCCCGCCCCTTATTCACGGCGGATTTGTGAGCTCAATACGGCGCACAAATCCGTCGGGAATAAGCCGTGTGAACACGGCCTAAGGGTATGTTCACACAATGTACTGCGGTGCATAAAGTACGCGCGCAGTACATTCTGTGCTTCGGGATCAGCACGTACTCCCAAGGCGCGGGGCGGCTAGCAGCCCGCCGGCCCCATAGACTGTCATTACTCGCAGCGTGTATTCGCCGTAAATAATTGACATGTCACTTATCTCTCCTCGCGTACAATACGATGGTATTGTACGAGCAGGGAGAGGAGGCGTAATCCATAGCTCTCTATGAGGCGCATTTCCTCGCGTATTAAGCACAGTACGCCGTGAAATGCGCCCTAGCATAAGCCGTGTGAACATGTCCTAAGGAGAAAATTACTACAAACTGCCAGCAAGACGCCATTACAGCATGCTGCATTTTACAAACAAACTGCTACTGATTCAAAAAAAGCACCAAAGTAAACAAAAATACTGCAGAGTGTTTTGTGTTTTTAGTAGGTTTTTTTTTTTTTTGCAAAACTGTGAAACTTACCTAAGGAAAACTAAGGGTGTGTCCACACGGCAGTGACAAAATACCAGTTGGATTCTGTCGTCTTTTGCATGGGTTTGTGGGGACGGTTCTGTCCACGGTTTGTAGATTCTCCCGTCCTCCTTATCCATAGAAATGCACATCTTCCGCCTGAAAACCAGGCAGAAGATTGAACATGTTCAAAGTTTTTCGGACCTCCAGCGGTGTAAAAAACCGTCCGTCGGAAAATCCGTTCACTGTGGACTGCTGAACGGATTTTCTATTAAAGTCTATGTGGAAGGTGTACAGTCTGTTTGCAAATCTGAAAACCGTCTGACGATCTGAGCAAAAGCCTTGCCGTGTGGACGGACTGTAAGAGAATTTTGGCCCCCTCAATTACAGTGATGCATAGCTCTCATAGAGAGCTATGAATTACCTTTTGTTTTCCCTGACGTGTATTGAATGCTGGGGGAAAGAAGTGACAGGTCACTTCTTCCCAGTGTCTCTGGAAAGCACTCATCTCCGGCATGTACTGCTAAAACACGCGCCGTGTGAACATACCCTAAAAGCTCAATAGCTGGGGATAAAATCCTCAGGTTTTGCCACTGCACAAAATCCCATCTGAGACTTGCTAGCTATTAGCCGGCCGGGGAGAGCGAGAGATGGTGGCGCTTGTCTATGGGAGTTGTGAACACAGCAAGCCACATATGCTCAGCTATATTCAGAACACCTATAGAAATGAACGTGGAGAACTGTGCAAGTGCAGCAGGCTCATAGCGAGCTACGAGGCGGCCTTAGAAAGAATTTTGCAAAGTGGCAAAACCCCTTTAACGTTTAGGCTGGGTTCACACATTGCTTTTTTAATGCACCAAAACGCATGAAGCACTAAAATCACATGCATTTTTTAAATTACCTAAATTTTACCTGTCTTCCAAACTTCAGTTGGTCATAAAAACACTTGAAAAAAAAAAAATTGATATCTGCAGCGTAATACAGTAGCAGCAAAGTGAGTGAGATTTTAGGAAGCCTCATCCATGTACTATGAAAAAACCCACCCAAAGTCGGATTGTATATAATCCACTGCTTATCAGTTTATGTAGCTGACTGCAAATTTATTGTGGTTAGACACCATTGATTTATTAAGAAAAGACAATGGAGCATGTTGGACGCATTGTCCTTTTAGTTCTTCCTTCTTTGATGATATCTGAGTGTCTACAGATGTTATTGTTCATCAATATACTTTTCATAATTTGAAAAAAAAGAAAAGACAATGGAGCTGATTTCTCAAAACTTTAAGGGCATGTCCCCACTGCACGGGTTTTCGGCCGGTTTTTCAGCGGTTTGCGGTTTTTCAGACCGACTGAAAAACCGTCCGAAAATGAGCACAATTGTGCGCTATGAAAAGCCGTGCAGCTGTCCCCACTGCACGGGTTTTCCGTCGGTCGGTTTTGCCGCCCGCGGTCCGCTCAAAAAGCGTTGAGCATGTTCATTCTTCCGTCCAGTTTCCGGACGGAATATGAACACCTCAATGGGAGGGCTGTTCTCCGCTCATCGCGGAGAAAACCTGTCCCCCCTGCGGCCGGCCACAAAACGGGACAAATACCGGCCGGCAAACCGGCTGGTATTTGTCCCTTGCCGTGTGAACGCAGCCTAAGGCTATGTTCACACGGCGTAATTGCGGCGCGAACAGTCGCGCTGATCAGCACGTACTCCCGAAGCACCGGGGGGCGCCAGGCCGCTGGATCCATAAACATGTATTACTCGCGGCACGGGTAATTGACATGTCACTTATCCCCCTGCGCGTACAATATGATCGTGCGGGGGGACGAGGCGTAATCCATAGTTCTCTATGAGAACTATCGATTACCGTAATTGCGACACGCATCTTGCCACGTATTAAGCGCAAATACGCTGCGAAATGCGTGCTGAATTTACACCGTGTGACCGCAATGATTGGTTGCTATGGGCAACAAAGACGCTTACTTTTAGACAGTTTTGATAAACCAGGTCCTTTGTCTTTTCTTAATAAATCAATGGTGTCTAATAGTTGAGGCCCAATATCTGCAACAAAACCAAATCCACAAGAGCTAGAAAGCAGTTTTTAAAGTTGAAATCAATACCCGCACTATTCTGCTCTCTGCCAGCGCAGTAACAGTAACACGTCTCACAGGGTTGGAGCGTTCACATGGGAAGAGTTGTTTTTACTCAAGGCTAAGGAGAATAGTAACAGGCTGCGGGGGGAGAGGTGTTGTCATAGAAGCACCAGGGGAGGTGAGTATATGTTCTTTTTTTCCTTTTTACTATGAGGGTAGGTTTGCAGAAGAATATGAAAGCAAATTCACACAATGCAGTTTTTCCCTTATTTTCCTGCAGTCTATTATGAAGTTGCTGCAAGGACTTTATGCAGCAATTCCACAGTGTGTGATCATAACCTAAAGGGTGGATCTCTACACGACAAGGATTTATAGCCGATTTTTGGCATGGTTTTAGATTTTTTTTTGCCTCCCCGTTGTCTTTAAAGGGGTTGTCTCGCTACAAAGAATAGCTTTCAAATTGTAGGGAACATAAAATAAAGACATTTTCCAAATATATTGCTATCTTACTCTGTTTTCACTAAGGAGATACAATTTAATTTATGACCCCCTGGCTATTTCAGTTCCCCCCGTAATGACCTGTAAACAATTCTCCCCTGCTGTTTGTTCAATGAGATAACAGTGGTGATGTCATCACACAGGTCTCAGCAGTGTCCCGTGCTGCTCAGCAGTAAAAAGCTTGATTTATGTAAAATAAAAAAGAACTGTAATTAGGGGTTTTGTTTTGGGGATCAGATAAGAATTCTGTTAGTAGTTTGAGAAGCTAATCTGATCTAATTAGGGATCTGAAAGCACAGCATTTGGGATGAGCTGTACAAGCAAGGAGCTGTACTGTATGCAAATGAGTCAGTCTGAACCGAAGTGCGCAAATTACTGGCTGAAAACGGCCCATTCATTACGGTAATCCACAGTTCTCATAGTGAACTATGGATTACGTCTCCTCTACCTGCTCGACGAATCCGCCGGGCGGGGAGATAAGTGACATGTCACTTTCTAGCGGCGTATACGCGCCGCTAGCAATGATTGTCTATGGGCCGGCGAAGTGCCGGCTCCCCGCTCCTTCTCCCGCCCCCGGCCACACGGCTTAATTACGTCCCGCAGTTAAGCCGTGTGAACCTAGCCTAAGGGTTAAAGGTTTTACTGTAAAATTGAATGGCTGCTGTAAGGTCCTCTGCACTGTGCACATCGACTGTAAATAAAGTAATATACTCTACTGTGTGAGATGTAGTGTCCATGCTGTTAGTCACAGTCATCCTATATTACATGGTTTGCCTGATTACTAATACCGCTTACTGAGTATCTCTCATTTTTATTTTAGAAGGAAGTGTATTTTGTGGACATGACCTGTGAGGGTTGTTCCAACGCTGTGATCCGCATACTTTCTCGGCTTGGTGGTAATGATTATTTTTTATTTTTATTCTTGCAAACATGAATTTTAAGTGGCTGCTATGCTGCAGCGGCTTCCATTCGGAAGTCAAGAGCTCTGAACGATGAAGCATGCAGGGGCAATCAACTGCTGCAGTGGTGTCAAGAATAAGAAATTGGTGAACAGAAGAGCAGAGATGCAACACTGAAACGGAGAAGTGCAGGACGGGAAGTATGGGATGTAAGTAAAAGGGAACCTGTGTCATTGAACATGCCATATGGTTGCATTCTGGAAAGCAGAAAGAGCTGAGCACATTGACGTAGTTTTGTAGGAAAGAATCAGTAGATTTTGTATATTATTCATTTAAATCCCTGCTTATTCTGGGTTAAAGGGGTTGTCTCACTACAGGAATTGCTTTTTATGTTAAAGATCTTGCAAAAATAAGTCACTTTGCAATATGTGCCCATTAACAGTGTCCTACCTATTCCTAGACAACCCCTCTTGTATGGGCTGCATCAGTTCCTCAGATCACTATAGCTACAGACCTGTTCAATCTCTCCTGATAGGCTGCCAGCACTGGTCACTATAGCTACAGATCTGGCTTCCACTCTAGCCTAGTAGAAGCCAGTAAACACGATCCTGAATTCAAAATGAAACCAATAAAACAGGTAAGATGAATGTAATGAGACAACCTCTTTTGTGTGCATACAGAGGTAACTGGCAATCACTGATAAGACCGCCCACTGGACTCCTTAGCCCAGAATAAACAGAAATTTAAATGAATAAAATACAAATTCTACCAAATCTTTTACTACAAAGCTGTATATCACTGTTCTCAGCTCCTCCTTCTCTATAACATGCTACCAGCAGATCAGATAGCATGTTTAATGTGACCTGTCCCCTCTAAGTAGGATACCAGAAACAGACTACATTGTATATAAAGACGTGACTGATTTGTCGCACACTGATCAGCCATAACATTTAAACCAAGCCGTGTTCCAGTTCACATGTCTCAACATCATACTGGTATTTTCATCAGGCTAGACTATATAATCTCCTTTCGGAAGCCCCTACACTATGTAGTGCTGTTTTTGTATCTTTTCTTTCTAGATCCAGTTCACATTTCCATAGTGGCCAACATGGGCCCTCTGACCGCTCTGTTGATACACAGCTCAAAACACAGAAAACTGTGATGTACAATACTGTGTCAGACTGGGGTGGTTGCGTCCCACCGATGGATTGGACCTGCTGTTCACATGGTGGCATTGAGTAAAGATGCACACACCTTAAAGGGGTTGTCTCACTACATTGATTCATCTTACCTCAGTCCTGTTTTATTGGTTTCATTTTGAATTTAGGGGCGTGTTTACTGACTTCTACTAGGCTGCAGTAGAAGCCAGGTCTGTAGCTATAGCAACCAGTGCTGGCAGCCTATCATGAGAGATTGAACAGGTCTGTAGCTATAGCGACCTGAGGAGCTGGTGCAGCCCATACAAGAGGGGATATCTAGGAGTAGGTAGGACACTACTAATTGACATATATTGCAAAGTTGGTCTTAGAAAATGGCGACACAAAGCAAATTTTTTTAATATTTATGAAAACTATATGAACTTAGTATTGCCAAACCCATGAAATAAAGCTAACAGAGTTGTCAATCTCCTATAAAAGTAATACCACCATCTCCTGGGGCCCAGTAAAATAAAAAAATCTTCTATGTTTACACGCAGGAGCATTTAGGCATCGAGGCACAATTCTGCTGTTTTCTGATTGTAGAAGCCTTGCAGTATTATTGTGTTTCTGCTGGCTGTGCGGAGTGAAATGCTGCTGGCCCCTTATTCTGAGTGAGAGAGGCAGGAATGCGCGCTCCCGTGAATACAACCCGGGGCCGAACAGAATGTAAATTAGTAGAGCCGGCAGCCAATGACAGGACAGGAGGAGGAATCCGACCGGCACTGGGAACGTGTTTACAACAGAAAACAAAAGAAGACATCCAATTGCAAAGTTGCTTGTTTTCACTGTCCCCTTATTCTGAAGACCATTTAATGTAATGATACAACACCTTTAAGTAGTAGAAATACATTTTGAAATAGTTCATATATGAATTGTTTGACTGACTCTTAGGGCAACATGTATGATCTAGGCTAGTTCAGAATAGTTTTCACCCCTTAAGCCGAACGCCTGAAAAGTAGTTAATGACCAGAACATTTTTTTAGTTTTTGCCTCCTTGCATTTCAGCAGTTGTACATTTTTTATGTTTTCAATGACGCAGTTGTATGAGGCCTCGTTTTATTCGAGATAAGTTGTACTTTATGAGGGAATAGTTTACATTTTTTTTAATTTTCTTTTTTTTTTTGTTTTTTTTACATTTTTTTTTTTTTTTTACGCCATTCACATTTCATACTTAATAACTTGTTAGATTAATTCTACAGGTTATTATGGTCTTTGTGGACACCTAATATGTGTAGGTTTTTTTGTATGTGTAATGTATGCACAATTATTTTTTATTAAATATTTATTTTAATTTTTTAATTTTTTTTACCTTTTTTTTTTAAATCTCATGAAGGGATAACTGTTTTACTTTTTTTTTCTTACACTCGTATATTCTAATACATTATAATCTGTGTCAGTCGGACACAGGCAATGATCAGGACAGCTCACAGTCTGGTCTGATCACTGGCTTGTCACACAAACAGCCCTGGGGCCACTCTAGGTCCCCAGCGCTGACTGTGCAGCCGTTCCCCAGGCTCTGTCGGGTCACCGGGTGTTCCGATCACCCGACAGAGCAGGGAATCCCTTTGATTGCGCTGCGGTGACGATCCGTGGCAATCAAAGGGTTAAAGGTTTCCCCCGCTCCCCGGTGCTTGCAGGAGCTGCGCTCGGATCAGGGCTGTGTAGTTCAGCGCCGCAAACATCGATGTCTTCAGTGACGCCAAAAGATGTCGCTGCAGACGAACTACCTGAAATGCCCGACGTTAAAAGACGGTGGACGGTCGTTAAGAAGTTAAAGCATTGTAGAATGCACCAGTATGTATGGACCTGTTCTTCTGCTATTCATACATACAGGCGCTTCGTAGGAGTATTCCTGGTGCTAAGTCTATCTGTACCGCATAATAAAAAAGTAGAAAAGACTCCACAGAATTCGGGCCATGCTTACTGATATATAAAGTAGCATGTCGGTGAATAGAAACCACCATAGTGGTGAGAGATGGAACAGGTCTGTAGCTATAGCGACCTGAGGAGTTGACGCAGCACATACAAGTGGGGATATCTAGGAATGGGTAGGACACTGTTAATGGAGACATATTGAAAAGTGACTTGTTTTTGCAAGATCTTTCACATAAAAAGCAATCCTTGTAGTGAGACAACCCCTTTAAGAAATAACTGATATTTTTTGGGGCTAATGCCAAATCCAGTTCCACTACGACTTATAACTTGGTCTGGCTGTTCTAACAGTTATGCATCTAGTTTTGGCTTCAAACATTCATAAATGTGTAGAATCATACGGTTGTGGTGCGACACGCCTCCAGAACGCCCCCACATCTTGGGAGCATTACAAAGTGCCGCGGGTGCTGCTTAATGTGCCCAATATTGGAGTGCACCTGCTCATACATCTTGAGCAGGGGTGTCAAACTGCAGCCCTCCAGCTGTGGGGAAACTACATGGGGAAATTCCCATCATGCCCACTGTTATAGATTATACAAATGCATGATGGGAGTTGTAGTTTCCCAACAGTTGACACCTGTGATCTAGAAAACAGGGCTGCGCCAGTTTTTGGGCTGGCGCAGCCCCGTCCATACATGTTGCCCTTAGCACTTGTAGAGTGCTGCCGGTAGGTTTTTGTGCTTGCGTTATTTGCGGTCGCATCAGCACGCACTTGCATCATTTACTTTAAGATTAATTTGTATGTGCTGATTTTTTTTTCTCCCAGTAAAATGGAAAAAAAAAAACGTACTTGCCTTCCTTCGGTTCCCGGTTCCATTGACAGCTCTCCCTGGTTTACTGTTGACGTGTTGTCACTGGGATTGGCTGCAGCAGTCACATGCCTCTACTTACATCACCATTTGGTCACTTCTGTAAATTAATGGCATAGGAGTGCTGCAGCCACTGATTATGCCCCCATTCGAAAGTGTCGACATGTCAACAGCAGACCGGGAAGACGCAGTGCCGGAAATGGCGACCGGTGGAAGCCTCTCGAGTTGCTGGTATTATTTTATTGGAAGGGGTCAACCTCTTTAACCCTTTAAGCCGAACGCCTGAAAAGTACTTAATGACCACAACATTTTTTTAGTTTTTGCCTCCTTGCCTTTTAACAGTTGTAACTTTTGTATTCTTCAATGACGCAGTGATATGAGGCCTTGTTTTATTTGAGACAAGTTGTACTTTACGGGGGAATAGCTTAAATTCACTTAGAAATAATTACAGAATTCTATTTTTTTTTAAACAAAATTCAATTTTTGAGGGTTTTTTTATAAATTTTTTACACCATTCACATTTCACACTTAATAACTTGTTAGATTAATTCTACAGGTTATTACGGTCGTGCGGATACCTAATATGTGTAGGATTTTTTTTGTGTGTAATGTATGCACAATTATTTTGTATTTTTTATTAAATATTTGTATTTTATTACTATTTTTTTTACACTTTTTATGTTTTTTACTTTTTCTTTTTTTTTTACATATGCTAATACATTATAATCTGTGTCAGTCTGACACAGACCGTGATCAGGACAGCACACAGGCTGACTGTGCAGCCGTTCCCCGGGCTCTGTCAGGTCACCGTGCGTTCCCATCACCCGACAGAGCAGGGAAACCCTTTGATTGCGCTGTGGTGACGAACTGCAGCTATCAAAGGGTTAAAGCACCGGGGAGTGGAGGTTTCCCCGCTCCCCGGCGCTTGCAGGAGCTGCACTGGGATCAGGGCTGTGTAGTACAGCCCTGGTCCCAGAGCTGCTGCGGCGACGGGTGCTGCAAACCCCAATGTCTGCAGCAACTCCAAGAGACGTCGCTGCAAATAAACAACCTGGAATACTCGATGCCAAAAGACGGTGGGCGGTCGTTAAGGAGTTAACATGTTACTTATACCGCATGGTTAACACCAAAAACAAACCCTTTCTCTCTCTCCCCCCCCCCCCCCCCCCGAAAAAAATGGTACAATAGAAATCGTTTTCATATTCAACCCCATATATAGTTTTATCTTGATTAACTAATACATTATATATTCCAATAAATTGTGGCATTTTAATATAAAATACAACTTCCCCAACAAATGTTGACAAGAAAATAAAAAAGTCTGAGCTTTTGGAAGGTGTGGATCAAAAAAACAAACAAATTGCAGCGGCCACAAGTAGGTATTATGGGAATGGCATAAGTGAATCCATTACCGATACTCTGTATTGACCATAATGATATGCCCACCCCTGCTAGCTTCCATGTACAACTATTGCGATCACTTTAGATTGATCACAGTTATTTCTCCTTCAGATTCAGTTCAGTATGAAATTGATTTGCCGGCCAAGAAGGTGATGATCCAGTCTGAGAATCATTCCGCGGACCAGTTGTTGGAGATTCTGAAGAAAACTGGGAAAGAAGTCAGACACTTATGCTCCGAATAATGCGGCAGAGGAAGAACAGTAAGATGGTGAATATTTTACCACTCCTGAAGAATAATGAAGTCACTGTGATTGCTAATAAAATAAAAACTGATTAGGACCTCCAGATCTGCAGTATCTCACAAAAGTCAGTACATCCCAGGGCTGTGGAGTCTGCAAGCCGAAGCCCCGACTCCTCAATTTCCCAAACCTCCGACCCTGACTCCGAATCCTGACTCCCTCATACATGGTGCATGTTTAAGTGATAACTTACTGTAGTAAAATGGTAACATCCGGCTGTTTATCACCTTATGATACAATAATCAAGCTATTTAGGAAGAACAGACACTGACAAGCAAAAGGGTAACAATGTTTTGATCTTTTGAACACTTGTGGGTAGAGTTGAAGAAAATGCTGTATTTGTATCCAAGTCCAGTCTGCACCAACATTGGGAATGTGTAGAAGAGACCTGGGATCAGATTTTGGTCAAGATATGCTTGAATCTGATTCAGAGCCCAGAAGGATTCAGGCAGTATTGAAAACCAAAGGTGGATTTCCCAAATACTAACAAAATAATAAAAATTAATATATTGATTTTTAGGAGCAAAACTGTAACAATGCAGTTATAGGAAAGAATCTGCAGAACTAATACTTGCAAGTCACCTTTATGTATAAGATCGGTAAGATGACTGTATATAAAATTACAGTAGCCTCATGTACAAAGCTGTAGTGGATGGTGAGAGATGGAGCCTGAAAGTCAAAAGTTTAATACATTGTTACCATTTTGCTTGTCAGTGTAAAATATATTTATTGGACATGACTTTAGGACACTTAAAAATTTTAAATATGCAAAACACTGCAGGAACATTTGTGGAGTCTCTGGATTTGTTCTGAGAAATAGTATTGCCTCCATCAGATCCTGCATAGACGACCTCACATCTGATCTCATTGTTTCCAGGATAGAGAACGGCCTCTCTACACTAACTTGGATTGGGGGCAAAGCAGTGACCACAGGGGCAGCATCTCTAACAATCTCAGGGTATAAAGGAATTGCCTCAGACACAGTCAGTTTTGATGAATGGTTGAACTCTTCTACTTCTTTGAAAACAGGTGAAAAATTTTGCTGAAATCTGTTTGCCATGGGAGAAAAGTCTTTTCTCCTGGGGCAGCGCTTTGCCTGCTCCATGTCATCAATTACACTCCTCATGTGATGAGGCTGAAGATATGGGAGCAGTAGCACTGGCCGGACCCAATTCCTCTTGCTCTTTGCACTGCATCAAACTAACTGGACCAACTAATTATATATTTTGGGAGTCGGTCCATTTTATGACGACTCCGACTCCTTCAAAATAGCCTCCGACTCCACGACTCCAACTCCGATTCCACAGCCCTGGTACAACCTTCACATTTTTGTAAATATTGTATTATATCTTTTCATGGGACAACACTGAAGATTTTACACATTCATACAATGTAAAGTAGTCAGTGTACAGCTTGTATAACAGTGTAAATTTGGTGTCCCCTCAAAATAACTCAACACAAAGCCATCAATGTCTAAACCACTGGTAACAAAAGTGAGTACACCCTTAAGTGAAAATGGACAAATTGTGCCCAAAGTGTCAATATTGCGTGTGGCCACTGTTATTTTCCAGCACTGCCTTAACTTTTTTGGGCATGGAGATCACTAGAGCATCACAGGTTGCAGCCACTGGAATCTTCATCCACTCCTCCATGACGACATCACAGATGTACATTACAGACCTTGTAACCACCTTCTGTTTGAGGATGCCCCACAGATGATCCATAGGGTTAAAGTTTGGAGACATGTTTGACCAGTCCAGCACATTCACCCTTATTTTCTTTATTAAGGCAGTGGTCATCTTGAAGGTGTGTTTGGGGTTGTTATCGCATTGGGATATTGCCCTGCAGTCTAGTTCCCAAAAGGAGGTGATCATGCTTTGTTTCACTATGTCAAGTACATGTTGACATTCTTAGCTCCCTCAATGAACTGTAGCTTCCCATAGCTGACAGCACTCATGTAGCCTCAAAGCATGACATGCCAACCACCGCGCTTGACTATAAGCAAAACACACTCGTCTTTGTACTCCTCACCTGGTTGCCACCACACACGATTGATACCATCTGAACCAAATTAGTTTATCTTGGTCTGTTCAGACCACAGTACATGGTTACAGTAATTCATGTTCTTAGTCTCCTTGTCTTCAGGAAACTGTTTATGAGCTTCAATGTGCATCATCTTTAAAAGAGGCTTCCTTCTGGAATGCAGCCATGCACCTCAATTTGATTCAGTGTGCGGTGTATGGTCTGAGCACTGACAGGCAGACCACCTTTTAACCTCTGCAGCAATGCTGGCAGCACTCATACGACAATCTCTGGATATGACGCTGAGCACGTGCACTCATCTTTTATGGTCGACAATGGCGAGGCCTGTTCTGAGTGGAACCTGTATTGTTAAACCGCTGTATGGTCTTGGCCACCGTGCTGCAGCTCGGTTTCAGGGTGTTGGCAATCTTCTTATAGCCTAGGCCATCTTTATGTAGAGCAACCATTCTTTTTTTAGATCCTCAGACAGTTCTTTTTATATATATATTTTTTATTAGGTTTCATCCGAACTTGACAAATGATACTCACAAAATGCGATAACAATCAGTAATACAAGGTACTGTTATAGGGTATTAACGACCACACTAGCAGTTGGTTACATGAGTCTCAGGTAGTCTAGAAACAGGGCTGTAGGCCATTGACTCTAAAGGTGTCTCGCAGTACTAAGAACGAAGTCCGGCCTAGAAACCAATTTTCCAGTTTAAATCAACAAACATAAACGAACACAACCAATTAGGGGCATGGGGGTTGGGGAGGGAAGGGAAAGGGGAAATTGGATATCCTCTCCAATGGGTCATACAAGCAACAAAGATCAAGTCAGGGTAGTAGGTCCCAATGCGTTGGGCCAGAATGAGATGAGAAGACCGATTACGCTTCTCCCCCAGATCTAGGAAGTGATGCACAAGGAAACCCTTAACACCAAAACCTACGATGAGGTTTCGGGAAGTTGGAGGCAACCAAGTGAGCCAGCTAGGGCCCACTCTAGATACAATTTGCTAAATCTAAAGGGAAAAACCAACGTTTGTATCTCTTCAATGGAGAACATTTTTTCGAGAAAGGGCTTCCAGGTAGTAAAAAGTTTGCCTGTGCGGGATAGTTTTGCAGATTCGACTTCGATTCTTTCAAAATTCAAATATGATTTAACCTGCTTTAATACCTCGCCTATGCCCAGCATGGTGTCTTCTAGCCATTTGAGTAGGATGCATCGTTTCGCCGCCAAAAGCACTATATGGAGTAGCATATGGTATTTGTTCAGGCCAGTCAAATCATGGAAGAGACAAAACTCAGGGGATAGAGGTATTTCGAGGTTCCATTTTGAGCTCAAAAGTTTTCCAAGGTATCTCCAGAATCTCTGAGATTCCGAACAGGACCACATTCCATCAATTAAGTCTGTCTTTGGCTGCTGACATTTGGGGCATGCTGTTTTGCGCTGGGGGCGGATAGCAAAACCGTATATGGCTTGATGCATGAAACGGAAGTAGGTTTCCCTCCATCTTTCGCTTATTATGGGCTTGTATATTTTATTCCAACCTGCCAGAGCAAGTTGTGGGGCCTCAGACAGCTCTTGTCCATGAAATGCTATGTTGAACTTTCAGTGACCAGTGTGTGAGAGTGATAACACCAAATTTAACATCCAGTTCCCAATTCACACCCGATACCTTGTAACACTAATGAATCACATTACATTGTGGAGGGAAAATGGCAATTTGGGTGCAATTTGCCCATTTTCACTTAGGGGTGTACTTACTTCTGTTGCCAGCGGTTTAGATATTTATGGCTGTGTGTTGAGTTATATTGAGGGCACACCAAATTTATACTGTTATACATGCTGTATGCTGTACACTATCTTCAGTGCTGTCCCATGAAAAGATATAATACAATGTTTACAAAAATGTGAAGGGTGTACTCACTTTTGTGAGATACTGTATATTTTCGGTATCATCTAGAGGTCTATAAAAGTAACTAGGCAGTTGGAACAAACTATTCTTCCATGATTGATAAGGACTATGTTGCCTTTTTCTCAAATTCTACCATTTTTGTAGCTAAAGAGAAGGTGAGGCCAATTCTGAACACCAAGACACAAGAAATAACAGCAGTACATTTTATTGATACATGTTTAAATATATATTGGAAAGCATGATTGCACTTCAAAATACAGAAAGGATACAGTGGGTACAGAAAGTATTCAGACCCCTTTAAATGTTTACTCTTTCTTTAATTGCAGCCATTTGGTGTTAACAAAAAAAGTTCATTTTTTTGCACATTAATGTACCCTCTGCCCCCCCCCCCCCCCAGCTTGAAAGAAAAAAAATGTAGATATTTTTGAAAATTTATTAAACAAGAAAAACTGAAATATCACATGGTCTTAAGTATTCAGACCCTTTGCTCAGTATTGAGTAGAAGCACCTTTTGAGCTAGTGCAGCCATGAACCTTCTTGGGTATGATGCAACAAGTTTTCACACCTGGATTTGGGGATCCTCTGCCATTCTTCCTTGCATATCCTCTCCAGTTCTCTCAGGTAGGATGGTGAACGTTGGTGGATGCCATTTGTAAGTCTCTCCAGAGATGCTCAATTGCGTTTAGGTCAGGGCTCTGGCTGGGCCAGGCCAGCATGGTCACAGAGCGATTCCGAAGCCGCTGCTTTGTTACTTGAGCTGTGTGCTTAGGGTCATTGTCTTGTTGGAAGATGAACCTTCGGCCCAGTCTGAGTCCAGAGCGTCTGGAAGACGTTCTCATCAAGGATATCTCTGTACTTGGCCGCATTCATCTTTCCTTCAATTGCAACCAGTCGTCCTGTCCCTGCAGCTGAAAAACACCCCCATAGCATGATGCTGCCACCACCATGTGTCACTGTTGGGATTGTATTGGGCAGGTAATAAGCAGTGTCTGGTTTTCTCCACATATACGGCTTACAAATAACACCAAAAAGTTCAATCTTCGTCTCATCAGAGCAGAGAACCTTATTTCTCATAGTCTGGGATCCTTCATGTGTTTTTTTTGCAAACTGTATGCGGCTTTCATATGTCTTGCACTGAGGAGAGGCTTCTGTCAGCACACTCTGCCATAAAGCCCCGACTGGTGGAGGCTGCAGTGATAGTTGACTTTGTGGAACTTTCTCCCATCTCCCTACTGCATCTCTGGAGCTCAGCCACAGTGATCTTGGGGTTCTTCTTTACCTCTCTCACCAAGGCTCTTCTCCCTCGATTGCTTAATTTGGCTAGAGGAAGAGTCGTGGTTGTCCCAAACTTCTTCCATATTAGGATTATGGAGGCCACTGTACTTTTAGGAACCTTGAGTGCTGCAGAACTTATTTTGTAACCTAGGCCATATCTGTGCCTTGCTACAATTCTGTCTCCGAGCTCCTTGGACAGTTCCTTAGACCTCATGATTCTCATGTGCTCTGACATGCACTGTGAACTGTGAGGTCTTATATAGACAGGTGTGTGTCTTTCCTAATCAAGTCTAATCAGTTTAATTAAACACAGCTGGACTCTAATGAAGGAGCAGCACCATCTCAAGGAGGATCAGAAGGAAATGGACAGCATGTGAATTAAATATGAGTGTCATAGCAAAGGGTCTGAATACTTTGCAAAAATATCTACATTTCTGTTTTTTTTCCTTTCAAGATGTGGTGCAGAGTGTACATTAATGAGCAGAAAAAATGAACTTTTTGGATCTTACCAAATGGCTGCAATGAAACAGAGTGAAAAATGTAAAGGTGTCTGAATACTTTCCGTACCCACTGTACACAGCCAGTTTCTACCACATGCCAAGAGTAGTAGGTGAGCGAAGGTGTTCATGGCATCCTCTTGAGCCACTCATCCATGTGGAAGGCACTCTCAACCGATTTGCGTAATGAATCCATCCTTGCAGATCACGAACACCAATACATGCTGATTGTCTTCCCTGGGGCAGATGGGAGCTTCATGCAACATGTCCAGCTTTGGTTGGAAGTTCATGACCAAAGCTACCAAGTACTACGCTGGCCTGCTAATTCTTAAGACTTAAACCCATTTGAGCATCCGTGTGACCACCTCTATTGTTGCGCTGGCTCTATGGATCCCCCCTATGCACCTTCCAGCAGCAGTGGGATGCAGTCAACATGGCTAAATATACCTGTGACAACCTACTAAGACCTTATTGAGTCACTCCCAGCTTGTCTAGCTGCTATCCATTCTGCTCATCTCAGGTACTCTGAATATTAATAATAATGAGCCATAATAATGAGACTCCGCTATATAGTAACATATATAAATGCACAACTAAAGCACTAAAGGCTATGTTCACACGGCTTAAATGCAGGGTGTAATTACGTCCCGCAATTACGCCGTGTGGCCGGTAGAAGGAGGGGGGGGGGGGGGGCGGCACCTCGCCGGCCCATAGACAATCATTAATAATTCACATGTCCCTTATCTCCCTGCCCGGCGGATTTGCCGAGCAGGGAGAGGAGACGTAATCCATAGTTCTCTATGAGAACTGTGGATTACCGTAATGACTTGGACGTATTCCAGCCGTAATTTGCGCACTCCGGCGCGTAATTACGGACTGAAATGCGGCCAAATTTAAGCCGTGTGAACATAGCCAAAAAGTAAAAAGGCAAGAGATACAAACCATGTGCAAGTACCCCAACATATATTTAACCCACGTTTCTCTGGGGGATCATTGGCCAAACATACATTGGGGAACATGTACATGGTATCCCATTATGAAATGCCTTCTATTTAAAAAAGTTACATGCTTCAGCTGTTCCTTCATATACATTCTCCTGAGGGTGAATACACGCATTACTATTTTGCTGCAGATTTGTGTACAGAAAATCCACAACAGATTGTAGTATCACGCATTTGAATGCAATTTTACAAATCACATGGCAGAAATGTAAGGTATAGAAATTGAAACTGGATTGATTTCAATATGGCAAAATCCAGATGATCTGTTGCAATTCACTATAAAGGTTGTACTGCTTATAACGAACCACCAAATGACGCTTCTTTGGGTTCCAGCTTTTTTGTTGTGCAGATAGTCTATGATGTCTTTTTGAATTCTTACAAGGGCATATACAATTTCAGACTGTTTGCTTTATCACTTATCCTCCATATTTCAAATCGAATTACCTTGATTATTCTTTATCTTTTAGATCCGGTAATGAACTGCGCACTTATTCTAGGTATGACACCAACATCCCAACACTAAGGAAGAGATGGTGGAGCATGAGCCGTGGACCAGTCTAAATCTCCATTAGCTATCTATCAGGATTTTAGATAATCTTATATTAGTGGCAATGGGTCATGTGCAATAGAAATGATTTTGCTATTTTAAGTGCCTCTGTTTTCTGTCTTTGATATTGGTTACTGAAATTACTAAAATGTAAAAAATGCTTTGCAAATCCTGTTGATGATGATTATTGTAATAAAGTAATAGTGTAATATGACAACTGAGAATTTAGTATAATTGGTAGGACCTCTTATTAATAATTATAACCGCATTAGCAGGAGTATGTACGTAGGCACTTTCCTCACAGCCTCGATTAACAGCACTTCACATAGAAAGATACTCCTATTGAAACATTTGGCAAAATATTTCATAAAACGTATTTGCTTTAATTGTATCAAAAATTAGAATATTTACATTCAATTATTTTAAGCATATAGTGAGGTTTCTCAAATTATCGAGAGCTACTATACCGCAAGTGTTTACTCGATAATTTGAGAAACCTCACTATATGCTTAAAATAATTGAATGTAAATATTCACATTTTTGATACAATTAAAGCAAATACCTTTTATGAAATATTTGCCAAATGTTTCAAAAGGAGTATACTTGCTATATGAACTGAGAATTTAGTGTCAGTGGTGAAAATTTGATGGGGATTTCACACTCGACCGGAGACTATACAGATTCTACTATTAAAGGACCACTCTAGGAATTTGTTTGCTTTTTTTCCCCCCTTGGTTCATTAGAAAAAAATGTTAGGTGCCCCATAGAGCGAGTAATGTTGGCTCCCTGCAGCTGAATACAGGATTTCTGGCTGATGCAACAGTCCCTGTTAGGTCACATGACCTGAACACTGGTTGGCTAAAAGACACATGCTTTTGATGTGTTGCTGACAGGAAGACTGCCTCTCTATGCTTTCCTCTGAGACTAACTTTGAATCTCCCATAGGAATGCAGAGAGATTCAAGTCCGGGTCTGACAACCATGGTGTCTGATTCAGCAACTCACAGTGCAGGTCATATGACCTAGTTGCAGCAGTGAGAAATCCTGTATTCAGCTGCAGGTAAACAAAATTACTGGCACTACTGAGTACTTGAAAGCAATTTCTAATAAACTTAAAGAAAAAAAAAACACACAATTTTAACAATAACTCTACTTACATATTGTGGGGGATTAACTTAAAAAATGGAAGGCACAAAAGGGTTTTTGGATGTAAAAACAATAAGGTGTTTATTTAAACGGCAAAACAAACAAAAATATAGCAAACGGGAACAAACCAGTCTCCAGCCGGAGTTAGCACAGCATCTTGTTAGGGTAGGTTCACACAGCGTCTGGCCTCCGTGTGCACATACGCTTTTCTGATGTGTGTCTGGGTCCGTCTGAACGGACCCAGACACACATCTAACAATTAGCAGTAAGTTTATCACTGCTGGCAATGACAGACACTCAGCGGCGTTCATATAAGTGATCGCTGCTGCGTGTTTGCATCGCGTCTGTTGGGTCCGTCTTTCAGATGCAATCCAAGAATTGCATGATATTTCTTGGATCACATCCGAAAGCAGATTGTTGGAAAAAAAATTATTTTTTCATTTTCACAGCTTAAAAAAACACCCGTGGCATCTATATACTCACTACACCCCTGGACATATTCCTTAAGCGGTGTAATTTCCAATATGGGGTCTTTTTAGGGGGGTTTATTAAGTTTTAGCACCTTAAGGCATCTGCAAACCTGAAATGGCACCTAAATAAAATCATAATGAAAATGAAACCCCAGAGTCTGGTAGATGCTCCTCCTATTCTGGGGCTTGTGGTTGAGCCAAATAGCGCACTAGAGCCACATATAGGATACCTATGAAAACAGCAGATTCTCGGGAATCAATATTAAGTTGCATTTTCCTGATCACATCTACCGTGTTCCAGTGAATAATGGATACATATTGAAAATCCGCAAGAAAAGTGAAATTTTCTCCACCGGGCTCCTTGGACTGCGGTGCAACATTGACTGCAGTTCTGGTGCTGCTGTTTGGCTACATGGAACATCTGGGGTGTCCTGACAGTTCTCTATGAGAACTGTGGATTACCATAATGATCGGGGCGCATTTCGCTCATATTAGAGCGCAATACGCTCCAAAATAAACCGTGTGAACTTACCCTTATTTTGACGCTTATTTTACAGTGCTGGTTGTAAACCAAAACCAGGAATGGGTCCGAAACAAAGAAGAGGTACAAACCTTTTCATTATTCTGTTTAATTTTCTTCCTAGTTTTGGCTTACAGCAGCGCTGCAAAATACTGTAAGCATTAAAATAAGTCATTTGAACCAGGGCTGTGGAGTCGGCAAGCCGAAGCCACGACTCTGACTCCTCAATTTCCCAAACCTCCGACTCCGAATCCTGACTCCCTCATACATGGCGGATGTTTAAGTGATAACTTTACTGTAGTAAAATGGTAACATCAGGCTGTTTATCACCTTATGATACAATAATAAAGCTATTTAGGTAGAACAGACACTGACAAGCAAAAGGGTAACAATGTTTTGATCTTTTGAACACTTGTGGGTAGAGTTGAAGAAAATGCTGTATTTGTATCCAAGTCCAGTCTGCACCAACACTGGGAATGTGTAGAAGAGACCTGGGATCAGATTTTGGTCAAGATATGCTTGAATCTGATTCAGAGCCCAGAAGGATTCAGGTAGTATTGAAAATCAAAGGTGGATTTCCCAAATACTAACAAAATAATAAAAAATAACATTTTGATTTTTATGAGCAAAACTATAACTAAGCAGATGCTAAATATTTGCAAGTCAAATTTATGTATAAAATATGTAAGATGACTGTATATAGAATTACATTAGCCTCATGCACAAAGCTGTAGTGGATGGTGAGATGTGGAGCCTGAAAGTCACAAGTTCAGAACATTGTTACCATTTTGCTTGTCAGTGTAAAATATATTTATTGGATACAACTTTAGGACACAAAAAAAATTGTAAATATGCAAAGCACTGCAGGAACATTTGTGGAGTCTCTGAATTTGTTCTGAGAAATAGTATTGCCTCCATCAGATCCTGCATACATGACCTCACATCTGATCTCATTATTTCCAGGCTAGAGAACGGCCTCTCTACACTAACTAGGGTTGGGGGCAAAACGATAACCACAGGGGCAACATCTATAACAATGTCAGGATATAAAGGAATTGCGTCAGCCACAGTCAGTTTTGATGAATGGTTGAACTCTTTTACTTCTTTGAAAACAGGTGAAAAATTTTGCTGAAATGTGTTTGCCATGGGAGCAGAATCTTTTCCCCTGGGGCAGCGCTTTGCCTGCTCCATGTCATCAATTACCCTTCTCATGTGATGAGGCTGAAGATATGGGAGCAGCAGCACCGGCCGGACCCAATTCCTCTTGCTCTTTGCACTGCATCAAACTAACTGGACCAACTTATTGCATATTGTCGGAGTCGGTCCATTTTTTGACGATTCCGACTCCTGCAAAATAGCCACCGACTTCACGACTCCGACTCCACAGCCCTGATTTGAACCCAGCCTTATGTCTACATAAGTATCAATATTATTTATTATTGAGTAGTTATCTAAGCTTTTCTTAAAGCCTTCAGTTGTTCCTGCAGTGACCAGCTCCTTAGGCTATGTTCACGCGGCTTAAAATGGGACATATTTCAGTCCGTAATTACGCGCCGTACTGTGCGAATTACGGCTGGAATATGTCCCAGTCATTACGGTAATCCACAGTTCTCATAGAGAACTATGGATTACGTCTTCTCTCCCTGGTCGCACAATATGCTGCGGGGGGAAATAAGTGACATGTTATTTACTAGCGGCGTATACGTGCTAGTAATGATAGTCTATGGGCTGGCGAGGCGCCGGCCCCCCGCTCCCGACCCCGTCCACACGGCGTAATTGCAGGACGTAATTATGCCCCGCAAATAAGCCATGTGAACATAGCCTTAGGCAGCTATTCCACAGATTTGCAGTTCTCATGGTAAAGAAGGCTTTTCTCTTATACTCGAGTCACTGTCGGCGCTCGAGCGCTGCGATGGTCCGAACATCGGCAGGGACAAATCGGCTATATACGACTCCTCAGGGAGCGCATATAGCTGATTGCGAGGTACAGCCGACAGCCTCCGGGCACTTCCGTGGCCCGGGCGCTGTCGGCGTTCTTTTCCTCTGTATGCGACTCCACATGGAGCGCACACAAGTGAAGAGATAGCACTGCGGAGCAGAGAGCGAGTGCTCACTGCTCCGCAATAGACTCCGGACGGCCACAGACTCGTGGCTGTCCGGAGTTTCCTGCACAGCCAGCGCACGTCATCACGCTGCCTGGGCGGTTTGATGATGTCGCGCGCCCTGTGTCGGCAAGAAGATAGAGCGGCCGGGAGGCGGAGCAGCGAGGGACCGAGGTGAGTACTGTACTTGTATTTATTTATTTTTTTTTTTTTCTTTTACATAAGCCTGCCTATGGGGACATGACTGCCTATAGCCTGCCTATGGCGACATGACTGCCTAGGGGACACGAGGCCTATAGGTGCTATGCGTATTATTATAGCTTATTGCTTACATACGCACTGCCTAGAGCCTGCCTATGGGGACATGACTCTGCCTATGGGGACATGACTATAACTGCCTATGGGGACATGACTCTGCCTATAACTGCCTATGGGGACATGACTCTGCCTATAACTACCTATGGGGACATGACTCTGCCTATAACTGCCTATGGGGACATGACTGCCTATAACTCACTATGGGGACATGACTCTGCCTATAACTACAGAGGGGGACATGACGCTGCGTAGAACTGCGTATGGGGACATGACCCGCCTATAACGCCTATGGGGACATGACCTGCCTATAACTCCTATGGGGACACGACCCTGCCTATAACCGCCTATGGGGACATGACTGCCTATAACCGCCTATGGGGACATGACTCTGCCTATAACCTCCTATGGGGACATGACTCTGCCTATAACCTCCTATGGGGACATGACCCTGCCTATAACCTCCTATGGGGACATGACTCTGCCTATAACGTCCTATGAGGACATGACTCTGCCTATAACTACCTATGGGGACATGACTGCCTATAACTGCCTATGGGGACATGACTCTGCCTATAACCGCCTATGGGGACATAACCCTGCCTATAACTACCTATGGGGACATAAACCTGCCAATAGCTACCTATGGGGGCACATACCTGTCTATGTAATTTTATTGGCATCTATTTTTATTTTTGAAATGTACCAGTAGCCGCTGCATTTTCCACCCTAGGCTTATACTCGAGTCAATAAGTTTTCCTGTTTAAGTAGGTGCCTCGGCTTATACTCGGGTCGGCTTATACTCGAGTATATACGGTAAATATATTTGAGAAAGAGTAGGAGAGAGAATGCCAAAAAGAGGGTTCTTCTCCGGTATGTAACATGTAACTTCTAAAAATAAAATAGCTATTACTTTTCACTACTACTCTCTTGAATCCAATTTAGTCTCTGGTCATTAGTAAAACCGGACTCTTCTGGAGATTGAATCTTCTTTTTTTTTTCTCCAGACTGAGGGAATGTCCCCTTGTCTTTTGAGGGTTTGATATGAAATAGCTTTTACCCATACTTTTTGTAGGGACCTTTTCTCAAAAAAAATGAGCTAGGATATACAAAATATACCAATATGCTTTATTAATGTAGTAAAGCCTTAACATATGTCATACTTCACCCAAGAATGAAAAACTGCACGCTCTACAACTCTACAATCCTTGTACAAAATGCATATGTATACCAAGGATATCATAAATAAAGTTGGAAATGCTTAAAAACACAAACAAAGGCCATACTTATAGCTCAATGGCTGGACACAGAACTATCCCCAGTAGAAGGCAATTTAAGCCCCAGTACCACATGGGAAAAATTGAACAGGTCTCAGGAATCAGACCTATATAAACTTGAAGTGATGGCCTATTCTAGTGATCACAAAAACATTGCCATTCTTACTGCCCGAGGTCAGGACAAAAAAAAAAAACTATGTCCCGGTAGGGGCCAAGAAAAGTCCCAGTGCTACATGGGAGAAGTTGCACGGGTGCAGAATACGGAGGAACAATCCTTCACACACCTATCCATAAGGAGGGCGAATACCTAATACATAAATACACTTTGGATAAAACCAGTTCACACCAGTATGTAGAAAAGCCACAGCACCACACCTACTATCCAAGAGGGGGGTGACTGCTAGTATTACAATCACATATAGATATAGGGTACCAGTAATTTTTTGTTAATTTATTGTAAAGTAAGACAATGAGGACCCTTGAAGTGTGTTGCGAGCTTGCGTTCTTTGGCCAAAATACTAACTAATAGTTCATATTTGCTATTTTTCTAGTATGTAGTTTTGCCCTGTGATACTGGGAAGCAGAGGGTGTCAGTGTTTTGTGTTGGACACTTGAAATATGCTGGGAAGCCTGCTAAATCGAATAACAGCGGTGACATCAATTGGTTGTAAGCCAGTTTAGTATACCCTTATATAAGCCTTATCTATATGCAATTGTAGTTTAGATAATAGGTGTGTTAGTGGTTAACAGTATTTTTGCATTTATACAGTCTCTTATACATACATTCCAACTCTCCCGTTTTTGGCGGGGGGGTCCCGCTATTTGGGGTCCCCTCCCGCCCTCCGGGGTGTTTTGTCATTCCTCCCGCCGCCTGCTGGCGGCGGGGGTCCTTTATAAATTACCGCGGCGCAAGAGTAGCGGGGTGCGCTACTCTTGCGCCGCGGGACCGATCCTACAGGCGGTGAAGCGGGCCGCGACGGCCGCTCACCCGCCCGCGGTCTCACGTGCGGGGAGGAGGCAGAGGGATCGCTCCCCCCTCCCTCCTCTCCCTGTATGTCCGGCGCCGGTGTGTGCGCCGTACATACAGGGTCAACGGCGCAGGGGGAAGTAAACGCGCGGCTGCAGGGGAGTGACGCGCGGCTGCTCTCACTTCCCTGCGCCGCTGAAGAGATCGGGCAGGAGCTGGCCGCGGCTGCATGGAGCCCTGGTGAGGTAAGTGGATTTTATTATTTTATTTTTATTAGCTTTAGGGGGCTTACCTGGCTAACAGAGAGGGCAATACCTGGCAAAAGAGGGGGCACTAAACCTGGGAACAGGGGACATCACCTGGCAACCCGAGGGGGCATACCTGGCAACAGGGGGACACTACCTGGCAACAGGGGGCCCTACCTGGCAAAAGAGGGGGGCATCTACCTGGCAACAAAGGGGGCACTACCTCTCAACAGAGGGGGCACTACCTGGCAACCGAGGGGGCACTACCTGGCAACAAAGGGCACTACCTGGCTAACAGATGGGGGGCACTACCTGGCAAAAAGAGGGGGCAACTACCTGGCAACAGAGGGGACACTACCTGGCAACAGGGGCCACTACCCGGCAACAAAGGGGGCACTACCTGGCTAACAGATGGGGCACTACCTGGCTAAACAGAGGGGGCACTACTGGAAACAGAGGGGCACTACCTGGCAACAGAGGGGCATCTACCCGGGAAACAGATGGGGGCACTTAAACCCGCAAAAGAGGGGCACTACCCGGCAACAAAGGGGGCACTACCTGGCTAACAGATGGGGGCACTACCTGGCAACAGAGGGGGCACTACCTGGCAACCCAGGGGGGCACGACCTGGCTACAGGGGGGGCACTACCTGGCAACAAGGGGGCACTACCTGGCAACAAGAGGGGGCACTACATGGCAACAGAGGGGACATTTCCTGGCAACAGAGGGACATCTACCCGGCAAACAATGGGGGACTACCCGGCAAACAGATGGGGGCACCTACCTGGCTGACAATGGGGGCACCTACCTGGCTAACAATGGTGGCACCTACCTGGCTAACAATGGGGGGCACCTACCTGGCTAACAATGGGGGCACCTACCTGGCTAACAAATGGGGGGCACCCTACCTGGCTAAAACAGGGGGGCATTTACCTGGCTAAAAATTTGGCTCTACCTGGGTACAGAGGGGCATCTACTTGGCTACAAGGGGGCATCTACCAGCCTGTAAGGGGCACTACCTGGTTATGGGGGGTTACTACCTGGCTATAAGGGCATCTACTGCTTTTTCATTTTCAAAAGTTGGCAACTATGCTCTTATATGATATTGTGGCTTGTCTGCATACTGATGTGAACTGGTACTTATCTAATGTTCAGTTTTTTACTAGGCGGTTGCCCCCTTAGTGGATGGGTGTGTAAGCAATTGCTCACTAGTGAGCTGTACCTGTTAAATTTCTCCATTGTGGTAATGGGACTTATATTGTTTCCTACTTTGAATAATTCTGTTTCCAGCCAATGAGCTGTAAGTATGGCCTTGTGTCTTTGTTTTTTTAAGTAAATGATGTCCCATTTTTCGGTGATTTTTTTTTTAGTCATAAATTAATAACATCATCATGTTAGGCTATGTTCACACGGCTTATGCACGCCGTAATTGCGGGGACGGATTTCAACCGCAATTACACCGTGTGCCGCGTGCCGTGCAGTGGGGGCGGCAGCTCGCCAGCCCCATAGACATTCTTTGTCCACAGCTCGTATGCCGCCGGGATAATTGACATGTCACTTTCTCCCCGCTCGCCGTATTTCGCAAGCAGGGAGAGGAGACGGAATCCATTGTTCTCTATGAGAACTGTGGATTACCGTAATGACTGTGACGAATTACGGCCGTATTTCGCGCAGTACGGCGCAAAATACGGAATGAAATCCGTCCCTAAATAAGCCGTGTGAACATGGCCTTAACGTGTATAAGTAAAAAATGTAAATACTTAACCCGTTTATGAAAGGCTCAAAGCGGAGAGGAGAGCGTGCAGTCCCGACAAACATTTTGCTTGCACTTTCTCTGAAGAAGTGTTGGACTGCGTGTTCTCCTCTTCTCTACTTTTTAAACCATTCATGACTGGGTTAAGTGTTTATATATTTTTTTACTTATACACATGTTAGATGATGTTATGCATTTGTGACAACTTTATTTATGATATCCTTGGCATACATATCCAATTTTACATATGTGTATCAATTTTGTATGAAAATTGTGGAGTTGTAGATCGTGCATTTTTCGTTCTTGCGTGAAGTATGATATATTTTAATGTTTTCTGACATTAATAAAGCATATTGGTATTAGCAGAAATCTGTTTTTTGTGATCTTTTATTGGATTGTGGCTCAAGACTTAATAAGTTTAATTCTTTTAACTTTTCCGCATAATGAAGATACTCCATCCGCTTATTAGTTTGGTTGCTCGTCTTTGTACTTTCTCCACCTCCATTACATCCTTTCTATAAACTGGAGCCCAGAACTGAACAGCATATTCCAGATGATGCTGCACCAATGCTTTATATAGCGGCAGTATTACATCCCTGTCCCATGAGTCCAAGCCTCTTTTAATACACGCCAATATCCTGCTGGTCTTAGAAGCAGCCGATTGACATCCTGCTGTTTATGTAGTCTTTCTTAAAACCATAAATCTATGGAAAACTGTTTATTGGTTCTGAAGCCCCAAAATGTAGATTGTATTAAACCAAGCAGAAAACTAATACAGATAAAGCAAGTTTTTACATATAACTTTCAGAAAAAGCTCCCGGGGCCAATCATTTCCCCCAAAGTTAGGATAGAAGTTTTTTTTTGGGTTTTCTTTTATTTTATACACAATGTACTAGAAAAAAGGAAAATGGGTCCCCCGGATCCCCCCCCTGTTTCCCCCCTAAAAAGGACCCGCTTTTTTCCGGGACATGTAAGAGCAGTAAAAAGGATATTTTAGTACTGTACTGCACTTTTTACGGGAAACAAAAGGTCCATCACGGGTGTGCACGGGCACAATACAGAGGTTTTAAAAAATTTAGTTCTTTAAAAATTTGGGGTTTGGACCCTTCCAACCCAAAAAACCATGAGCCGCAGACAGCAGTGTTTTTGGGGACTTTGATTAGGGGAGCGTGGGGGTCCCGGGAAAGACCATATAAAATTTTCTAATTAAAAGCAAAAGGGTTTTTTTCCCAGGGGATTGTTTTTGTTTAGATCTGACCTGTTAGGACAAACTGTATGACCGTAATAGGTGGGGTGTTCACCAGTTAGGACCCTATTTGGCTATGTTCACACGGCTTTTTTTTTGGGCACTTTCCCCAAAGTTTTTGAGCGAACTGCATTTTAAAAAATTAAGCGAAAATGCGCCCCAACTTTACTAATCCCCAGTTTCTCATATAGAACTTTTGGTTTACCCCCTCCTTTTCTCCCCGGCCCAATACAATACAACCGTTTTTGAAAGGCGCGGGGAAGATAATTGACATGTCGGGGGGTGAAAATGTATGCACAAAAAATTTTTTTATTAAATATTTAAAATTTAATTTTTTTTTTTTTATTTTTTTTTCCCCCCAACTTTTTTTTATGCTATTTTACCTTTTTTTTTTTTTTTACCCCCAGTAAAGATAGCTTTTTTTTATACCGAAATGCTAATACATTACACACTTTTAAGAAAGACAAAAAGGCGCTGTTGGGGCTTTAGTAATGCATCCCGGGAACAGCGCGACCCTGAAAAAACCCGGGTAATTGAAAGGGCTTTACTTGTACGCCCGAAAATTACCCGGGGGTGAACAAAACCCTTTGGGGTATGTTCACAGGGTGTGTTGGGGGCCCCCAATTTTTAAACATACTTTTTTTCCCATGTATTTTTGGGGATCCGTTTTTCGCCGGGGAAAATTTTGGCCCAAAACGCATTTTAACAATGTGCAAGTGGATTTAAATTCCCTTTTCCAGTAAAAAAAACGCGCGGCGTTCAGACGAGTTTTTGATGCCGGGTTACTGCTTTTTTGGGAAAAATTTCAATTCTTGATCCAAAAGATTTTAAAAACAATAATGCGTGTCGGTTTGCAGCCCAAAACCCCATCCAAACACCCCCAAATCGGGGCGGGGGAGGGGGGATGCGTTTTGGGGATCTGTTTAAATGCGGGGCGCTTTTGGTTTCAAAATTTTTCCGGACCCAAAAGGCTGTGTGAACTTACCCTTACTGGAGGGGGAATGGCTGTTTTTCAATGGCTGGTGCTATAGAGAACTTTCATTAAATAAAAGCTATTGTTTTCCCCCCAAACTGTTTAAAAGGGCGGGATCACTGGGCTTTTTAGAAGGAAAACCTCTCTCCCAAAAAGAATTTTATATAAAATGGATAAAAACCCCCCTTTTGAGATCGGGAGATACCCCATTCAGATTTAATCTCACAGCAACCCGGGGGCCCGGAAAAATTTTGTTTTTTAAAAAATTGGATATGCTCCACTCCAGCTCATAGAGAGGGCTCCCTCCTCTGACGTCTATATAACCTATGGACAGAGTTTACTGTATCTTCAAGAGACAACCCTGTCAATGTAAGGCACACCATACTTGTTTTACATTCAGCCTCTGCCTTATAGCCTGTCTGGACCGGGTTTTCATTTGCTCCAATTAGAGAGGGGCGAATTTTCCTAAAAAATTTCATTCGGGTCACTTCCCCCAAATTTTTTCGACAAAAAAAAAATTGGGGACCCAAAAATTATTTTTGGAAACGAATCGCTTTAAAAAAAAGCAGTTTATTCCGGGCTCCACAAGCCTGCGGGGGTGCGGGTAGAACGTTGGCCATGTTAAATATGCCGGGGGGAGCTTTTTTTGGCCCTTCATACAATTTTTGGGGGTTTTAATAGACAGGGGCCTTTACGGGCCCCCGGGCTCTTAGAATTTTTCCCTTTATAAAATTCCCCTTTGAGCACTTAAAGTCCCAAAATTTAAACCCAAAAAAACTAAAAGGGGGAATGTACCTGAAAAAGTCTTTTGCCAGCAAAAAGCGGAAAAAAACCCAAGCTGAGAGCTCAGGTTTGGCAACTTTAATGCCCAAAGGGTGGAGGTAAACTGGGCGCTACCACAGCAGCATGGGGTCGGGCCCAGGGCCAAAACTTTCCGGAGGGTGCAAAAACACGAGGAACCACAATTTCCCACAATGACTGAGAGGGGAGGTCACGGGCGGGCAGCAGTATGAGGTCAGGGCAGGTGGCACAATGCCCTTCGGGAAGGCGGCAAAACAGTATTGGGGCCACAAGTGGCACAAGGGTTTACGTGTGGAGGGCACGACGGGGCAGCAGCTTTGAGATCGGGCCATTTGGCCAAAAATGGACATTCGGAGGGGGGGGCAAAAACATTATTAGGCCACAGAGTTGGCCACAATCACAATTTTGGGGGGCCCAGGGGCGGAAAGCATTTTTAAAGATCAGGGCTGGGCAAAAAGGGACATTCTGGGGCGGCTAAACAGTAAAAAAGGCCAAACGGGAGTGGCACAATCAAACAGTGTTAAAAGGTCACGGCGGAAGCATATGAATCGGGCCCGGGGCACAATGACATTCTAAAAGGCAGAAAAACCCATTATTAGGCCACAGAGTGGCAAAAACACACAGGGGTGGGGTTCACGGCGGCACATATGAGATCGGGCCGTGGAAACAATGACATTCTGGGGGGCGGCAAAACAGTATTAGGCCACAGAGGGGCACAATCACACAGTTTTGGAGGTCACGGCGGAAAGCAGTAGGGAGATCAGGCAGTGGCTCAAAAAACATTCTGGGGGGCGGCAAAACAGTTTTAGGCCACAGAGGGGCACAATCACACATTGGGGGGGTCACAACACAGCAGCATGAAAATCAGGCGGGTTGGGCACAAAGCCATTCGGGAGGGGGGCAAAACGGGGAGGAAGCCACAGATTGGAAAAAAACAATGCGAGAGGGGGAAGGCCCACGGGGGCAGCAGCATGAGGTCCGGCAGTGGCAAAAAGCCATGTTGGAGGACAGGGGAGGAGCACGGGCAGCAGCATGAGGTAGAGGAGGGGCACAATGACTTTTCTGGGGGTGGCAAAACAGGGGGAACCACAAAATGGCACAATGCCCGAGAGCGGGGGTTCACGGGGGGAAAACCCGCAAGGGGGTCAGAAAATTGGCAAAAGGGAAAACTGTGGGGGGCACGGGCGGGGAGCACAGAAAGCACATGGGGTCATAAGAGTGGCACAATAAACATAGTGTATGAGGTGGGGGGGGCAATCCCAGTCCCGGGAAAAGATGGGGGGTACAGAAGGAGAAACGGGCAGCAGTTTGTGGGGAAAATCAGGGGGGGTTGGGGCATCAGAATAGTGGCTGAGGCGGGTTTATTTTTGAACCCAGAACTGACGCCAAAGGGGGTTTTTGGGGGTGGGGGGAAAACCCTTTCCCGGGATCCACGCCGGGGATTCATCTTGCCCAAAGGTCAGCCCTTTTCCACTTTTCCCGGGTGACAACGGGGTTTTTCCTTTGGGGTAACAAAGGGCCCCCCGCCGCACGGGAACCCCACCCGCTCGAACCACACTACGGGCCCGGGGGCGGGGACACTTTTTCCACTGAAAAACTCGGGCAATTTGGGCGGCCACCCATCCATTTTTGGTTTCCCCAGTAGTCCAGGGGGATTTTTTCTAACTGAGGTGGCAGAGTGCTGTCCAAGTAGGCCCCAACCTTTTGGGTTCAGGGACGCTCCAGGTCCGGGCTGCTGCTGCTGGCGACTGCCCCCCACAAAGGCCCGGTTAAGGGAAAGCTGCTCATCATGCCCCCCTCCAGCCCTTAAAGGTAACTACTGAGGGAGCGGTACTCCCTCCTGCCCCCCCCACCTTCCCCCCGCAGCCGCGGAAAGTATTGCGGGGAGGGGGCTGAGGAACCCCCCGGTCAGACCGGGCCCAAAGGGGGGACAAATCCCCGTCAAAATAGGCAGGGGCCCCCAACTGTTTAGGGAGGTTTTCCCTATAGAAAATTTATTTTGGGTTTTCCCCCCTCAAAAAGCGGGGAAAAAAAGGGCTCCCATTTTGGCCCCCGGTAGCGAGGGCCCCAATAGGGGAGAGCCAAATTCACCCCTCTGCGGGTTTTGCGACTTTTTGGGCTGCCCACTACCCCGGAAAAATAACATGCTGGGGGCCATCTCACAAGTGACCCCGAGGGGCTCCCTGCCCCATTTCCCACTGTATACTCCCCACGGGCTTGGGGGCATCGGCCTCGTTTCCTCATCCCCAAACAAACCCCTTTCCAGCGCTCCTGCCCCTTTCCTCTCTTGTCCCCCTGGGTAAAAAAATCCATCATTTCCCCAAAGACAATCCTTCTGCCCCAAAAATTGGTCCTCCTCCCCCAAATTTCACCCCCACTGGCTCATGGGGCCACGAGATGTAGTGGCCACGTTTTCCGGGTTCCCCCCCCCCAAAGACAGTTTTTTTCAGCATCTTTTTCCAGGAAAAATTTGAAAGCATTTGGAATGACGTTTTAAACCCGTACCCCGGGCGACGGGAAAAAATAACGTCGCCTCCTTCGAAGGGCCCAACAAACGGAAAGGGGGTCACGCAGGAGCCCCAAATGGCTGACATCAAATTTTACACAGGGGAGTTTTTTCGGGTCTCCCTGGATCATCAAAAAATCTTAAAAGGGCCCTTTTCTCTGTTCTTTACAGCCCGGTACAAACATTTTTCTGGCTGAATTCCAGCGGGGGAAAAAATGCATATCAGAGTGTTTTGGGGGGGAGGCCTTTCTGCCCTGAAACCCTCGAGGGGGGTTTTTTTCCCTTTGGCTTTGTACGAAGGGATAAATGAATGCACATTTTTTCCGGGCCCATTTTCCCAGAATGTTCAAAAGATGGGGTGGAAGACTTCGGGAAACCCCCCCCTTTTTTCACAACCAGATTAAACCCACGTGCGCCTGCAGGGCCATGGCCCCATCCCTCCTCAGTGCAGTTTCGGACCCCAAATTGTTCCCCCATTGCCCCCTCAACAGGGTTCCCAAATTTGAAAGTTGGCGCGGAAAAGGCCACACATCGATTTCTTGCTGCATGACGCGGAGCAGTTCCCCCCCTGTGTGCCCTTCGTTCCCCGGTCAAGCCCGGGGTGAAAACTACGTGACCCCCTTCTTTTTCCCCTTTTCCACATATGGTAAAAATGGGGGGCATTCCCTTTGGAGGTGTGAGATGGGGGGTTTTAAATGGGGTTTGAATGGGGGAGTGCGGGGACATTGGGGGGCGCGGGGTGCAGCAGTTTTGACAAACGGGGAGGAAAAAAGGGGGCGTCTCCTGCCCAAAGGGTTTTGGGGTGTGCCGGGTCGGGAAGCACTTTCACCCAGGGGGGGCCGAAAAGGACAGGGTACGGCCCTGACCATAGTTACACCCCAAAGACGTCCGGGGGCGGGCCGTGCACCGTTTGGAACAAACCGAAAAAGCTCAAGGATTTGGACCCACCTTCTGTTCAAACTATTTATAAAGGCGGGTACTCCTTTTTAAAAAAGAAATTGGGGGTTTGGGAAAACTCTCCATCCAGCTCGGCACAAGCCTTTATTTTCCTCTGAATTTTGCTGATCCCCCATTTGGAAAGGGGGGGACAGAAAGTCCCAAACAACTTGGACAGGACAGGGTTCAGCTGCTGCACCTTGGGAAATTTTTGGGAAACGCAAAACTGTTGTCTCTTTGCAATCGCCTCCGGGAACATTTCGACCCATGAGTAGCGGGGGCAGGGGGCATCTGGCCCGGGGAAAGAAAAAGTCAAAGAGAAACCCCTCCCTTCTCAGGGGTGGTGGGCCTTGCCCTTCTTGCAAGGAAACTTTGCCACGTCCCGCTGTTTCCCTGCGGGTTGCTGCGGCTGAAAGGATTGGACCACCATTTTGGGAGCCACGTTTTTTCCCAGGCCCCCCGGTTTGGTGCACGGGCATGGGGTTGACGCAGGGCCGGGTTTCCAACTTTAAACCCCCTTTCCAGGGGGGGTTTCATTTTTCTGCCCACTTTTTCTACATATCCCCAATATTGGGGCTCCCCCCCGGGTTGGTTTTAAGCAAAAAACCCCCCTTGCCACACCCGCCGAGTATCGGTTTTTAAAACCCCCAAACGCTCCCACTGGTGACTACTCCCCCCGCCGCTCCCCTCGCGAGCCCCGTGGCTGCTACTTTTTTGGGACCGCAAAGGGCCGGATTTTTTACCCCGGGGGCCGGGTTTGGCTCCCCCTAACACCCTGCTACAATCCTGCTGACCACGGCCACATAAACCACTTGCGGGCGGGCGTTTGGCTGCCAAACGCGCAAGCTGCCGCCCTTTTCCCTCCTGATGATGATAAAGGGCCCTTTTCCCTCACCCGGCCCCCAAGTGGGGGGTGGGCTACATACCCTTTCTTTTTTTGGTTCATCGTCACTCCCTGTTCCCCCAAAAACCCCGGGTTTCTTGGTATGCCGGGGCTAAACCTCTCACAAAAAACCCTCTCCCTCCCACTCTCCACATCTATATTTTGGGCCCCCTTACTGCAAGAAGCGGGGGATTTTGGGCCCCCATTTTTTTCGCCCCAAGAAAGCACGGGAATGCCCTCCTCAAATTGTTCACCCCTCGCTATATAGGGCGCTGACCCAACCACATAGTAGATCTCTGGTGAGGGGAACCCCGGAGGGGGACGGAGGCGGGCTGAGGCCCGGGTTTAGGGCCCTGACCCCCCCCCCGGGGCCCCATGCAAACAAAGGGGTTTTGTGCCCGGAGGTTTCCCCCACCGACTCTTGGCTGGTTGTCTAAGTCATCTGGGGGAAGTGGATGACCTAGCCAACCAAACCAAGAACCCTTGGGTTGCTGAACAAAACACGCCGCTAAAATGACAGCGGCATTTGGTGGCCTCACCGAGTGCCCCTTTGGGCGCGACGCCCCCTTGCTTTGCGGGTCGCCCTGGGCCTTTTCCCCGGGAATGTTTTGTGCCCACGGAAAACTCGCAGGTCAGAGCCTGCCACCGTTTTTTCTTTCGGGAACATACTGTTTGTTCAAAATGACGGGGACACTGTTTTGATGATAAAACGGGATTGATAAATAACACCCTGTTTTTATTTCCAAAGAACCCATTACCAAGTTTTGGGAAAAACCCTTGGATAAAAATTTGCGCCCCCAAACAAAGGGCCCGGGAAAAAATTTACTTTTTAGGTGCCGTTTAAAAACACTGTGTTTTTAACTAAAGGGTAAAAGCACAAACGGTTTAAATTTAAAACCTTGGGACATAAATTGGGCTACAGGAAAAATTTTATATATTTTGGGGGTTGGGAAAAAAGGGTTTTTATTTTTGTCAGCACCCCAAAGCAAAACAAGTTTAAATTTAACCCCGGATGAAAATTTGGGGCGCCAAAAAAATTGAGCCGAAAAAAATATGGGCTTTGTAGCGGTTAAAATTTGCGGTTTTCAGGGCCACACAAAAAAGGGGATCCCCTTAAAAAAAAAACCCTTTTTTGCTTGTAATTAGGTTACAGGAAAAATTTTATATATTTTGGCGTTGAAAAAAAACGGTTTCGGGGGTCCCACACCAGCAAAAAAACCCTTTAAATTTAAACCCTTCTGGATGAAAATTTGGCCCCCAAAGATTGAGCCGCACAAAATATGTGCTTTTTTGCATTTTAAAATTGCGTTTTTTTCAAACGCCACCCCAACAAGAGAAACATTTGGAAAATTTAACCCTTTGCTTGTAAAATTAGGCTACGGGAAAAATTTTATATTTTGGCTTTGAAAAAAAAGCGGTTTCTTGGGGTCAGCAACCAGCAAAACAACGTTTAAAATTAACCCCGGTAAATTTGGGCCAATAGAATTGAGCAGCAAAAAAAAATTGGGTATTTGATTGTAAAAACGCTGTTTTTTTAAATGAATAAAACAGGAACGGCTTAGATCCCTTGGAATCGAATGTTATGCGCTGAGGGACGCACACTGGGTTTCAGATCCCAAACCCCAAAAAATTAGAAAAAAACATTTAAGGAACGTCCCCGAGACACGAGACCCCCACGAAATCGCTGTATAAAAATCAATTCTTCAGTAAGAGCTAAAAAGCCGCGGCAGCACCTTCCCCCCGATGGGCACAGTGAGAGGGGGTTGAGCTCCGGGGTCGCGCCCGGACTTATATAGTGCGGGGACGTCACGAATCCCCGGTCTCTGTTGGCTTCCCTCTGCCATGTCATGCAGGCTATTTTCCTTGTTCTCCCAGAGTGCTTTGCCCATGTACCCATGTGCTCGCAGCCATTTTATCAAACAAAAGCACACTTATTCACCCGAAGTACCCCAAAGTTCGACTTCGTTCCGAACCAAAGTTTTCCTGAAATTCAAAACGAATTCCACTTCGTTAGAATCAATTCGTCCATCTCTACTCCCAATCTTTATAGGCTCCATGTTGGCAAAAAATAAAGCTTCGAGCAGGTCTAATGGTCACTGCCATCCTTTGCTCTACGGGGAAGAATAAAGAAAAATCCCAAAATGTAAATGTAAGGTGTGTGTGGGGTCCCAAACCCCCCCCGTGGGGAGAGTTTATGAAAAAAGACCATTTGTTCCTGTTGGAGATAAGCTGCTGGTAGAGGTATCTGTCAGCTGCTTTTTCCCTTTTGCCCACTAAAAACACTGCTCAGCTGACACCAAGTATGTGGTAGAACTGGAATGAACCACTATCGACTGAACTCTTGCTTTACAGTATAAGGTATTTAGGTGCTATCACTAAATAGGTGTATAATCATACATTAGGTGGAGTCCTTGGATCAAATAAATCTCCACTTAAAGTCAATAGGGGGAGAAATACATCCTACACTGATAGCTAAACCCTGGATATACCGAAATCTATCAACATAAATACACAAAAGAGGTATAGATCCTAGGAAAAAACGATAAAACTTAGCCTGTGCTACCATGCCGTTCTTTTTTGTGGTTGGAGATCCATTATCAGACATTTGAAGACTCCAGGTCTAAAACTGGCTCAATTACCGTATCAGAGGGGCTGTGAGTTTTATATGTATCATCTTATGCAATAACATACCTTATTAATATATTTTGTTTGTACACTTTTCCCATTCTTCCCTGATGAACACCATATATCGTGGGGGGGAAACGCATTGGAAAGTTATTTAGTGTCGATTTTTGGATGCATTATTTGGGATATGTAGTGTGCATGTGGGATTCTATACTAGCTTTGAAGTGACTATATTGATATATCTTTTGTATTTTGTAGCACATTAGATATTTTTTGCACAGCATAACATATTACTATAGAGTTTTTTGGATACTCTGCAGCATCTTGTTGTATCTCATATAATAATTTGAATTTGGTTGGCTATGTCCTTATGTTTTTTTGGTCTTTACACTGTGCTTATTATTTATATTCAATATTTTTATTTTCCCTAGGGTACCGCATAGGAGGTATGAGGTTGGGGACGCCCTTATTGGGGCCAACACCCCACTTTTTAGCTAGGTAGTTTGTTTTGATAGGGAAAGGTTATAATATAGTTTTTTGGTAGATTAGGATACTTTCTATGATTTTTGGCACAATCATGTTTTAAATTATAATATTATTAAAGGCTAAGTTTTAAAGTTGTATAGTTTTTTCCTATAATCTATACCTCTTTTGTGTATTTATGGAGTCCTTGGATCCCATCTCTTACATGCATGTTCTTGTAACTGTATATACAAGCTAAAGACTAAACCCATTTAAATAGAAATATCACTAGTGCATGTACTGTAATACTTTGAGTTCCTTAATTCTCTTACTAAAGACCAGGTCCACCTCTGCGACCATTTTTGCCATTGCCCCATTTCATCTAAAATGCGAAATTTTGCTACTTTGCAAATAGTCTTCATGAAAAATCTTCTACCATTAGTGCTTACAGCTCTTGTGCAAACTAATGTGTCTTCATGCAATCCAAAGTAACAGACCAAGCTCCATATCCATAGAGGAGTATAAAAAGTTAAACTTTATTCCACATTGATAAAAACAGCATCATCCAAAATATCTCCATTTCATGCGAGGACAGCCAACAACAGAGTTATCAGAAGCAGATGGAAGCGCAGGTGTACAGGTCGACGCGTTTCGGGAGTGTCCTCTCCCTCTGTCGTGGCCTCTCTATTGTTGGCTGTCCTCACATGAAATGGAGATATTTTTGGCTTACGCTGTTTTTAGCCATGTGGAATAAAGTTTCACTTTTTATACTTCTCTATGGATATGGAGCTGGTTTGTTACTTTTAGATTGCACTGTAAGGCTAGGTTCACACGGTGTATTTGCAGGGCAAAATTACGCCCCGCAATTACGCCGTGTGACCGGGGGGCGGGGCGGGAGCGGGGGACTGAGCAGGGGGCCGGCACTTCGCCGGCCCATAGACTTGAATTGCCAGCGGCGCATATACGCCGCTAGTAATTCACAGAGACGTAATCCATAGTTCTCTATGAGAGCTGTGGACTACCGTAATGAATGGGCCGTTTTCAGCCCGTAATTTGCGCACTTCGGCGCGTAATTACGGACCGAAATACGGCCCAAACTTAGCCGTGTGAACATAGCTTTATGGGACTGGTTGAAACCCATTAGACCGAGCACCTGTGGAGGAGGCTTTGTAAGAGGCATTTTTCATCAAGCAAACTGACTGTTTTGCATGCATAATGTTTCCTCTTGGTTACAGACTACAAACAGACCCTTTGTAGTCTGATTCTGCACTCATGCTTCCTGGCATCCCCTGATTTCAGCCAACATACATTCAGTAATGGTTTAAAGGGGTTGTCTCACCTTCCCATGTTCTGTACTCTTGTTGCTTTCTCAAAAATGGGGCCTATATTCATTCAAACATATGGGCAATTCAGACAAGTGGCACTACTCTGCCATCAGCATGCCGCTAGCCCATACATACATGTTCCCAATAGTGCTATAGAAACACTATAAGATGCAACTTCAAAAGGACCTGAGCGTTGGCTGTGGGATCTACCTGTTTCCTCTCCCCCTCAGTGGTAGGGTTTGCTCAGACGATCCCTTTTACTTTTTAGTGTGCACGCTTCCTGAGTACTGCTGGGGAAGTTCTACATCTCCACAGCACTTTGTTATAGCAGGGGTAGGGGCTGAGAGCTGTCCCGAAGTGACAGAACCGCTAAAAGCACAGCCTTGAAAGTGGAGACAAAGAGAACTGCTCCAGGGCTGTTGTAAATGTCCTGGAGCAGTCCTCTGTGACTTACAGTGATTGGATTGCTGTGGCTGGGGCAGGGATGAAGAGTGCATGCGCATCCCTGAAGACATCAGATTGATGCTGTATTCCTGATTACTGCTGAAAGCACACAACAGTGGTCGGGAACCATGGATACGCCGGACCAAGCTGGCGGGGGGAACAGACACATATAATAGGTAAACGGGGCATAATTTGTAAGACAAATATGAAGTTGCTTATTGTTATGATAACTATCTTTTGAGCGGCATTCCGGTTCATGTTGTAATGGCGCTATTCCATTGCCAAGAGTAACAGCACCAAAATGGAAGGTGTGAATAGAGTGTTGTAGAGAGATTTTCTGCCAGTTCCAGCTGACTACAGAGCCCTCTCATTCTAGAACTCTACAAAGAGCTGTATACAGTAAATAAGATTTAGATTTTATTTCGGATTCAAAGCTTTATGGTGAGTGGAGCAGGATAACGAACGATAAAAGCAGGTCAACAAGCAAAAACATGCCCAGACACCATCTTTTTCTGCACATTAGTAGTGTGGAATGCACCTGAATCTATGAACATGTTCTACTGTGGGTCATAGATTTAGTGCTTTCTAGCTACAGAGCGACACTTCTGGCTCAAGTAAACCACTTTTAATGTGCTCTACCTGTTCCAGCAGTAATGCGCCTGGATTTGCCGTACTGTGTAGATTCGTATGGTTGTTGTGTGACACGCCTCCAGCATGCCCCCCGATCTCAGGCGCATCACAAAGTGCCGCAGGTGCTTTGTATTGTGCCTGATATTAGGGTGCGCCTGATTAAAAATATAGTGAACAGGGCTACGCCAGTTTTCAGGCTGAAAATACGCCAGATTTCTAGCTCAGCCCCCTACATACATGTCACCCTGAGGGTACGTTCACTTTTTCGCAGGGTGTACTTCTGGGTGTAACTGTACTACAATGTGACCGAAGTACACCTCGCAAATACAGTAAAATCATAGCACTCATTGATTTTACAGCGTATTCCCTGGCGTGTACTGAGCGCCCGTAGCAAGAAGTGACATATCACTTCTTTATAGTGCTTCCGTGCCAGGGAAAAAGAGGGTTAAAGGGGATTTGCCAGGACGCCAGTTACTTACCTCTTATCAGCATGGGAGTAGAGTATAAACAAATCATGCTGAGTCATGAAGGCTGCAGGGGAGAGAGGGAGGGGGTGAGCACAGAGTGAGGAATAAGGGAGCATCTCAAAACTTAACTGAAATAATAACAGTGCAACAGTGGATTCTCAATACAGCAAGACACAGCCTCATACACTGCACTTTCTCCCCAGTCCCTTGAAAGCTCATTCATTTTCCCTGTCATCAGATAAGAAGTGTTTCAGGCAATCGGGGCCTGTCAGCTCCTCTGGTCCTGTCTAGTGGAAGCTTTCAGGTAACTAAGGGGGATTGAGAAATGCTGTAGCTCTCAGTCTTCACTTTTTGTAATCACATATATTTAGAAAAGTGATTAAACACCCATTTTGGAGGTTCCCACGTCAACATTACATGGTGGCAAAACCCCTTTAAAGGAGGCCAACCCAGAAGGCTTTTAAAAGTACATGCTGGCCAACGCATACTTCTAAAACAGGAGGTGTATAGCGGTGCGCACAGTATGCGCCACTATATGCCGTGTGAACCCGGCCTAATACAGCCAACAGTAGCTACAGCTAGTAGTTATCAACAAAAATGATATGATTAAAAATAAAAACATTGGCGATGTTGCTAGAAATGGGAAATTCAATTAGCATATTTTTGACCCCTTAACGACCGCCCACTGTCTTTTGGGCGGTGTGTGTACTCTGTCGGCAGCGACATCTTTTGTCATCGCTGCCTCAAAGTGTGGTTTGCGTGTCCCAGTGCCGAAGCAGCACTAAGAACTGAGCCGTAGTTAACAGCTTTGTTCCTAGAGCGCTCTCTGTGAAGTGAGCCTGCTGTTAGGGCACACTGTTGCCCTAACAGCAGCCTGTGTCATACTGATAGTGTGTAATGTATTAGCATATAGGTATAAAAATAGCTATCTCTTACTGGGATAAAAAAAAGGTAGTAGTATAAAAAATGTTGGAAAAAAAAATTAAATAAATTTTTAATAAAATATTTAATAAAAAAATATTGTGCATACATTACACGTAAAAAACTACACATATCAGATATCCACATGACTATAACAACCACATGACTATAATTATTTGAAGAGGTTATGTTATTTAGTCTGACATATGAAAGGTGTAAGAAATGGCAAGAACAGAAAAATTAACAAAAAAATAAAATGCAGAAAAATATTGTTCTTTTTTATTTATTTATTCTACATTTTTTTTTAAAGAAACTGCATTATAATTTATTTGGATTCTCCAACTACACCCAAAAAATGCAACTTCTCTTGCATAAAACGTGTCACTGAAAAAATATAAATGGTTTGACTGCTGGAATGCAGAGAAGCAAAATTGTAAAAACGTGGTTGGTCATAAGGGCCTATGCAGGCCTGGTATTTAAAGGGTTAACCAAGATAATTTTTTTAAGTTTCTGTATTTCAAAGTTATTTTTTTTTAGGCGAACTGGAATACTGAAAATGCTTGTAAAATTCCACATGCCCTTTAAGGGTATTTTACAAAATAACCACTAGATGGCGCTCATACATAAGCTATATGCAGTGTAAAGCCCGAAAGCCACATGTCTAACGGCAAGTATTGTATCATCCACAAGTGAATCAGCAAGTAGTGGATTGAACTCAGAGTCTAGACATATGGCTGTAATACTGTTATTTGAAAACTATTATTCGCATGTGAGTGCACACTGGATAAACAGCTGAATAGCTAATGAGCCTCTCAAATAAAGCCAATAGCACCTAATATGAAGGTAATATATTTTGAGAACCATCAAAAATGTATAATTTAGGCATCGTGCACACGATCAAATTAAATCAAGGCCACACAAATGTACATTATGGGCTCATAGATTTCTACACAGATCCATAGTATCATATTGAAATTTTAAGTACCTCTCTACTTTCCCGGATCCCTGACTGTCTTTCATCCATATCATCCTTCTTCTCCTCACGTCTCCTGAGGCTAAACGTGGAGAAAACTGAATTCATCATCTTTCCACCGTCCCGCTCCATCCCTCCACCTGATCTCTCTATCACAGTCAATGGCTACACCACAAGTCCGCTGTCTTGGGATAACCCTTGAGTCCAATATGTCCTTCAAACCGCACATCCAAACCCTCACCTCTGCCTGCTGCCTCCACCTGAAAAATATCTCCCGTATCCGTTCATTCCTTAACTTCAAAAGCACAAAATGCTGGTCCATGCCCTCGTCATCTCACGCCTGACTACTGCAACATCCTTCTCTGGGGGCCCCCCCGCTAGCACCCTGCTCCCCTCCAATCCATCCTTAACTCTGCTGCCCCTCTGATTCACCTCTCTCAAAACTACTCCTCTGCCTCTCCCCACTGCCAATCCCTTCACTGGCTTCCCATTGCCCAGCGAATCCAGCTCAAGTTAGTAACCATGACCTACAAGGCTCTCCATAACCTCTTCCCTCCATACATCTCTGCTCTAATCTCCAGATATCTCCCCTCACGCAATCTCCGCTCCTCACAGGACCTTCTTCTCTGCTCTCCCCGTATCAACTCCTCACACAACCGTCTCCAAGAACTTCTCCCGTGCTTCACCCATTCTCTGGAACTCACTGCCCCAACCCTCAGACTCTCCCCCACTCTCACCAGCCTCAAAAGCAACCTGAAAACCCATCTCTTCAGGATTGCCTATAACCAACAATAACCCTGCTGTCACTACACTATCCACAACCATGTCTGCCCCTCACCTTCTGTCTCTTCCCAACCTTCCTTTAGAGTGTAAAACCATCACGGGTAGGGACCTCTCTCCTTCTGTACCAGTTGTTAGTTAGTAATTTGTCACCTTTGTACTTGTTTGGCCTATGTTATGTATGAAACCTGAATGTACAGCGCTCTGGAACCAAGGGATCACAGAGTATGTATGGCTCTGTAATGTAGACCTGCAGGCACACTAAGTGCTGCAATATATGTTTTATGCACATGGCTTTGTTGTGTACATGAGGTTTAAAAGGTTTTTCTCTCTATGCAATTTCACGGTCACAGACAGCTTTTCTTTCACTCTGCTGTGGTTGGTTCTATAGCAGAGATTGGCATATTTAGCCTCTCTCCATAACTAGCTGAGAAATTACCAAGAGCAGTGCAGGAGATCTAAATTGGAAGTAAACAAACAGATGTGCAGTTTATTATAGGAACCTGTGTGCACTCAGAACACATAAAAAAATGCTTTTATGGCTAAAGTAAAATCTGTTGTATTTAGAAAAAAATCTTCATTTAACTGTCCCTTCATGTAGAAAACTAACCTTTGTAGTCAGAAACTCCTTCAAGCATATTTAACAACTCTCCTGGCACATCCGGGAGACTCCTGGAAAAAGAGAAAACCTCCCGAAATCCCAAAAGAGTTGGCATTTACGGCGCTGGGATGGTGTGGGCTCAGAGGTTGTGCCTCCAGCATACCCAGCAGTACAATTTGGATCTGAACTGGCTGTTTAACCCTTTAGATGTTGCAGTCAGTAGCGGCTGTGGCCTCTAGGTGGTTAACAGAGGGAGGGTGTGCTAACCGTTGCCACAGCCAGAGGGCAAAGTGTGAGAGGCATAATATATAGCAATACAATACTGTACAGTATTGTATTGCTATGTTTAACAGTCAGCTAGGATGTGGATCCTCTGAGCCACCGCAGGCAGTGGTATAAGCCATGTCAGGGAACGGAGTCTAAGTAGCCTCCTGGTTTAAACCAGAGCCCGCCGCAAGGCTAACTTTGACGCAACTTGCTTGTGGTGGCAGGCAGGATGACGAAAGGTCAGGGTAGGCAGCACGCAAACATGGTCAGTGGACGGAGGCAACGGGTCTGGGACATGGAATAGATATGACAATCTAAGGAACACTTTCTCTAAAGACATGGGCACAATAGAATCGGCAGGAAGAATAGGGAGTGCCCAGAAGATATAGGATCAGTGCCCAGTAATTTGCCAATTACCAGCACGCTGGCCCTTGAAAATTCAATGAGAAGGCAGGCGTGCACCCTAGGGAGCGGGGACATGCGAGCCGACAGACAGAGATGTGCAGGGAAGCAGGAGCGAGGAGAGATGAGTATGTGACAGGAGAAGCAACTCACCAGTGCGCCCGTGGCCCGATGTGTGGGCAGCTGCATCACTCGTAAAACTATATATTATAAATGCAATCAAGTAATAACGTAGTCTGGTCCTATAAGGGGATAGAAACCAAAACAAAGAGTAAAACAGTTTGAACATAAAAATAAAAAAATAGAACAAATACAAACAAAAACACATAGGGCCACATGTATGAAAACTATCTAGGTCTAAAACTTACTTGGTTGCCCATAGCAAATAATCAGAGCGCCCCTTTCATTTTTCCAGAGCACTATATGAAATGAAAGGGGCGCTCTGACTGATTTCTATGGGCAACAAAGTGAGTTTTAGATTTAGACAGTTTTCATACATGTGGCCCATAATCTCTGTTTCCCATGTAAAAATACTTCATTTTGTAAAAGAATATATGGATTTAAAAAGGTGCACATAATAGGTATCATCATATCTATAGTGCTCCAATTTATAAAATTACCATGTTATTTAATCCTTATGATGAATGCTGCAAATAAAAACAAAAAAACCTAACCATACCAGAATAGCATTTTTTTTGTTCATCCACAAAAAAAAATAAACAAGACACCAAAAACTATTATGTGCCTTAAAATTATACCAATGAAAACATCCACTTATCCTGCAAATAAAAAAAACCTTCATCGTTAACACAAAAAGAGTTATAGCTGCTAAAACAGTGTGTAAAAATATTGTGTATTCTTGAAAGCGACCACATTTTCCAAGTTTTGGCTGTCCATCACTGGTATACATTGGGAAACTCTGAAAATGTTATGAAGGCATTCCTGATACAAAAGTGGAGTAGACTACAATTTGTGTTCAGCATATAAAATGTGAAATGCCATGAAACAGAACAAACATAGTTCAAAGGAGAATATGTTTGGTCTACAGAAACCTATAGCTATGCTGCAGTACGTCAGAATACTCTATTCATGGTATCCCGATGTATACCGGTGACAGACAACCAAGATGTGGAGTGAATGAGGCCTAATATAAAGCAATACATCTTGGTGCCTACACACAGGCTATCATAAAATACTCTTTACTGTATATTCTTGGGCTGCAAGGCCTTTTATTTCCCTTCATTTCCATGCTCTTTTTATTGAATTGCTTTTAGGAGCTATTCCAATACCATAAAACCTTCTAAGAAATTGCCAAATATGTAGCTTCATAAGCATAGGTCCACCATGAAAGGGAATAACCTCTCCTCGTTTGGACAATGGCAGACTGAAGGACACAAGTCAGACATAAGAAGCTTAGTGGCAGCAACCACTAAAGCCTATTTATAGACCGGTACAATGAATACACCCAGTAATTCAGCAGCTGCTTTGACCAAAACCAACAAAAGCCAAGCAGAACATACTGGCCGACAGCATGGCACGCAGGGCAGCAGGAAGATGCTTGCTGGTGGGATTGATCTACTCGGCTTCTGGAACTTATTTCCAAGAGATCTGAAGATAAGAAGGTTGATTCTCTCTTGCCTGAATAGCCACATGTATATTATAGATGGTAAAAACTGGGGACAAGTTCTATGTTACATCAATGTCCACATTTGAACACCATTTTACAAGTATATATACAGTACTGTGTAAGATGTACTGTGTACACCTGCAAGATAGGACAAATGTGAAAAAATTCAGCAAAATAAAGAATAAAGAATGATCTCAGAAATAGTTATTTTTATCAATTAAGATGCAAAGTGAATGAACCAAATAGAAATCATATCGATATTTGGTGTTCTTGTAGGTAGACTTGCTCATAGTTTTTAAGGAACTCGGCGGGGAGGTTGTTCCAAACATCTTGGAGAAGTAACCATAGACTGTCTGTGGATGTAAACTTGTTCTTATCCTTTTTTGGGTGGTAATAAGGTCAGGGTTCCTTGGGGGCCATATCATCACTCCAGGTTCCAATGGAAAAGGTGATATCAAATATAGATTTGATTCTTCTTTTGTTTACTTTGCATCTTGTTAATTGATAAAAAATAACGCTTCTATTTTTGAAAGCAGTCTTACTTGCAGTATTTTTTCACAACTGCTTAAACTTTTGCAAGTTAAGATGAGCGTAATCCTTGAATTGAGAGACCTTGGTTTATCATCCTGGCAGATGGCTACGAAAAACTAAAAACTAGAAGGACAGCAAAAGGTACGAGGAGGTGAACCTATGCATGGACAGATCACCTGATCGAAAGAACGACACATAGGGCCACATATATGAACCTGTTTAGGTCTAAAACTCACTTTTTGCCCATAGGTTACTATGGGCAAAAGAGTGAGTTTTAGACCTAAACAGTTTCATACATGTGGCCAATAGTGATCCACTCTGCAAGTGAAATTAGATATCACATCCCAAGTGTACAGTGGCTAAGAGGGTCCATACAAACCATCAGAAGGAGTTGGGCTATGAGCCAAATGTCCAGTTACAGGTGTTTAATTGTCCGTATGCCACTGCTCTCAAAGACTATCCTGGTGCTTGACAGCAATGGAGCTGGAATGGAAGCCTATCCTCTTCTGCTATTATACCACTTTTGTCTCAAATTTGCTATGAAAAACTAGAGTTTTGGGCAAAAACAGGGAAGAGGTCTTTAAAAAGGGAGCGTCACCCTGCCAAATTCCCAAGAATTAGTTTTGCAGTGACATAATGTCCGTCCCCGGGGCCCTTTGTTTTTCTTTCAGTTTAAAATTACCCAGCTCGGCGTTACATTGATTTAATTGTGGAACAGGTAGTACAGCCATTTCTCCAAAGAGCCAGAGGAGCTGTTCTTTAAAGAGAACCTGTCCCATAGGTTATGCCCCCTTGCTGAGGGCAGCACAAGCTAGTGTCAGCCCTTGCTGTTCCCAGGGTGTGTTTTCTTATTCGTAAGATGCAGCATTTTTTAAAGCTTTTTTCCCCCTAAAATCGTATTAATGGGGCGGGAGTTAGCCCCAAACCCAGCAAAGGGTTTCCCCCCCGCCCACTGCAGTTTTTTCACTTGTTTTTTCCTATTAAAAGTAATGGGTTTTGTCATTTGGAGGTGGGCGGGGTTACCCTTTAAGGGGGGGGGGGTTGGGGGGGGGGGCCAATGAAAAAACGGGACACTTTTGAAGGACTTTTTCAAATGACTTTCTGACAAAAACTGCGATTTGAGCTTTAAAATTACAAAAAAAACAAAAGGATTTTTCAGTTAAGGGACACAGTGGGGAAAATCAGCGGGTTCTAAAACATTTGCTTGTTCTGCCCTCGCCAGGGGGGAAAAAAACTAGGTGCAGGTTTTTTTTAAAAGGGGAAAATTTGTCGGGGCTGTGTTGCTCGTTGAAACCCGGCTGGGTAGTGGTTTCCACGGGACCTACCGCAAGCGATGATAGTTTAAGCCACGCCGGGGGAAGGAAAAATCTAATTTGGGCCCCCGGTTTTCCCGGCCCCCGCGCAAAGCGGGATGGACTTCTGCGGGTAAAGGCTACCAGGTCGTCCCCCGGGAAGGATTTTGCTTGCGGGGGAAAGCCGAGGTGGGGTTTGGTTAAGAATTTTAGTCGGAATCTTTAGTCGTGGGCGGGCGGGAAGGTCGGGCACCCCGGCAGGGGTTCGTGGTCGTAGACAGGCGGGGAAGGTCAGGGCAGGCGGCAGAGGTTCGGATTTGAGAAACGTAGCGGGGGGTTTGGGTTACAGGGTTTAAGGCGAGGGGGTATGTTTTGGGAAACGTTTTCCCTAGGGCCGGGGCATTTTGACCCAGCGGGGGAAAGTGATAGGGGGAACGTATCCTTAAGTAGGGGAAGCGCCTGGAAAAAAAAAAATTTTTTTTTTTTTTTTTTCCCAAATTTTTTTAAACCCAAAATAATCAGGGCGCGGGCCCTTTTTAAAATTCCCCCGGGAAACCCGAGGGCGCGGGGCCTTTGGACCGGGGCCACGGGGGCCCCTCGGCGGCAGAGGCGCGGACGGCCAGGAGCGCGTGGGTAAGTCCACGGCAGACGCCCCCCCGGTCGTCCCGGGGGCCCGGCGGGGGCACCCGCCCCCCGGGAGAAACCCAAGGGAGGGGGCCCACGGATGCCCCCGCGGCCCCGGGGGCCCGGGGGGCGGCGCCGGCCGTAAACATTTAACCCCCCCTTAGGTCTCCCCCTCTTCTTGGCTGAAGAAATTTACGAAAAAGGCCCGGGTTCGGTTTTGGGGGAACTCCGGTTCCCAGGACCTCCCTTCGGGGCCGAAGCCCGTCCAATCAAAAAAAAAAATTTTCTTTTTACCCTGCGTCTTCATGTCTGGATTTTTTTCCCCTTAAACTTAAAAGACTTTCAGGAGTTTCTGCCAGGGATGGAGCAGCGCCCTTTTGGGGGGAAATCGGTTTCGGCCCAAGGGCAAGGAGGAGGGGACGGGGAAAGGCGTTGGGAAATTTTCCTTTAAGAGAAGGGGGTTTGGAAGAGCTTGTACCCACCGGGGGATTTATTGACGGGGGCACTTAAAAGGCCCAGAAATCGGGGGCCCAAATTTTGGGAAAGCTGGGGCCTTGGGGCTTTACGTGTCGGGCAGAGGCCCACCCTATCCCCTGGCTGGAAAGTGGGCGGCGGCCTCCTTCTTTTGTCGGCCTGGGTCTTCATGCGGGTAGGGCCCCGGGGGTTAAGGAAAGGGTGGGTCTCCCCCCCAAATGGTTTTTAAATGTCCAGCATTTGGGTTTGTCCACCCCGGGAACCTGGGGAAGGCTTTTGCCAAGGGGGGGGGCGGGCGTGGGTGGCCCCCGTAGACCCCCCGGAAATTTGGAAAAACGCCTGTGAATCAGAGTCCCAAATGGTTGTAGGAAAATTGGGCCCAGGGAAAGCAGTTTGGGCCCGTTTGCCCTGAGGGCCCGGGAAAACAGGGGAAAAATTGGCGCAGGTATTGGGCCCCAAACCTGATTACCTCTCCATTGCCCATTTCCGTCGGGGGTTAGGCAGAGAAAAGAAAAATTTTAAACTTGTAACCCGGGAAACACTGGGCCCCCCAAAAATTTTTGGGGACAAATTGGAAAACCCGATGGGACACGATATGCAAAAGGAAATCCATGAAGACGAAAAATAGGGGTGGAAAAATGTCCCGCCAGTTGAGGGAGCGGGGGGAAGACCCGGGGAGTGGCTGGGAAGTGGGACTTTTTAGAGAATCTACCCGTGCCCAACCCAGTTTGACAGAATTCCCTAAAGGAGGGGGGAAGGGGTCCGAAATTAAAAGTCCATGCCGATGTGTGTCCATGGGATTTGGGGAGGGGCCCCAAGAGGGGACTAAGAGACCCGGGGGCCTATGGCGTGGAACCTTTTTCCCGGGGGGAAACATGGGGTCCCCAGGGAGAAACAAAGTCTTGGACGTCCTGGGGCGGGGGTCGGCCCCCAGTAGCCCGTGAGTGAGGGCGTGGGACTTTTTTTAGGGCCGGGGTGCCCAAGCCAAAAGAGAACTATGCCCCCACTCCAGAATTCTCCGTCTGGGGCGGGGCGAATTTAGGTTTTCCCTGGTGGTACTTTTCCCGAAGGTCCCCGGAAACCCACGGGGGATCCCCGGGTTTCGGGGGCAATAAATGTGCTGGGACACAGGTTTTCTCCGTGAGGGCAGAGGTGGGGAGGGGAGAGGGCTTCACCCTTTGACTTTTCCCTCTCGGGGGGGGGGGGCCGGAAGTGTAATCCTAAATTTTTAAAAGGGGAAGAGAAAAATAGAGACCCCCTGGCATGGCGAGGATTCAGACGCGGGGCCGTCTGGAGGTACTGTAGTTTTTCTTGGGGGTCCGTGAAGACGTCCCAATGGGGGTCGGGCCCCCTCCAGCAAATGTGCCACTCCTTTAGTGCCAATTTGATGGCCAGCGCTCTCGTTTTCCAATGGGGTAGTTTCGTTCAGCCGGGCGAGAAGGGGCCCGGAGAAGAAACCGCAAGAGACCCTTTTTGCCTTTAGGGCCCCCCCCCTTTGAGGGCAGGACCGCCCCCGCCCCCCCGGACCCGGGGATTTCCCCTTCCAGGGTAAAGGGGGCCCATCCCGGGTCGGAGAACCAGGATAGGTGCCCGAAGAAAAAAGCCCGGGTTTTTAGTCGAGAGAATGCTTCCTCAGCTGCGGGGGACCAACATTTCGGGTTGGGGATTCTTCCCGGGGGGGGCCCGTGGGGGCCACCGCGAAGGAAGTGGGGAAAAAAACTTCCGGTTTAAAAGTTGGCGAATCCAGGAAGCGTTGAATCGCCCGAAACCCGACAGGGCCTGGCCCCTGCAGGATGCACCCGCTTAGCTGGGGTCCCTTGGGAGGGCCAGGGGCGGAAGGGCTATGTATTCCCAGGAAAAGGGGAAAGGTGGCCTGGTTTGGGAAAACACTTTTCCCGCCTTTGGAAAACAGGTTTGATTGTTCCCCAGGGGTCGCGGACCTGGGTTTCTTGGACCCGAGGGGTCTGGCGTCAGGGGAAAAAAACAAGGGAAAGTCGTCCAGGTTTTTCAAATATGACGAGGTGTACAGAAAATCTCTGAATTTTGTTTATTGACGAAAACCCGGAAAAACGGCTGGGGGGTTGCAAGCCAAAAAAGGATTACGAGATTTCCCCCGGAAAAAGGGCCCCCCGGGTGTTGAAGGCTGTTTTCCACTCGTCCCCCTCAAAGAATTCTGACGGGTTAAAAGGACCCCGCGCAGGTCCAATTTAGAAAAACCCTTGGCTCCACGAAGACGACAAAGACCGATAAAAAGGGGTAGGGGGATCTGTTCTTCACCGTGATCTTGTTTAGCCCCCCGTAACTATACACGGGCCCAAAAAGGACCCGTCTTTTTCTGGACGAAAAAAAAAAAACCCGCCCCCGGGGGGGAGGAGGCTTGCGAATGAATCCCTTAGCCCCAAATTTTTCCCGTATGTAAGCCGACATTGGGCCGGGTCTCGGGGACAAGGGGAAAATTTGGGGAGGGCCCCCCCCGTGGAGGAATTGTTGGGGAAAGGGGGTCTAGGGGCAGTTTTTATGGCGATGTGGAGGTAGCTTCTCAGCCTGTTTTTCGGGAAAAAAACATCGCCAAATTTTCCCCGGTTTCTCGGCCCGGGGCCCCCGGCAAAGGCTTGACGAAGGGGGGGAGAAGTGGTAGGCACCGGGGTGGTACCCACGATCGGTTCTGGCATTCGGCCCCAAAGGAAAAGGGCTTCGCCTGTCTTCCAAACCCAAACGTAGGGGGTGATTTGCACCAAAGGGGGGGCCCCCAAAAGGACGCCCAGGAAGGGGGGAAAAAGGGCGTGGAAACCCAATCTTCTCTTTATGTAGAGCCCCCCCGGAGAGTCACCGGCCGGGTTATATAATGGATGGGATCCCGTTTAGGAGTCCCCCCTGACCGAGGGATAAGCGCGGGTTCTCCCGCCCGGGCCCCCAGGATGTGGGGGAAACCCGGGGTTTCCAGTGAGGCAAAAATGAAAATTTCCCCGGCAGACCCCGAATTCAGGAAGGGGAGAACTCCGGAACGAAAGGCCGCATTTAAGAAATCACCCCCCAATCCACAGGCATCCCTAAACGTGGAGAGGGGGAAACCCGCCCCCTAGGACCCCCTCTCCCACGGGGACCTAGGTTTAGGGGCGTTTTTCCCCGGGGGCTGAGGAGAAAGGGGGGGAAAATTCTGCGGAAGTGGGCCGGGTGGCGCAGTAGAAAGGGATTGCTTTTCCTGTAAAGACCCACGGTTCAGTTCTTGCCTTTTTAAGTGGGGCCCGGTCCACTTGCATAGGTTTCCCCCTTGCGGCTTGAGGCGGTGGGAAAATTTGGGAAGGTGGAACACAGGAGCCAGGTGAAACCGCCACGAGGACGAGCCCGCCTTCTTTCTTGGCAAAAATCCCCCTGCCTCTCAGCGAAATTTTTTCGAAAGCGGGTGGGGAAGAAGAATTTTAAATCCCTTCCCGGGAGGAAGGGGGTTTTCCCTTTCTTTCCAAAAAGGGCTTTTACCCTGCTGGGGCAGACCCTTTTTTAAGGTACCAGAGGGCGGCATTGTTCCCTTTCGAGCTCCCAAGCCGGGTCGGAAATTTAAACCCCCCATAGTCACCCCCCAGAAGATTTTGCCCTGGGCGAAGGCTCAAAGGGGGGGGGTCCAGGGGGGGGGGGGGGGGGGGGGGGGGTGGGGGGGGGGGGGGGGGGGGGGGGTGGGGGGGGGGGGGGGGGGGGGGGGTTGGGGGGGGGGGGGGGGGGGGGGGGTGGTGTGATGGGGGGGGGGGGGGGGGGGGGGGGGGGGGGGGGGGGGGTTGGGGGGGGGGGGGGGGGTGGGGGGGGGGGGGGGGGGGGGGGGGAGGGGGGGGGGGGGGGGTTGGGCCGGCCTTTCCCCGGAAAAAGACCCAACCCGAAAAACTTTTGGGTTCCGGGGGAAAAACTGATCCCGCATCGCCTTCCCAAGGGGGGCCCAAAAAGACCTTCCGGAAATGAAACCCCAGAAAACCCCTTTTTTCCCCGGGGAAAGTGGTAGGGGGAAGGGAGCGAATTTTCCCCCGGTTGGGCCCCGGAAAATGGAGGGAAAAAAGGGGGGGCGGGGGAAAGGTCCAAAAAGGGACGGAGGAGGGGGGATGCGCGGGATGCAAGAATGAAGCCCTCATGGCCCCCTGAGCTGGCCCCAAAAACTGACCCCTTTTTGTGCGATTGTTGCGGGGTTTTAGCAACAAACGTTGTAAAATCCCCGAGCTTGGGGAGGGGCCCTTTGGGGGGGAAACCCTGGCTGGATCTAACTGTAAAAGGGGTGGGTAGTGGGTCCCCTGGGGCCACCGCAAGCGTTTATAGCTAAGCCCCGCCAGGGACGGAAAATTTAAGTAGCCCCCGGTTTTTCCAACCCCCCCGGGGGGAAGCCCGGGGGCCCAAAGGGGGTCCCCTTTGGGGGGGGAAACCCCCCCCTTTCTTGCGCGGTGGCGCCGAGGGGCAGCGTTTTCCCGAAAGTTGTTCGAGAATCGTTGTCCCTGGGCAGGGAGAAGGTCAGGGCAGGGGCAGAGGGGTTTGTGGTGTAGACAGGCAGGGAAGGTCAGGGCAGGCGGCGAGGTTCGGGGAGTTGAGGAAAACCCTAGCGAGGGGTTTTGGTAAATCGGGAAAGGCCGGGGTGAGTATGCTTTGGAACGCTTTCACTAGGGCACGGGGCAAACAAGATCCAGCAAAGGGTGATAGTGGGACTATCCCCTTTAAAATAGGGGAAACGCCCGGCAATTAGCCAAAAAATCAGGGCGCTGGCCCTTAAATTCCCCGGGGGAAAGAGGGGGCGGCGCGCCTTTGGGGCCAAAGGGACGCGGCTTTGGGCCCGGCCAAAAGGGCGCGGGGCGGCCAGGAGCGCGGTCAGGTAAGTCCAAAGGCAGGGCGCAAACCCACCGGGTCGTCCCCGCGGCCGCGGCGGCACCCGAACCCCCGGGAGCCAAAAACGGGGGGGGACCACGGATTTGGGGGGCCCCCGGCCCCGGGCCGGGGGCGGGCCCCCGGCCGTGACCTTTGTTACCCGTGAGCATGGCCTTTAAAAGTGCTGAAACTCTCTGGACTTGTCTCCCATCGAGCACAACTAGGGTATCTTTAGTCAGCAATATCGATGATTGTGTTGCCATTCCTAAAACAACCATTAATAACCTCATTAATAGCCACCAAAGAATGTACGTGCATATACTTTTGAAAAAATGTTCTGCTAACAATGCAATTCCAAATTTCAAAAATATTGGGATTTTTTTTTCTCCCCTTTATTTTACCCTTTTAAAAACTACCCGAAAATTTATCCCCAGACCTTGAGTGCTAGCTGTGCCAGATACCTATGAACCCCTTATTCAATTTGGTAGGAATTAGGTAATTCTGTGCAAAGTAGAATAAAAAAAACCCGGGATTTAAACAATTTATAAGGGCCGGGTGTCCGAAACGGGGTAAAAAGTTTAAAGGGGTTTTTTTTTTTGGGGGGGATGTCGCTTGTAAACTTTTAACCCATTGGAATAAAAGGGTCAAATTTTAATTATGTGAAGTTTCCCACTTCTCCGATGCTGGAATTACACATTTCTTCAAATACAGAGGTGTGATTTGGAGCTACTGGACCCTGATTAAAAAAAAAAAAAACTACATGGGTGAAACAACTACCTTTGTGACAATATTTGGCTTTGGATTCAGGTGAGGCCTGTTTGGCTTGATTTGAATTCTTCTAGTGAAGGAGGGAAGGGAAAATTGTGCAACCAATCACCAGGAAGTGTAGGCCATCAATGAATTACACTCTTCATTGTTCTTATCTGGGAAAAAGGGGTATTTGGGGTCGCAAATTTTTCCGGAAATAAAAGAAAAATTTGGATCATGCCAATCTGAAGTACAACACTACTCTGCACTCTCTGTAGATTAGCCTGCCTATTTCACTCGCTGTTTACTTACTCACAACCCCCTTGATGAATGCTACCAGGCGGTATTTTCCTTCTTTTCAGATGTAAACAACGGAAGGGAAATTAAAGAATGTTGTTTTTTGGCAGTGTCCTGCTTGTGGACGTAGGGAGGAGTGCTGTGTGGCTGTGGGGAAACTGAGAAACTTTTTAAAAAAACTTGATCTAATGTCCAGTTTATGTGGGCCACCCAACTACTACATTAAAAAAAAAAGTGTCAAAAAAACCTGTAATAATATCTACGGTTTGCCTATCAATATACATCCCCGGCCACTTTATTGGTACCCCATGTAGTAAGGGGGTTGGACCCCTTTTGCCTTAAAAAAATGCTAAATTCTTCGTGGCATAGATTTCCACAAGGTGTTGCAACATGTTTTCAATGGTACCAAGGGGCCCCAAAAAGAGTCAAGAAAATATTCCCCACACCATGACCCCACCCCCACCGCCTGAACGTTGATACAAGGCAGGATGAATCCTGCTTTATGTTGTTGACGCCAAATTCGACCCCCCATCCGAATGTCGCAGCAGAAAATCGGATTTATCAGACCCGGCAACGTTTTTCCAATCTTCTACTGTCCAATTTCGATGGCTTGGCCCCAATTGGAGCCTAGTTTCGGGGCTTAGCTGAAAGGTTGGGGACCCGGGTGGTCTTCTGCTGCTGTAGCCCATCTGCCTCAAGTTCGCCGTTTTCTGTGCGTTCGAGTGTTTTCTGCCCATTGGTTGTAACGGTGGTTTTGGTCCTGTTGCCTTTCTTAGCTCGCCAGTCTGCCCCCTTCTCCTTTGCCCTTTGGAAACAAAAGGGCATTTCGCCCACAGGACTGCCGTCACTGGATTTTTTTTCTTTTTGGGCCCTTCTCTGTAAACCTAAAGGGTGGTTGTGCGTGAAAATCCAGGGATCAGCAGTTTCTGAAATACTCAGACCAGCCCCTTTTGGCACCCAAAACAATGCCCCCGTTCAAAGGCACTCAAATCCCTTTTTTTTTCCCCAGTGCTTTTGGGTTTTTTTGCAGGGATTGTTTGACCATGTTAAATGCCTAAATGATGAGTTTCCGCCTTTTTTGATTGACTGTTTAGAAATTAAATTGTTAACGAAGTTGGACAGGTGTCCTATAAAGTGGCGGTGGTGTACATAGAAAAATATGATCAAAAGGGTTTGAGGTGTGGAAAAAAAAAAAGTTTCCTCAGCTTTATTTGGGCTTTTTTCCCAAAAGGGGTTGTCCCTACATCTTTTTAAAGTTACTCATCCTGTTTTCTCAGTTTCATTTTGAATTTTTAGGGGTGGGTTTACTGGCTTTACGGATATTGACCTGGTGACGAATGTGAGGTCACCAGGTCTGTAGCTATAGGGCCAGCATGGAAAACCCATCAAGAGAGGTCAAACAGGTCTACAGTTTAAAACCTGAAGAGCTGATACAAGAGGGGAAAATTGGGGTTTGGTAGGACTCTGTAATGGGCACACATTGCAAAGTGACTTGTTTTTGCAAGACATTTAACATAAAAAGCTGTCCTTGTAGCGAGACAATCCCTTTAATCTCTTCTAGATTGTAACAGAGTAACCCGGTATTCCATCCTCGTGGCAGCCTAGGTAAGTAGACTTCAAATTACTTAAAGGGTTGCTATTTTAAAATTTTCACAATAAAAAAAAGGCTAAAGCTGATAAAAATTTTCCAACAAAATAATATCAGCTTTTTTTGTTTTTTGGGGGTGTCCTCGTGTTTTTCATGGACATGATCAAGGGTGCATAATGTGTCAGCGGTGATGTCTAGGGACTGGCACGTGACGGCTGAAGCCACTGACTGGCTGCAATGGTGAGCTGAGTTTTTTTTGTTTTGTTTTTTATTATGCAGCTGTAGCATAATTTTATTTTGTAAATGGAATTTTTATATTTTTATTTTGTAAATTTAAGTTAGACCCCTTTGAGTAATTTGAAATGCATTTACGTAGGCTGGAACGCCAGAGAGTGAAAAAAATGGGGAAATTTTTTTCCCTTTGCAGTTTGAAACCTGTTTCTTTTTTTTTACTTGTAGGCCCCTTTTTTCAGATGTTTCCCAGGGGGGTTTTTATGAAGTGAGAAAAAGAGGTCTGTTTCACAGGGGGTAATTTATAGATTTTGAAAGGGAAAGGGGGCCCCCCAAAAAGTCTTTTTGCCTTTTAGGGGAAAATAGAATTGAAAATTTGTTGTGTAAAATTGGGAGTCCCTATTGTAGATCTTTTCTTTGGGGCGCAGGACCTTCAAACTACATTTTTGGATGCGGGAAAAATAAATGTGAAAATTAAAAAACCCTTTTAACCCAAGGCCACCCCTTCCCAGGTACTGTTTAAGCTCCGGGTTTCCCAAGGGCCTATGGATGCCCTTTGTGGGATGCTTTGTTTTTATGGGACATTGCCCCCTTTTAGGGGTTTACGGGGGGAATTGAAGCCCCAGTTTCCCTTTTTTTTTTTATGCTGAAATTTACTGGGAAACAGCAAAGGGCAAAATAAGTGTGCGTACACACGGCATTGACAAAATACCGTGTGGATTTTTTGACCGATATTTTGTCCTTTTTTTCATATAAGGGGACGGCTTTTGTCTGCGGTTTGTGGATTCAAGCCGTCCCCCTTCACACCCACTTGTTCATGTTCCGAGTGGAAGAATGAAAATGTTCTAAGTTTTTCGTTACGCCGGCAGTATAAAAAACCTTGTGGCGGAAATCCGTGCAGTTAGGACTACTGCATGGATTTTCTATTTGTCAATGTTAAAGGTTGACAGTCGGTTTACAGACGGTTTTCAAATACAAAAACCTTCGGTAATTCCGACTGAAAATCAGTGCCGTGGAGACGTACCCTAATGGTGCTGTTTCCTAATTAAAAAGGTCAAACCTTTTCCTTAAAGGGGTTGTCTCATCGCAAAGTTGCATATGATTCATGAATAAAATAATGATGCTATACTCTGTCACTTCCTGGTCAAGCTGTTTATAATTAGCATATGAGCTCCGTGTATTCAGACCTCTCTGCTTTAGTCTAGATTAAATAAATTACCTTCTCTGAGCAGGGCCGCCAACAGAAATTTCAGGGCCCCATACAGCTGAAGTACCTGGACCCCCCTCCCCCCCCCCCCCCCGTAAACCTCACCCCCAGCAACCCGATCGCCTCGCCCCCAGCAAAAAAACGGCCTCTAGGACCTAAATGCGCCCATTTTACCACATAATACAGTATGCAAAAAAGAACTGTATTGTGTAGTACTATACTAAGTGAGTCACATATCTGTCTGTCTCACACATCTGTCTGTCTCACATATCATAGACACAGGGCTAAGTAGCTCCATCCATATCCCCCTCCATGTTTCCCTTGGTCACGCACCTCACCACCTTCTAAAATAAACACCAGCAAGAAAGTAAAAGTGTAACTCCTATCACAGGGTCAGGTGTTCCCTCACTTTTATTATTAGGGACACATGTACGCTGCCACTATACTAACGCCAATATAACCTACAACACCGCCATATAGAGACCACATAGTGGTCCAACACCAGCTCAGGTCACATCACATTACAGTGAATACAGCAGTGATCCAGTATAGAAGTAAAACAACCCCTAAAATCAGGGACTCACCGGAGATGTCCTATCTGATGAGTCGTTCTTTTTGCCTTCTCTTCTCCATCCAGTCCACACCGTCATGATGACTTGTCCCGGCCACCACTCATCCCTGCAAAAATTACACACAAATATCTTAGAATCCTCAATTTTCAGCATTTCTTTACCTATTCCCACCTCTCTACAAACTTCCCAGGGGTGGGAGAGCGGGTACAAGCCATTAGAGGTCTAGTATGGGCTGCTCCGCTCACATTTACATTACCAGGTAGGTAGACAAGACCCTAGGTAGGTTGGCAATTGTGCAAGGCCCCAGGTAATTACACAGGCCCTCTTTAGGTAGGTAGACACCCGCCGGATAAGTTGGTAGGCCAGCCCCAGGTAGGTTGGTGGGTACCTGGCCATGAGTCCCCTTTAGTTTGTAGGCAGTCAAAGCCCTCTTTAGTTTGTAGATAGTCAGGGCCCCCTTTAGTTTGTAGGCAGTCAGGGCCCCCTTTAGTTTGTAGGCGGCCAGGGCCCCCCTTTATGTTTAGGTAGAGTCAGGGCCCCCTTTATGTTTAGGTAAATTCAGGGCCCCCTTTATGTTTAGGTAGAGTCAGGGCCCCCTTTATGTTTAGGTAAATTCAGGGCCCCCTTTATGTTTAGGTAGAGTCAGGGCCCCCTTTATGTTTAGGTAGAGTCAGAGCCCTCCTTTAGAGGTTAGGTAGCCAGGGCCTCCTTTAGAGGTTAGGTAGCCAGGGCCCTCCTTTAGAGGTTAGGTAGCCAGGGCTCCTGTAGAGTTAGGTAGCCAGGGCCCCTGTAGAGTTAGGTAGAGTCAGGGCCCCTTTAGAGTTAGGTAGCCAGGGCCCTCTTTAGGGTTAGGTAGCCAGGGCCCCCTTTAGCGTTAGGTAGCCAGGGCCCCCCTTTCGCGTTAGGTAGAGTCAGGGCCCCCTTTAGAGTTAGGTAGCCAGGGCCCCCTTTCGAGTTAGCTAGCCTGGGCCCCGGTAGAGTTAGGTAGAGTCAGGGCCCCCTTGAGTGTTAGCTAGCCAGGGCCCCTGTTGATTTAGGTAGCGACCGGGCCCCCTTAAGGGTTTGCTAGCCAGGGCCCCCTTTAGAGTTAGCTAGCCAGGGCCCCCTTTAGAGTTAGCTAGCCGGGGCCCCCTTTAGAGTTAGCTAGCCGGGGCCCCCTTTAGAGATAGCTAGCCGGGGCCCCCTTTAGAGATAGCTAGCCAGGGCCCCCTTTAGAGATAGCTAGCCAGGGCCCGCTTCCTTATATATATATATATATAAAAAAAAAAAAAAACAACCACTCACCGGACTCCCGCTCCCGGGTGCTCCCCACTGGCCTCTACTGCCGCTCTGCATAGGCGGCACGGTGATGTCACATCACCGTGCCGCCTATGTCACTAGTAGGGGCCGGCGCCTGGCAGGGTTAAGGCCTATCGCCTTACACCTGCCAGGGCGATCAGCGGAGCAGAGCGCTAGTGGCGCTTGGCTCCGCTGACACCACGCAGCCCCGGGAGCCGGGGACATTAGTCTCTGAGTGCTTGGGACACAGGGCCCGGGCGTGCAGAGACCGGATGCGGCGGACGGGCTCCGGGTCCCACAGCAGCTCGGGGCCCACACTGTGGACCAGTCCGAGCCTGGTTCGGCGGCTGCGCCGCCGGGCCCCGCTCTATCATGGGGAATAAGGCGGCCTGCTTGCAGCGGGCCTCTTATTCCATCGGGCCTCGTACAGGAGTAATGGCTGTACCCCCTGTACGGCGGCCCTGTCTCTGAGGTCCGGAGAAGCTTCTGAGCTAAAGTAAACAGTAGAGTAATTAGTCTTTTGTCTGAAAGATCAGATAACACACAAGCTCTCACACTGCCTGCCTCTACCTGTGTGATGAGGTCACTCCCTGCTATCAGATAGAACAAACAGTAGGGGGGGAGAAGTACACAGGTCGTCACTTGGGGAACCAGAGAGAGCTCAGAAGGTGATAAAATCACTGATAGCTCCTTAACAAAAAAAGATGAACAACGCAATATATTTGGAAAATGTCTTCATTTAGTGATCCCTACATTTTGAAAGCCATTCTTTGTAGTGAGACAACCCCTTTAACACCTCATACAGCTATTTTTTGTTCTTTTTTAGACAGGGCATATGGAAACAGTAAAGTGCATCTGTGTAATGAGCTGTAGCAGAAATATGGGGCCCAGAGGTTTATGGGGCTCACTCAGGTGCAAGAACTTAGGGCCACATGTATGAAAACTGTCTTGGTCTAAAACTCACTTTGTTGTCCATAGCAACCAATCAGAGCCCATAGCAACCAATCAGAGCGCCCCTCTCATGTGTCCAGAGCACTATATGAAATGAGAGTAGCTCTGATTGGTTGCTATGGACAACAAAGTGAGTTTTAGACCAAGACAGTTTTCATACATGTGGCCCAATCTTTTTGTAGTGAATAACACGTTGATGGCTTTCTGGAATTTACTATCACTATGTGGGTTCTTTGATATATTATTTATTTTATTATTTATTCATTATTATTTCATTTATTTATGTCACAGTTTTCTGTGTGGCCCATCACATTTGTCTATAGCCCCCCGATGGATGCTCGTTACGCCAAGTCAGGTAAGAATGGTTGTGTGCGTTCAGATCCCTGTTCATCTCAATAAAGGGTGACCATACATGCATGATCCCTGAACGTCATCCATGGGGGCTTGGAAGTCCCCAGTTCTTGAGACCAGTGGTGACCCAACAGTTAAAGGGGTTGTCTCACTACATTGATCCATCTTACCTCAGTCGTGTTTTCTTGGTTTCATTTTTAATTCAGGGGCGTGTTTACTGGCTTTTACTAGGCTGTAGTAAAAGCCAGGTCTGTAGCTATAGCGACCAGCGCTGGCAGCCTATCAGGATAGATCAAACAGGTCTGTAGCTATAGCGACCTGAGGAGCTGATGCAGCCCATACAAGAGGGCATATCTAGGAATAGGTAGGATATGGTTAATGAATACATATTGCAAAGTGACTTGTTTTTGCAAGATCTTTAACATAAAAAGCAATCCTTGTAGTGAGACAACCCCTTTAAGTCCTCATTGACCTCGTTTTCATGGCATGTCTAATTATGATGATTGATGTGGTCCATGTGTTGACATACAGTGCTACACTCCAACTCGTCTAGATTTTAGATTGCAGTCCGAAGGCAGATGCCTGATTATCCCAGAACTGTACAAACTTGTTAGGTAGCTACAGCATACGGCTTTCTTCCTTCTGCTGCCGTTGCTGGGAGTACTCTGCATTGATGGATCTTTTTTCTGCTGCAGGGGGTATGTTTTAAGCTTGTGGCTGGGAAAATGATGTCTGCTCAGCAACGTGTCACATCAACGGAGAGGCACGCCCAGAAGCCATGCTGTAAATGATGAGTTCGTCCATCTGGCAGACAGTTCATAGCCTGCAGTCAATACAAGCACAAATATAGTTTATACAGCACTCAGCCTATTGGGTGGGACTATGACCTCATATTTCTATAAAACTTACAGGAACTATCTTTGCTACAAAACTTAGTTTATTAAAGAGATCACTATAATATTAATAATAATTAAGCAATAGGTCCTCCAGATCTGGCTTCTCTAACCCCTTGCAATCACATGTCCCTATCTGCCCAATCGATATAGCATTACTCAGCCGCCATTCATATAAACAGCAGTCCTTGTAATACATGGACAGGCTGGAGCTCACCAAAGAATTGCTTCAGCTCCCTGTATTGAGAAGGGTCCTGAGCGCACGTCTATAACTTCTCTAGGAACACTGGTTGTCTTAAAGGGACAACCCTTTTACTGAAAATCACCATATATGATAGAGACAGGGAGTTTAAACCAATACTATCACTGCAAAAAATATTTCCCTGTTAAAATATAACTTTTATTTAATACGTCTAAAATATCAACCTGTGCCCCTATATAATTACCAACATAACACTCTAAAGTGCAACACTCTAGACCCCATCAATCAGCGGTGTCATCACCCTGATAAGGGCGGCTCCGCTATATCTGACAGATAAGGTCACTATATACAATATGCTAAAATATGTCCCCAGCACTCTCGACGCATTTCTCCCTAAAAACCAGGGTTCATCAGGGGATTATAATGTAACTGTTGCAGAACCAAACATGTATAGCATTAAATAATTAAACTTGTTAGAGCATAATGATAGACAAGTAGATACTTAGCTTAGTTCTGTGAGACTTTAAAGATGGAGTCTATTCACAGGAACATACTGGTATGTTGGCACCCATATCTTGGATGCCAACACACCAGTATGTTCCTGTGAATAGACACCAACCCTTTTACCAGGATATTAGAGCTTAGCCCCCCATTTAAATTACATAGACTGAACTGCAATACAATACACAGCCTGAAGACAAGTGTGGCACTGTTTCTTTTTTTCTAATTTCAGACAACCCTTTGCCACTTTGTAAATATATTGCTTACCCCTTTTAACCCAAATTATTGTAAATGTTTCACAGTCAGTGTTTTTATCTTTTAGGTATATTCTATATTCAGAAATTATCACTAGAATAGAAGATTCACACAACATCATTTACTTAAAATTACAAAAACTGGCGATGCTCACTGTACAATGTCAGGCCACAAAAAACATTCCCGGTAGGAGGCAATAAAAGGCCCTGTGCTACTTGGGAGAAGACGCACAGGTGTAGCATTCTGATGAACAATCTCTCTCACCCCCTACTATTCATGAGAGGGGCATCTGCTTAGTACATAACTGCACAATGGATAAAAAACAGTTCACAGAATGCAGAATAGCCACAAATTCATACAGGGGGACTGCTCAAGTGCGAAAATACTGGTAAACAACCACTCACACCCCTACTATCCATAACAGGGGCGATTGCTAGTACAGTCCCTGACAGAAGTTCTGTCACTTATCCATGTTGTGGAAACCAAAGCTTATAACCTGACTTAAAATTCATCCATTGGTTTTAGAAATGACTCATATGAATGCTGAAATCCTCCCAAATGAGTTTTTTTGACGAAAATAAATTTGCTTCACTGCTGAAATATTGATCATTTAAGGAACACAGAAAGGTCAGATTTTGGCAAGACAAAAGTTTTGTCGCCTTGTCATATAATGCACCCAATCCTAGTTTACAGACTCACCTGTGCTCACTAATTGATCGGTTAATTAGTGGGTGTGTATAAAAAGAACTCCAGCACCCCAGACCTTCACTTGAACTGCAACTTGACCTCTGACAACATGCTAAAAATCCAACCTGCGACCAAAGCCTTGATTATCAAGAGGCTGAAGACCAGATCCACTGCATAGGTGTCTGGCACCTTTAATGTGTCTCAGCGTCAAGTACAAAGAATTAAAAAAAGATTTGAAGAGACTGGAGATGTTTTTGTCAAGCCCAGGTCCGGCAGACCCCACAAGACAACTGCTTAGGAGGAACGTTTGTTGGTTCGAAAATCAAAAGCCAGCCCCTCTTCCACTTCAGCACAGCTCCAACAGGCCTGGTCACCTCAAGTCCCTGTGTCAGCTAGAACAGTTTGTAGGATTCGGTCTCAAAATGGCCTCCATGGTCGAATCCGTGCTCAGAAGCCAGCACTTTAATTAAAAAAACGTGTGGCATTTGCCAAGGCCCACAGCCTGTTAAACGGATGGAAGCTAAAAAAGTGGCAAAAGGTGGATTTCTCAGATGAATCTTCAGTTGAATGACACCAGAGCCACCGCAAATACTGCAGGAGACCTACTGGAGCCCGTATGGGTCTAAGATACACCCAGAAAACAGTTAAGTTTGGTGGTGGAAAGATCATGATCTGGGGTTACATTCAGTATGGGGGTGTGTGAAACATTTGCAAGGTGGAAGGCAATAACAAGAGCCTAAAATATCAAGAAGTAATAGCTACCTCTTACATTCCCTATCATAAAAGGGGTCAAATTTTGCAGCAGGATGGTGATCCATCTCATCCATCCATCTCGACATCAAAGTTCCTCAAGGCAAAGAAGATCAAGGTGCTCCAGGACTGGCCAGACCAGTCACCAGACATGAACATCATTGAGCATGTTTGGGGTAGGATAAAAGAGGAAGCGTGGAAGACAAAACCAAGGAATATTGACGAACTCTGGGAGGCATGTAAGACTGCATTCAGTGCTATTCCTGATGTCTTCATAAATAAATTGTATGAATCATTATCGAAACGCATGGATGCAGACCTTCAAGCTCATTGAAGTCACACAAAATATTAAATTTGGCTCTAATAACACCGAAACTTCATTCACCAATGTTATGAAACATATCTTTGTATTTGAAGTGAATTATAGGTTGGATTTTCACATTACTTTCTGTGGGCAACAAAACTTTTGTCTTGCCAAAATCTGACCTTTCTGTGTTCCTGAAATGATCAATATTTCAGCAGTGAAGCAAATTTATTTTTGTTAAAAAAAACCTCATTTGGGAGGGTTTCAGCTTTCATATGAGTCATTTCTAAAACCAATGGATGAATGTTAAGTCAGGTTATAAGCTTTGGTTTCCACAACATGGATAAGTGACAGAACATCTGTGAGGGACTGTATTACAATCGCACCTAGATAAGGGTGCCAGTTATACAGTTACGTGTGGTACACCATGTCAGCTTACAACCACTTGATGACACCCTTACTATTAGATTGAGTGGGTTAACCAGCATATTCCAAGTGCCCAACACAAAACACTGACACCCTCTGCTCCCCAGTATTACAGGGAAAAACTACATACTGGAAAAATATAAAAAATGAGGTATTAGTTGATATTTTGGCCAAGATTTACTACTCATTTCAAGTGTCCTCACTGCCTTGTGAGTGCCTACACTAACTATCATAGCAATTAAAAAATTACTGAAACCCTATATAATTCTTATCAATGTGCAATTGTAATACTAGTGATCAGGGGCATAACTAGAACTCATAGGGTCACATAGCAAAATAAGATGGGGGCCCCTCCACCTAATGACAGAAAACTAAAACAGTTATTTATAGTATAAATACCGTAATACGGCCATATATCAGACACCCCACATAGTAGTGCTGGAGAGCAGGAAGCCACCACTTACCTATTTCTTTTAAAAATGACATCCTTTTGGATCTGATTTGGGCCCCTCAACCTCTGGGCCCCATAGCAGCTGCTATGTCTGCTACCGTTGGGCTATAGTTACGCCCATGCTATCGCTCACCCTCTTCCCCCTCTTGGATAGTAGGTGTGTGAGCGCCTGTTTATCAATATTTTTGCAGTCTCTCCTATATGGTACTGAGGAGCCCATGTCACTGCTTGGCCCTATTCAAGTAAATGTGCAAGAAAAACAGATGCATCGCTAAATCAGCTCTGCATCACATTGATAGTCGGGATCCAAGGGCTGGAACGCCATGGATCATAAAGGGATACCGTATCCTGGTGAGATGGGAAAACCCCTTTATACATTGTATAGTACTGTTGTCATCCTACTTTCTGTATGAGGCTATTATATGAGCACTGTATGGTGGTATTTACGTTGGCATTGTGAGGCTCTTTAAAATGCTTTATATTTTAATGGCTAACATTTAAGACTTACTTAGGCACTATATGATAATTCAGCACTGAATAGCCTATTTATACTGTATAGCACCAACAGAAGGTTCTGCACAGGGCAGCATCCAACCTAAGGCGGCCAGGTGCTATAGAGCAATGATAAAATTAAAAGCAGATTCTAAAGCGTTGTAGACTTTTGATGAATCCATCATCTCCTAACTTGTCCAATTCTTTAAAACATTTCTATGAAATGTGGACAGGACAAAATGTATTCCTGCAAAACATTCCTTCAAAATGACTCACAACAGAATCGGAAACCGTTCATGAGCTCAAAGCTTCTGCCACGTCACACAAGCTGCACTGTACTCAAAGGAAAATTACAACTTCACGTAGACTTTATAGATCTATGATAAAATCCAATGTAGACTAAACATCCAACCTGATCTCACAATCACAGAGAATAGCTGCACCCTATACTAGAAACAGCAGCTTCATCTTTATATTGGGATATAAACCCCATTGGTTCCTATTAACATTTATACATCTACTACTCCTAGTACTATTACTCTATTATTACTTATCAATCTATTAACCTATCTCACTGTTAACCTATCTCACAATTTAACTTACTATCAGGTCAGAAATTGGCACCTTTGTGCTGCCACAAACACCCAACATACCACAGGATGCCCAGGAATTTTTTTAAATTTCCTTCTTTCCCAATGCCTTTTCAGATTACAATGTCTGTAGATATATTCTAAAGGGCTCATGGAAAAAGAGCTAGGACTCTTGTAGCGCTACCTATTGGATGTAGCATCTTCAAATCACATTCAACTCACTGTGCTTCGCAATGCAAATGGAGTTAGAACCAACCAGATATGCATCTGTTGTTTCAGGGTGTTTGCCCCTCATCAGTGCAGAGTAGAATACTGGTTGGCTAGATGAGAGGCTCTAGGTGTAGCTGAAAAGGAGTAACGCTCTTCATTAGGGAGAGGCGCCATGCATACTGTTTTTGAAAACATTTTCACAATCTCAATGTGAGTAGGGTCAACTTGACAAGGTCCATTGCATCCTGCCCCTAGTACAGTGTCCCCCAACTCCAGTCCTCAAAGCCCACCAACAGGTCATGATTTCGGGATCTCCAACAGAATGCACTGACAGTAATTATATCACCTGTGCAATGCTAAGGAAAGCCAGAAAACATGACCTGTTGGTAGGCCTTGATGACTGGAGTTGGGGAACCCTGCCCTAGTATACTCAGGGGCAGAACAAGGTCCCCAGGCAAATGGCAAACTTTTTTTTTATTTCTTCTATAAAAACGATAAATGGAAAGTAACATCACCTTACTACTGTTTTTATAGTTCTCTATCTATTCTGGCTACCTACTCAAATAGGATACTGTACATCCTAGTTGACAGTATCTCACAAAAGTGAGCACACCCGTCACATTTTTGTAAATATTGTGTTATATATTTTCATGGGACAACACAGAAGATATGACACTTTGATATAATGTAAAGTAGTTTGTGTATAGCTTGTATAACTGTGTAAATTTGGTGTGCCCTCAAAGTAACTCAACGCACAGCCATCAATGTCTAAAACACTGGCAACAAAAGTGAGTGCATCCCTAAGTGAAAATGGACAAGTTGTGCCAAAAGTGACAATATTTCGTGCAGCCACCATTATTTTGCAGTACTGCCTTACCTCTCTTGGGCATGGAGATCACTAGAGCTTAAAGGGGTTTTGCCACAAAGAAAAATTTACATGGGTGGTTTGTACATTAAATAATAAACATTTTCACCATTCATCATTATTAAAAATTCTGAACCATTTTTGTTTTAGCTGCTTCCTCAGTGATCCATTGTTTACAGCTCATCTCCAGGGGATACGACCAGGGCTGAGAGCTCCTCAGTCTTGGTCACACATGCTCAGACATCACCTCTCCTCCAAAGAAGCTACTGCGTGTTCAAACCCCAGGTGCTGGCGGCAGCACCAGATGGATTACAACAGGAACTCTTTATTCCACAAGGAGTACAAAATGCATTTTGTACTCCTTGTGGAATAAAGAGTTCCTGTTTTAATCCATCTGGTGCTGCCGCCCACATTCTTCTATTTTTGGCTACCTGGTTGGTGTGTTTAAGGCTTACACACCTAGCGGACTGGCTGGTGCACAGATTTTGGATATTTACCCATTTTGGAGATTTGGTGCTGCTCTCATTCCCTGTTGGTTTTTTCCAAACCCCAGGTGCTGTCACTCTAGTCCCGTCCTCTGTTCTCATTAGTAAATAGTCAAACAGTGCAAATAAATTTAAAAAAGAAACCTCAATCAGGTCTGTGCATTGATAAAGAGAAATAAAATCCATAGGTTTGGTTCCTGCAGGGATTTGAACCGAGGACCCTTGTGCCTGGAGGAAAAAGTTTTACCTTTGAGCTACAATGTAGCTACATACAGTTCTATACATAAACAGACCTTTCTTTGTCTACAGAGAGGAAAGGCCTGGTGATGTCATCTTGCTGGGTCACATGAGATGTAAGTCAAACAAATCACACATGTCCCCTTCTGAGCCCACAGAGCTGAAGAGCTGGATGCCGGAGGTATGAAATGAGATCGTGGCAAAACCCCTTTAACAGGTTGCAGCCACTGGAATCCTCTTTCACTCATCCATAATGACATCATGGAGGCAGTGGATGTTAGAGTCCTTGTGTTCCTCCACCTTCCATTTGAGGATGCCCCACAGATGCTCAATAGGGTTCAGGTCTGGAGACATGCTTGGCCAGTCCAGCAACTTTACCCTCATTTTCTAGAGCAAAGAAGTGGTCATCTTGAAGGTGTGTTTGCGGTTGTTATTATATTGGAATAATGCACTGTAAAGAAGGGAGGGGATCATGCTCTGCTTCATTATGTCACAGTACATGTTGGCATTCATGGTTCCCTCAATGAACTGTAGCTTCCCACAGCCAGCAGCACTCGTGCAGCCCCAACCCATGACACTCCCACCACCATGTTTGACTTTAGGCAAGACACACTTGTCTTTGTAATCCACACTTGACATCTTCTGAGCCACATAAGTTTCTATTGGTCTCATCCAACCACAGCACATGGTTCCAGTAATCTTAGTCTGCTTGTCTTCAGCAAACTGGCTTTGAGCTTTCTTGTGCATCATCTTTAAACAGGCTCCCTTCTGGGACGACCGCTATGCAGACCAATTTGATGCAGTGTGTGGCATATGATAGCACTCATACATCTATTTTCAAAAGACAATCTCTGGATATGACACTGAGTATGTGCTCTCAACTTCTTTGGTCGACCATGGTGAGGCATGTTCTGAGTGGAACCTGTGTTAAACCGCTGTATGGTCTTGTCCACCGTGCTGCAGCTCAGTTTCAGGGTATTAGCAATCTTCTTATAGCCTAGGCTATCTTTATATACAGCTGCAATTCTTTTTTTCAGATTCTCAGAGAGTTTTTTGCCATAAGGTGCCATATTCAACTTCCAGTGACCAGTATCTTCAGTGTTGTCCCATGAAAAGATATAACATGATATTTACAAAAATGTGAGGGGTATACTCACTTTTGTGAGATTCTGCAGCTTCAAGCTCAAAGGCCCAAGTGAAAAATCCCTACCTGGACCAGATGGTGGTGACTTCACAGGTTGACCTACTAGATGTCATATAGGATAAGTAAACATGTAAGACCCCATTCACATCATGTTTTGGCCTTATGTCACTGGTATCCGTTGGGATGTATGGGCTTGGACTGGCCAACTGGGGAACCAGTGAATCCCTGGGTGGTCCCTGAGCTCCAGTACTGGACCTGGTGTTGCTTTTCAACCGATAAGCATCCTACAAGAAGTCGCATCCTGTAAGCATCAGGCCTAAGAAAGGCTTGTGGCCTAAAAGAGTGAAATCCAGAGAAGGTCCGGGAGCAGGTGGTGTAATGATGTCACTTTATCATACCGCTTGCACCAAACAGAGACCAAAGGACTCAGCTTCATAGCATGGACATTGGGAGAGTTTTTAATTTTTTTTTTCAAGTACAAGAAAGAGTGACCTATTAAGAATGGAGGGAGTGAGGCTATTTACCTACCTAATGGGATGTCTATATATTGCCTATACATTTTCTTACCCAATGGTATATGTACAGTATCTACCTAATGGGGGGCTCAGATATCTATACATAAAATGTTGTGTTAAAACTATTTTTATTTATATAAAATGTATTATTTTGGGAAAGGCATATGTACTGTATTTATTGACCTTTTATGTGTACCATCCACTCTCCTGCTGCTTGGGCTCACCTAGCACCTCATTTTGATTCCAGACTGGCTTGATGGTTTCACCATGAACGTCTGTATAAGTGGGACACAAGATCAGATGGGGCAAAGTCAGGGAGGCAAAGTAGAGTAGTTGTGTAGTGGCCCCCAAGAAACTACATTGGTGGGCAGTAGGCACCTAAGTTTGACCCTGCTGAACTATACCATGGAAGAGACATAGGATCCTTTTGGGCAAACATAGTCTCTTTTGAACAACATTTGCCCTTTTTCACATCAGTATATGCCGTATATGCTGGACACAATAGCGTGCGCATAAACAACATTTATGGCATATCAGTCTGATTAATTTGATATCTGATCAGTAGTGGAACGGCTGCTGGTAACAGGGATCTGAACATAACCACTGAATTCTCTGGAAGCAGTGGTCAGTGACACACCTCCTAATTGGTCAGTGACACACCTCCCATCACGCCACGCCTCTAACCACGCAAAAAATGCATGGCATCACACAAAGACACACCTCTAACCACGCCCAAACACATACATGCCAACTTTTTAGACAGCCAAAAAGGGGCATATTTTCAGGATCGCATTGTATTCAATAATGAAATATTAAGTAAGTTGTTATGTAATATACAGCGAGGAAGGCATCGGATACTTTTTAAAGTAAGATAATCAGTTTATAGATGTATTTCCCAAATGAAAAAGAGGGACATTTATCGAGCTAAGAGGGACAGAGGGACAAGGGTTAAAATAGGGACTGTCCCTCCAAAATAGGGACACTAGGGAGGTATGGTCAGTGAAGAGGACATAGAGTAGGGTCCCTGAGAGTGGAGTCAAAATTGAGAAGACAAACCCACAAGTAAGAAGCTGGTAGGCCAAAGTTCTGTCACAGTAATAACCACCAAATATTTCAGGGCCGCTATGGTATAGAACAGCGGTGGCGAACCTATGGCACGCGTGCCAGAGGTGGCACTCAGGGCCATCTCTGCTGGCACGCATGCCAGGCTCTCCACTCACTGGGTTACTGCACTGTCTCCCGAACGCCGCGCTGGGAGGCTCGGCATCCAGGTCATAGTGTCAAACCTGGGGCCTCCGGTAGGCCCCAGGTCTAACACAGCAGGGCCCGCTGCGGACCTTCAGCGCTGAGGGTCCGTGGCTGCCCCGTGGTGCTCATCTAGGCAGTGGCACGATGTAGTTACATCATGGTGACGCTGCCTCTCCTCGGCCGAGGAACTGCCGGAGGAGCGTCCTAGCGCTGGCAGCGTGATGACGTCATCACTCCGCCAGTGATAGGCAGAAGAGGAAGACTCTGGGAAAGAGGTAAGGTAAGTATTAATGTTATTACTTTTATTGGTGCCTGTGGGGAGCTGATCTATATAATACCTGTGGGGAGCTATCGGCACTTTGTGGTAACTAAATTTATTTCGGTCGCAGTTTGGGCACTCGGTCTCTAAAAGGTTCGCCATCACTGGTCTAGAAGAAGACAACCTCCATTGGGCTGACTTTAGAATCTACCCCCCCACCCTCCAAATATCCTATTGTCCAAATGTAACGTCCAAGTGGCCGTGCACATCTTCTGTATAGAGAGAGGCCGAGCCCAAGTAGGAACATATGAAAGTTCCCACTCATAGACAGTGTTACTTGTGCTGTGGTCATTTATTGGACAATTTCTGCTCATAGTCCTATATTTAAAAAAAAAAAAAAAAAAAACCTGCTCCTAACCCAGCTAGTGTGACCTGTGTTGTAGCTTTAAAGACTTATGTATTTTTTTATCTTCTATAATAAACTTGTAAAATGTGAATTAACCCCATAGTAACTATTGCTACTTATAAGACCTTTTAGAGTTCTGGTAGCTGTTTTGGGATACAACAATCACTCTCCAGTGTTGGTAATTTTACTAACATTTATTTTTAAGTTAAAAAAACAGCAATTTTGTGGCACAGACGCCACGTACACCAGCAAACATCCCGTCATGCACCCTGCCATTTGGTTCTGTTTAACAGAAGGAGGGGTGCAGTTTGGGCCAGAAATAGGAGGCTTCTCCTTCTGCCACGTCTTCAGTCCAATCAGCGCTATGTTATTTCAGAGAGCCCAGATGTTTCTTGTCTTGCACAGACATGCAGCGTAAGGGCAGCTGCTGCATTGATTGTACAGTGATCACGTTTGTACATGGAATAGACTGTAATAATCTATCTCAGATTACACGTCATTACCCGTTTTATAGCACTATTTCCACTAAATACAATGAAAGGCATTAGAATTTCCCCTTAAATAAAGAAGATTCCACTGAGTCGTCCTCTTCTGTCTTGTTCCAAAGAAAGCAGAAATAACCGACAGGGTAACTTTTATAGCTCCAATGTAGGTTGTCACCCGACTATCCCATGCTCCTGACCATAAGTAATGCCAGGTTATGGAGCCATACTTTAGGGGGATGTATATGTGCTCCCGAACCCCTAAGTTAACATGTAGGGGCCCCATTTTTTCTGTAAGAGAGATGTGAAAAGTGATACAACCATGATGCCCTAATTACAGTGCCGTATACTAGCTAAAGAATGCAATCGTATAGCACCAAAATAACACATTAGTGTCATTCGGTACCTACATAGTAGTGCTATAATGTAAGTAATGCTCAGATAATGACATTATACAGGTCCCAAATTGATCTAAAAATCTAATCTCATATATCTATCTAATATCTGTCTATCCTACACCTATTTATCTATCTCATATCTCTCTTCAATATCTATCTATACCTATTTATCTATCTCATATATCTCTTTAAAGGGGTTGTCTCACTACATTGATTCATCTCACCTCAGTCCTGTTTTCTTGGTTTCACTTTGAATTCAGGGGTGTGTTTACTGGCTTCCACTAGGCTGCAGTAGAAGCCAGGTCTGTAGCTATAGCGACTAGTGCTGGCAGCCTATCAGGAGAGATCAAACAGGTCTGTAGCTCTAGCGACCTGAGGAACTGATGCAGCCCATACAAGAGGGGATATCTCAGAATAGGTAGGACACTGTTAATGGACACATTTTGCAAAGTGACTTGTTTTTGCAAGATCTTTAACATAAAAGGCAATCATTGTAGTGAGACAACCACTTTAAAGGGGTTTTGCCAGGACGTGCCTTATCTGCTAAGAAGCAAATGTAAACAAGCCACGCTGAGCTGAGAGAGCGAGAGACACAGCCAGAGCACAGAGCTGCATAAGGGATCATGTGAAATGTTCACTCAAATAATCAAACTACAGCTAGTGGATTCTGTATACAAAAGACAACACCTTTTCTCCACAGCAGCTTGAAAGCTCCTTCATGTTCTCTGTCATCAGATAAAGCAGGGATCTACTCAGATAATTACACTACAACTAGTGGATTCTGTATACAAAACACAACATATTTCTACCCGGTGCCTTGAAAGCTTCTTCAGCTCCCTTTCATCAGATAAGAAGTGTGCTCTGCGCAAGCCCGGCCAGCAGCTTTTGTCAGGTCGTATCTAATAGAAGCTTTTAAATAACTAAGGGCAGGTAAGGCAGCCTGTAGCTCTCTCAGGCTGCAATATTTTTAATCAGATATATTTAGAAAATTGATTAAATACCCATTTTGAAGGATCACACGTCAACATTACATCGTGGCAAAACCCCTTTAATATCTATCTATCTATCTATCTATCTATCTATCTATCTATCTATCTATCTATCTATCTATCTATCTATCATAAATTTAATCCCCACCAGCTACTCCTCTGCTCTCCCTGGGTCCTCACAACTGCACTTGGGGGTGCCCCAATACCTTATCAGAGTTGTAAACAGGTGAACTTACATAAGGAGGTGTGAGACAGCAGGGGTCAACGTTCTTGGAGCGTCATCTTTGCAATGCTGAGGTGGTGGTAGGTGGTGGTAGGTGGAGGTAAAAAGTGTGTCTACAAAAAATTTTTTGGTGCCCATGGAGTATTTAAGTTTGCAAAGCATGTGACATTTCTGAGAGACTTGCTTTGGGTCTAAGTAGGGGGTATTCCTGAGTTTAGCTGTTGAGAAACAGACTGGTGGGCTGAGAAATAACTGAATGACAGACAACCTGAGAGAAGCTGTAAGCCACAGGTGTCAAACTAAATGTGCGTTTCCGGCCCTCCGCATCATTTTTATGTGGCCCATGAAAGCTTGGACACATCAAGCAAGAATGGGCAAAGTCTAGATGCACAAGGACTGGGTCTCCACTTTCCCCAAAGGACACGGCTAGCACTTGGCAGAGATGGATACACCAGCACAAGGAGCAGGTGCCATCTTAGTTTCAGAGCTCCAGTTTGCACCTCCACAACATTCTGTTCAGCAGCTCACAGGTGGTGGCACAGCTCTGACAGCCCTACCCAGGTTCCAGAGCCACCTTCCAAGGCCCTTCAGCAGGGCAACAGAAATGCTGACATGGCCCTCAGTGAAAACTAGTTTGGCACCTCGGCTGTAAGCAGTATAGGGTCCGAGTAGCTACTTTGAGAAAGCCAGTGTATGCTTGCTAGAAAAGGATCTTGTGGGTCCTGAAAGATAGCAGGTAGCGCACAGTATGGCTTCAGAAGTGTCACTCAGAGAAGACAGACCCCTTGTGATAGACTGTACTAAGTCAAAGTTGTATGGAATAAGAGACATATCAGGGAAAGCTTGGCTGCCAAAAAAGTTAAAGGGGTTTTCCAAGAAGTGAGTTCCTTACCTAACAGGCTGATACTCCCCTCTTGAGGCTTGAAAAACAGGGCGTTGTGTTTCTGTGTTTAAAAAAACAAGTACCTCCTCTGTGATGTCATCATTCCACATCCCATGCACGTTCCTGATACTCAGTCTCTGTAGTTGAGCAAACATTGTTTAGCTAATCCACAGAGGAGAACTGTATTGTGCACAAGCTATATGCATTTTATTTCTCCCTCTTATTTGCTCAGGAGAGAAGATAAGCTCAGCAGGCAGCCTTCTTTCATTCCTTCAGGAACGACTGCAGGGGAAGAGGGAGAGGGTCTGAGCAGAGAGCCAGGGAGTGTATGCATGTTTACTCAGATAATTACATTACAACCAGTGGATTCTCTATACAAAAGACACAGGATCTTTCTCCCCAGTCCTTCAAAGCTCCTTCATGTTCCCTGCTATCAGATAAGAAGTGCAAACAACTCAGGCATGGCCAGATCAGCTCCTTTCAGCTCCTGGTCGTGTCTAATGTAAACTGTCAGGAAGCCAAGGGCATGTAATAAAGGCTGTAGCTCTCAGAGGCTTCACTTTTTTTATGACAAATATTTATAAAAGTGATTAAATACCCATTTTGGAAGATCCCACGTCAACATTAGATCATGGCAAAACCCCTTTAAAGAAGGCCTGCCATGAATGATCCAGACAGTATTTGTGAGCAGGAGTTAGAAAAAGACAGGGTGGAATCTGCAGAGTGGCTAAACCATAATCTGAGTAATTGCTAGTTTACACTCACCTGTACCAAGCCAAGAAGGTTCACATGTTAATAAGAATCTGTATTGAAAAACACAATATCTGAGACAAATTCAGGTTATGTGGATTACTGTACTCTTGCTGTTGTTTCTGGTTGCAATTAAGCAGTTCTGTAAATAAGACAGTGTCCTTATATAGAGGATTTGGACTAAGGTTTTGGATCATCAAAGGTGGACATGAGTAATTCCATGAAGTGTAGTGGTCAGAAGGACCCAAATATATTAGTGTTGCTCAGCTTTCCTGGTTGATTTGTGCATGTCTGCTTTAAATCTCACAGGAAGGAAATCAGTTTGTCTCTCTGAGGTGAATGGTCTTCTCTGCAAGAGGCTATAAATATTAAATGAGTATGACGGTAATGAAAGATGATCAAGTAAATAATGTCCTCTTGGGATAGTTGATGTAGTGGTTGCGGTTATTTGCTTATTATACAAGGATGCCATTTACAGTCGGGTCCGCTTGCCACAGTTTTCCCTGAACCTTCCTCACTGGGCACAGAGATGAAATAAATAATTTTTGTTCTTGTACCTGGTTTTTGTGCATTTCCTCCTTCTCTTCCCTATTTTATCATCAAACTCCATAAGTTGTGTTGTGTGGGAAGGACGTGAAAAACTAAATTGTATGGTGAATGGGTACTTCCAGACAGGACTGAAATGCTAAGGATATTTCACAGCCAGAACCCTGCAGCAAAAAAACTTTACCAAATTTACCAAAAGAGAAGTGCAAAAAGTGGAAAGTCATGACACCAGCTGAAATTTATCAGTAATTAGAAAGTAATCCTGCCACTTAGTGAAAAATAATATCAGCTTGTTCAACTGATGGTCTATAAAAAGATTTCTAATTACCAAGGTGCCAAACAAGAAATATCTCATGATGGGTAAAACCATTGAGTTGTCTCAAGACGTTTGAAACCTTATTGTTGCAAAACATACTGATGACATTGGTCGCAGAAGGTTCCAGTGATCACTGTGGGGGGCCACAATCCAGATGTGGAAAGAACATAATTTCACCACAGAATGGCCATGACAGGGTGTTTTTTGCAAGATTTCAGACAGAATAGTGAAAAGAATTATCAGAAGAGTTGTCCAAGAGCCAAAGACCACCTGTGGAGAGCTACAGAAAGATCTGGAATCAGAAGTTACAATTGCTTCAAAGAAAACAATAAGTAGTGCACTCACCCTCCATGGCCTGTATGCAGGCTCACCACGCAAGGCTGCATTGCTAGAAAAAAAGCATGCTCAAGCACGTTTCAACTTTACTCAACAACATTAAGACAAGCCTGTGAAATACTGGGAGAATATAGTCTGGTCAGATGAGACCAAAACTGAACTCCTTGGATGCCATAATGTACACCATGTTTGGAGGCCAAAAGGCACAGCATATTAACCCAAAAACACCATACCAACAGTGAGATTTGGGAGTGGGAACATCATGGTGTGGGGCTGTTTTTCAGCATACAGCACTGGAAAACTTCATATAATTGGAGGACGAAGGTATGGACAAACGTCCCGAGACATTTTTAAATTAAAGATCTTCTGCCATCTACTAGGAGGATGAAGATGAAATTAGAGTGGACATTTCAGCAGGATAATGATCCCAAAAACACAGCCAAGGAAATTCTCAAATTGTTTCAGAGAAAGAAAATAAAGGTTCTAGAATGACCCAGCCAATCACTGGCCTGAATCCAATAGAAAATATATGGAGGGAACTAAAGCTCAGAGTTCATAGAAGGAGCCCACAGAACCTTCAGCATGTGAAGAGTGTTTGTGTGGAAGAATGGGCCAGCATCCCACCTGAACAACGCGTGTGACTAGTTTCTCCGTACAAAAGGCATCTTGAAGCTGTCATCACCGACAAAGGCTTTTGTACCAATTATTAAATATATTTCAGTAAGCGTGTTCAATACTTTTTCCCTGTGTCATTTCTCATTATTACACATAACTTATGGACATCTATGGTTTGATTTCATTGCCTGTGTGGGTTGGATGGGTTACTACTGACATTTGGTGAGAATTTTATGTCAATTGCACCTTTAGAAATAGATTTAATTAGAAATTTGGTGATGTATTCAATACCTATTTCACCCACTGTATGTGGTACTGCTCTTTATAGATGTCTTACTTTCCTGCAGGTTGCCTGATAGGTCCTGAGATGCACTGTGGTCCTGCTGGAGACAAGTTAAGGTAGCTGAAAGAAGGGATGAAACTCTTCTAGGAGAAAGCAACTAAAGAAGGCTTAGAGCAAGGGTCTTCAAACTGCGGCCCTCCAGCTGTTTGGAAACTACAACTCCCATCATGCCCACTGTTATAGATTATATAAATGCATAATGGGAGTTGTAATTTCCCAACAGTTGGAAGGTCACAGTTTGAAGACCCCTGGCTTAATGATTGTCACGGAGCACGGTGTGGCCCCCGCACCGATCTGCAAACATGCTTGCACTGCACCAGTCCCCGCAGCTCACTATTCACCTGTCCCGGCTCCTGCGTCCCTGCCTTCTCCTCCTGAGTGCCGACGCGTGCGTACCTGCTCCCTGGGGTGCATGTGTCAGCTCTGTAAGATTTAAAGGACTAGCCCGCCGGTAATTAGCTAATTGCCGGGCGCTGACCCTACATTTTGTCACCTTCCCCTTCACTCCAGATTGTTGGTGTATTATAGTTAGTGTTTAGAGAGTGAATTTGCATTATCCAGTGTTCCAGATCTCCTGCTATCACTTTCTGACTAGGTTGCCTGCTGCCTATCCTGACCTTCCTGCCTGTCCCTGACTATGCGTCCGTCTATTGATTCTGTACCATGCTGCACCCCAGCCACCACTGCAAGCAAGTGTCATCAGGAGTAGTGAATTGGTAGTCTGCCACTGCAGCAAGTCCAACCTGATTGTGGTGGGCTCAGATGAAAACCGGCGCTGAGAATCCACCTTCCATTGTGACAGATATAAAGCTTATCCCATGGGAACCAGGCTTAGGCTATCAGAGGGTATAGGGTAACATGCATCCACTTTGCCACCACGCTGCGAAGTATGGTCCTAAGAAACTGGCTTGCTTTTAGCTAAACACTGTAAATCACAGTTTGTGGACTTGACTGCTAAACACATAGCATGCCGGTCATTCTGCTGAAAGACAGGGAAGAACCAGCTAAATTGAGCTAAGAATGTGATGGACATGATGGTGAGGCCTATGAGAAGAAAGCCACTTCAAAGTGGGTGAGCAGATCCATAGGACTAGAGGACAGCAAGGTTGTCTCTTCCTTTGGGAACAATAGACAGTTGCCCAGAAACCTCATTATCCTATGGGCCTTAGGCGGTTGGAGGTGCAGCGATAAAATATGTTTCTTATATAGTGGTAATATTTTGTAAATCTATAACCATCCTTTAGAGGTGTCAAACATAGAAAATTGTCTTTATTATATTATAGCTTTAGTTTATATAAATACATCTCTATAGACCCTGGCAACTCTGTACAGAAATGAACCAGCAGCACACTGCAGATGCCAAGAGACAGATTAACATTGAATAGATGAATTACTTCAGAATGCATTTCTGCGACATTTTGTTTATATAAAATTTGAGACTCTTAGAGTGAATTTTAATTAAAACTTTGAGAGATCATCCACCAATGGCAAGGTGGCCTCAGTTCAGATGGAGACCCACTCTATACAATCTCATCTCTAAAAAGAAAAACATCTACTGTTTTGGCACTGGTCTGCTGGAGGATACTGGGCATGATTGGGGGAGCCTGAGGGTGGTTAAAGGCGTGGTCAGATGTGGTATCATATTTAGGCATGGTAGAAGCGTGGCCTGGTGTGATATCTTGTGCTTGGGTAGAGCATTTCCTGGGGGCCCATAATGCTGTTAAGATGGCCCTGGTAACCGTGTTTCACTGGGGATAGTAAGCTATCAATAATGAACTGGACTGATTTTTTAGCTGCATTTAGAGTAAGCCCAATGGTTATATTGTGTGGGCGGCCACTGACTACATACAACAAAAGTATATAATGAGCCTTGTGGTAACATCCAGTGGGCTGTTCAAATAGTTGGCACAGTCTGGGTATAAGGTGTGGGTTGCAGATACCAGGTGTTGGATAGCAGATGTGTGTGGAGGCTGGTGCTGTTTGGCCCACTAGTGGCGTTGCTTTGACGTTTAGCATACCAGCGAAGATTTGTAAATTTCTACTTTGTTCTTGCAATTGCTTCTTTGCCAACTCTCTTTCTCTCAAGACCTCTCCTCCTACTCCAGATACAAGCTTTAGGGTCAGCGGTCATGCCTAAAGACTACTTGTACATAGGATATGCTTCCTTTCCAGCCTCCTCTATCTTCTCATCTCTTGCCCTCTCTTGTGAGTATCCTGGCTGTTGGTCTGCCTCTAGCCTGCTCCACTCCACTGCTGACTGTTAAGTAGATGACCCCTTTATGCTGAAACTATGTAACAGGATGTTACTAACAACAAGCAACTAGAACTAACCCTGACTTAAAGCACCCCTGCAACTAATTGCAGATGCTTAGTCATCATCATTTATGCTTTATATACATATTTACACTTACAGTATGCATTTAATATTCTAAATACATTTAACACAATACTGTTTGTAGGGTCAACCCACACCCTACATCCCTCTATGTCTAATAGGAATCTGTGCCATGCATCATAACTGCCGAATGGAAGTGACCATTAAGATTATGTGCCTCTATTGAGAACTGCAAAGGCCACAAATAATTGTGCCACTTTAAGGGCTGGAATATATATATATTTTCAGTATAGTTTCGTATTTCAATTGTGTTGGTCAACTCTTGTCTTCTTTCAAAAGGTAACCAATGTGGGAGAAAGAGAGAACTGATTGTCCGTACACCCACACTTATTAAGGGATATCTTTGGGACAGTATATGCCATAACTATGAGATAGGAACACCCCTCTAAAAGATAACTGTAGGGAAATATAAGTTTTCAGTTTTGTCTTAAACATTAGACATTCTTCCGCTTCCAAAACATCTACCCTTCCTGGATTTACAAAGAGGTCCACTGCTAATCTGATTTTACTGTAAGGAGCCGAGAACTCATTTATCAGGACAAGACACCTAACCTCCTAAAAGAGATTGACCCAGGAGTAATAGGTTTATTGGGTTGGAGAAGTGCCAAAAACTCTTAAAAGTGGTAGTCCCATCTGGATAACCCCTTCTCCACATAAGATGATCACTAAGGGTCTGGCAGCTTCTTCTTTGATGGCCTCTGCAGTAATATTTATAGTCCATTCAAATAAATTGGAGATGATGTTCCATATTGTCCCATATTGTGGTGTTGAGCTCTCCAGAGTGGGAGCTACCCTTTGCAGTAGCTGTCAACTCGCTAAAGGAGGGGGTTCACTCCATTGATGTCCCTTTGTCTTAGTACACCATATGGACAGGGATTGTCCTAAAGAAACAATCCTTTAAATTAAAGGGGATTTATAGTTTCATAATTTGGCAGCCGTTTATACTGGTTGCTAAGGAGAGCTTATGAAATGGAGGGGCGTGTTTCTCCTCCCAGCAGGGAGTATCTTCACTCTCTGCAGACATGCTCCAAAGTGTGCACATGAGAATTCATTCTGTGTGAGCAGAGGGGAGGGGAGAGATTCTCTGCTGTTGGAGACTAAGGAATCATTGGAAGTGAAAAGCTAAGTGTAACTCAATAGTGTATATCTACATTTCTCGCTCTCTCTATAAACTAGAATGGGCATTTGACATTCAGGACTCTGGGAAAGATGGGTGATTTTTTTCTCTCTCTCTCTCACACACAGTGATATATCCTGCAGATTATTACACTCTGACCCTTTCAGATCTGCAGAACAAAACTATACACTTTATCTGTTTGTGTTTACATGGGACTGCACAAGATCTCTCTCTCTCTCTGCTGCAGGACCACTGATCGCTGTCAGTGAACGCAGCAAACCCTGCACTGCTTATGATGCGCGTTCCCGAATATGACCGGGGGCAGGACCTGGGCGTAACCCGACCGGAGCTCTCTCTCCCTTCCAAGAATTAAACAAACGGCCCATTCTCTTAAACCATAGCACTTTGATTATGGTAACCAAGGACCTACAAGCTTAGATTTTTCGTCCTCACCTGTTGAACTATGATCTTTGAAATGAGAAAACCCCTTTAAACAGCTATTTCCATCTTAGATATGTATAATCTACAGAATATATTATAAATCTCATAGGTCTAAATTTTTACCCTTTGAGTGAGAGGTGGTCGTGAATGTGTGGGTCTCCGCTCACTTCTATGGTAGTTTGCTCTGCTGAACTCAAAACTCCCACTGAAGTGAAAGGAGAGAGCCATGCATGCTTCTCTTGCACAAATGAAGGCAGGCGTAAGGGAAGCCTTGTTCTCCAGAGGTGGGACCCTCATCTTTCAAATATTTATGATTTTTCCTTATTTTCTTATTATGTTTTTAATGGGACTCAAATAAACTGTGCGTTTGATTTATATTTGGAAATTTTTTGTGGGGAGGGGGATTTTTCAATTATTTTAATACTGGATCTATTACATTTCCCCGGATGAATTTACCTTGCACCATGTACAAAGGAACGATTACCCTGGGCCCTTTTGGTGAGCGAACCTATTTTTTTCTATTCTCTCAACATTGTTTGGCTTGGTGAGTTGGCCGGTGGTTGCCATGCAACCCAAAATAAAAGGAAAATGTCTGATTATAGAAATAGCTGAGTTCACTGTGTCCACTGTTTCCATAACTCCAATTCACTTATATGGGAGGAGGGGGGAAAAATAGGAATAAAACCAAGGAGATCTTTTGCTAATCCCAACCACCACTACATTCACTTCACCATGGGGTTGGAGGAGCCCTGTTCTAGAGAGAGGGCAGACTTGAGAAGTGATGCCTGTGGTTATGCCATAAACGTCTAAGATGGTAATAGTATCATTTATCACTCTGCCGCACTGTAAAAAAGGGGCAAATCCCTGAAACAGCTGTATGTAAGGGTGATACTGAATTGCAATATTCCTTTTTGGGTTCTTAATGTCGGTAAATCAGAAGCAAATTGAGGATTTGAAAATTTCCAATTAGGGCACATGAGTTTCCCGGGCCCTTTTCCCATAATGCCTTGTGATATGCAGATGTTTAATAGATGGCAAAAAGGGCAATCTCAACTCCAACACACCTTTAACGGTGCTCTCCTCAAGGGAGATTTTCCCCTTTCACAGTCAATCTTCCCCTCCCACCAGCCAAGAGTATCGCTGTCTCTACACTGATAGGGGCAAATACCCTAAAAACGAGTATGTAGATGGGTGATACTGGTTTGGCTAAATTCCTTTTTGCTTCTAAAGATCAGTAAATCAAAAGCAAATTGGGGGATTTGTTACATCCAATGAGGACGCATGAGCTTCCCCAGTCCTTTCCCATAATCCCCCTTGGAAAGATGGTAAGAATCCTTTAAAGTTTTTACAACAAATCTGTATACAAGAAGATATAACCAGAAACCTTTTTCATTTATTAAACCCCCACGTGTCAACGTTCACACAGGGAACATGAGCACTTTATTTTGGGCCAGAAAGGAAGCTCCGCTTTTATGAATGTTTGGTCATCGAGATGGAAAGAGAAATACACATTGAATTTAAAGGGGCCCGCTTTTTAAAAATCTTTAAAAAGCCCCAACCATTTGGTTATCAAAAAAAATAATATAAATAATATATTTTTTAAAAAATTATATTAATATACTAAATTTTTTATAAATATTAAAATAATCGGGGATATATATATAGCTTAAAGGGGTTGCCTCACTACATTTATTCATCTTACCTCATTCCCCCGTTTTTTCTGGTTTTATTTTTAATTCAGGGTGTGTTTTCTAGGCTGCGTAGAAGCCAGGGCTGTAGCTATAGCAAACCAGTGCTGGCACCTATTTTGAGAGATTTAACAGGGCGTAGCTATAGGAAAGAGGATCTGATGGAGCCCATACAAGAGGATTCTAGGAATAGGTAGGACACTGTAATGGAAATATTGCAAAATATTGTTTTTGCCAAATCTTTTAAAATAAAAAGCAATCCCCTTTTAGTGAGCAAAACCCCCTTTTAACTATAAAAAAGGAAAAAATTAAAATGACCTAATGAAGGCTCCCCACAGTTTTGCAATTGCTTCCTTATTATTTCTGCCTCATGCAGGGAGAAAAAATGCCCATCTTGGGACAAAAACCCCTTTTTTATATATGTAATGCAGAATGGTATACAAGTGGTCAAGTACCTTAGAGGGAATATAAGTAAAAGTTGAAAAAAAGTTTTAAAAATTAAATAAAAAAAATAGAAAATATTAAAAGTTCAAAACACCCCCTTTTTTTGAAATTCAAAAAGAGCTTTATTAAAAAACAAAGAAACAAATCGATTAATTGATAACAAAGGTCACCCTTCCCATCAAAAAATCGCAAAAATCGTTACTTAAACAGACGTAGAAATCAAAACATTTGGAGCAAAATTCAAATGAAATCTCAGTCATTAGGGCACAGTCATCTTGGTGTGTTCTCTAATATTGAGAATTCCTTGCATGAGAAGGTCTCCATCAATTCAATATACCACAGATTCGCAAATAGTTCAGTAAGCAATGGAGATTAGGCTCATTCATTATCAAATGCAAAACAGATTGGAGCTCAACAGGTAATAAAAAAGAAACAATAAATCCTAAAGAAAGGGGCCGGTCGGTCTCACCGAAAAGAAAGAAAGACAAACTTTATCAGTCCGTCACTATCCCCAACAACCAAAAGGCGAGCACGAGGGGGGTAGTCCCTGCCGCCGCCGCTATCCGCCCCCGCCGCGATCTTAGGGTCCAAAGCCGCTACCAGTCGCTAAGCTATCGGTTTAGCGGTTTTGACCTTGGCGACGGCACGGTGGGGGGGACTAACTGTATGTGCGCCCGCCGGACGCACATACAGTTTTGATGCTTTAGCGGAGCAGAGAGCTCCCCCGGAGTAATCTGTGCCGCAGTCAGGATGCGGCCCCTGTGCGCGCCCGGGGGTGCACAGCCCGGCGGCCGTTGCGCGTCATCACGCTGCCCGCCGCGCGGCCTGGTGACGTCACACCCGCTGAAGAAAAGACCGGGACGCGACAGCGGGCAGCGGCAGGGAAGCGAGGTCAGGTAAGTGCTGTCAGGGTATTACTTTTAATTAGCGCTATTCATGCTGGGGGCCTATTATCTACTGTTATATGTGCAGGGAGGGGGGCTATTATCTATTGTTATATGTGCAGGGAGGGGCTATTATCTATTGTTATATGTGCAGGGAGGGGGCTTTTATCTACTGTTATATGTGCAGGGAGGGGGCTATTATCTATTGTTATATGTGCAGGGAGGGGGGCTTTTATCTACTGTTATATGTGCAGGGAGGGTCTATTATCTTTTGTTATATGTGCAGGGAAGGGGCTGTTATCTATTGTTATATTGCAGGGAGGGTGGCTTTATCTATTGTTATATGTGCAGGGAGGGATGCTATTATCTACTGTTATATGTGAGGGGGGGGGCTATTATCTACTGTCATATGTGCAGGGAGGGGGGTATTATCTACTTATATACGTGCAGGGAAGAGCTATAATCTACCTACATATGTGCTGTGAGGCCTATAAGCTACCTACATATGTGCTGTGAGGCCTATAAGCTACCTACATATGTGCTGTGAGGCCTATAAGCTACATACATATGTGCTGTGAGGCCTATAAGCTACCTACATATGTTCTGTGAGGCCTATAAGCTACCTACATATGTGCTGTGAGGCTATAGCTCCCAAAAACATACAGTGCTGTGGGCTAAAAGCTATCTATATCCCTGCGGGGGACCTAAACCTGCCTTATACCTGCTAGGGGACCTAAACCTGCCTATATACCTGTTGGGGGACCTAAACCTGGCTATATACTGCTGGGGCACCTAAACCTGCCTATATCCCTGCGGGGGGACCAAACCCTGCCTATATACCTGCTGGGGGACCTAAACCTGCCTATATACCTGCTGGGGGCCCTAAACCTGCCTATATACCTGCTGGGGGCTCCATAACTTGCCTATATACCTACTGGGGGATCCATAACTTGCCTATATACCTACTGGGGGATCCATAACTTGCCTATATACCTACTGGGGGATCCATAACCTGCCCATATACCTGCTGGGGGATCCATAACCTGCCTATATACCTGCTGGGGGACATATAAACTACACACCTACCTACTGGGAGATATATAAAGTATATAACCACCTTCTGCGGGGCTTTATAACTTACTGGGGACCCTTTACCTTCACTGGGGGACACATAATTTACTGCGTTGTAAAGTCGTTTAACAGTCGTTAAGCCGGTTGTTAAGGCCTCAGCTCAAGTCAGTTGATAAGAGTTAGCAATCGACTCCGCGGACTCCAGTCGGTTGTTAAGCCAGTTGTTAAGGCCTCAAGTCGATTGTTAAGACCTTAGCAATCGACTCCGGGGACTAGAGGGGGGGGAGATAAAGAGGCAACATCAACAGGAGGATCGTTATAGATCAGATTGACAGAAGACCAACCAGTCCTCCCAGATTTGAAGATGTCTTAATTCTAATTGTGGGGAATCATTTCTAAGCTCGCTCCTGCGCGGTAGAACATGGCCTTCTCGCAGCCAGGAGGAGACAGACGGTCTCACTGTGGACCTCCATAATCTCGGGATGACCATTTTTGCTGCCAGGAGGAGAAATAAGATAAGATGAGACCTTAGAGTGGGAGTAGGGAGAGGGACCTGAAAAAGGAGCAAAACAGCGGGATCGTTTCGGAGCCTCAACCCTGTAATTGAATGTATAAGCTCTAAAATTTGTATCCAAAAGGGCTGGATCTCAGGGCAGCCCCACCAGATATGGGACATGGTACCAACATTCGCTTGACATCGCCAACACATGTTAGTGACTCCCGGATAGAGAGAATGTAAAAGTGCCGGGACTCTGTACCAGCGTGTAACAATTTTGTAATTGAGTTCCTGGGCTTTTACTGAGACGGATGATTTGTGAGAAAGAAAGAATATTTTCCCCCAGTCCTCTGTCCCAATGGTCCTTCCCAGTTCCCTCTCCCAACTCGCCTGAAAGGGAAATTCACCCACTGCATATGGCTGTAGCCAACCATAAATCCTTGATAGGACACGTGTCCCAGTGGAGCCCTGCAGAGACCACTCCTCAAATGGTGTGAGGGGCCTATGCAAGTCCAGTGGGGCCCTGAGGGCAGCATATAGACTTCTAAGCTGGTATAAATTAAGTCTAGAGAAGTTTGTTGTGGTAGAGTCACCAAAAAGTTCTTGGTAAGTCTTAAGGGAGGTCTCAGCAAGCACCTTTCTAAAAACTGTAGAAGGCGGGGAACGCCCCAAAACCCCAATCAGCGTGGTTTCCACTGATTCCGGACTGCCGGGTTACTATCATATGTGTACATGGGCCTCCTGGGCTAAACAGAATAATTTTTGATGGATATTTCCTACAAACTAAAATAGAGGTCCTAGTCACCAATGGAACACGCTCAGTGAGTTTTTTTTGGCATATAGGTGGCTGATAGCCAAGGTAATGCTGACACTGGGGCCCCATATATTAACGACTCATGCTGTACCCAAAGTTTCTTGGATACATTACGAAAAGAATCCAGAACTTGGGTCATTGTTGCTGCAAGATAGTATGCTTTAAGATCGGAAGAGCGAGGCCGCCTTCTGTCTTGGGCCTAGTGAGAATAGAGTACGCCAACCTTGGGCGTTTCTGGGCCCATACAAATTTCGAGATCAATTTACGGAGGGCAATGAAAAAAGGCTTGGTTAGCACTACAGGGATGGTTTGAAATGGGTAAAAAAGGGGCGTGGAAGGACATTCATTTTTATAATGTTTTTTTTGCCCAATCCAACAAAACCCCTTCTTACCCCATTTCAATAGATCCCCCAAATCAAGTGTTGAGCTTTGGCCAAAATTTAGCTCATATGTCTTTTCATGCAGCAGGGATAGTACCCCCAAGTATTTAAAAAAAAGTGGGACCAGGAAAGGGGAAAGAGGCCCCCAAAAATGCCGCAGAGTTCTAAGTGCTGCCGGCAATACTCCAGGGGATCTGCAAGATAGAGTAACATCATCCCGAAGCCAGCCTCACTTGGGGCAGCAAACGCGGATACCGCGAATAGAATCACCGCTCTAATAGCTTGCAGGGGGTTTCCATCGTAATATGTAGAGCGAGGAAACAGGGGCACCCCTGCTGGTACCATTGCCTTCACAAAAGGAAAGAAGCTCCCCTTTCTCTAATTTGCCCCAGGAAGTGTAGAGGGGGATATTCGATTTTTCTTTTCCCGGGCCCCCCCCACAGATTTCAGCACCCCATGCAAGAAAGACCAATCAACACGATCAAACGCCTTTTTGGGCGCCCAAAATGAAAGTAAGACGCAGGGAATTTGACAAATGGATATTTTGGAAAAATATGAAGTTTTTAAAAGGTATTACCCTCGCCTCCCTAGAGGGAACAAACCCAACCTGGTCTAGGTGTATAAGCAACCCCAGGAGTGGGTAAGCGCAGGGCAATCATTTTGCGAAGAGTTTAGCGTCCGTATTTATGAAAAAATTTGGGCGATAATTTGGGATGGTTAGGATCCTTACCCTCCTTAGGTTCAAGTAATAAAGGCCTGCAAAAAAGCAGGATCGAACGAAACCCTGGAACTTCTTAAAAAGCTTCTAAGAGGGGGGCCGAAGCTCATCCATAGGTTTTTAAAGATAGCAGGTAGCCACCCGGGGCCCCGGGGACTCTTCCCAGTAGAAACCCCCGAATCGCCCTTCTGATTTCTTCCGGCCAAACGGTTCCTCTGGGGGCGGGGTTTTTGAGAATAAAAGGGGGCAAGGCATAGAAAAGTATGTTGTAATGTTACCCCAAAATCCCACGGACCCGCAGCGCCATAGGGGGGGGAATTATAAAATCCAGTATAGAAATGAAGGAATTTCTTTCAGAATTCCCTGGGAAAGGGTGAACCAAGCAGCCACCGAGCTTTTGAGGGAAAGGGGATGAACAAAGAGGCCGCTTATCATGCAAAGCAGGGCCAAGCACCACCGGGTTTATTGCTCCAATATAGAAGGAGCTGGAGAAAAGCTGGCGGGAAGTTTTATTTCCCTTAACGCAGGATCTCATGGCGGGTAAGTATCAAATCTCTGAGGTTGACTCCAAACCCCTAGACTTATGGATTGTTCAAGATGTTCAGTCTTGCGGGGGGGTTTGCAATTTGTGCGACCCCTCTCTTAAGTCGCGCCCCATGTTTTTATGAGTGCATCGGCAGGGCACAAGGCGAAAAGATTTAAAGCGTTTTTAGATCTGAAGGCAAACTGAGTCAACAACAGAATTCGTTCAAATTTTCCCCAGGGAAAAAAAGGGGTTATTTTAGTGGGGAAGAATTAATCGCAATGCACTGGGGCGTGGGTTTAGTGTTGATGTAACCAATGAAGGAAAGAAGATCTGCGGGAGCAAGGAGTGAGTCGGGAATAATTTAAACTATCCTACTAAAAAAAAATTTATGTGGGTGGGAAAAGAAGGTGTAGTCTCTATCATTAGGAGAAGGGGGCGCCAAATTCTACCATTTCAAACACGGACGTCTACGGATCCTGCCCAGGGGGGCCAAGAGGTACGGACCGCTTGAGGCATCCAGACGGGTTAAGCGCCCGATTGAAGTCACCAAAAGAATGAGTTGTCCCTGGGGAAAACCCGTGAGGGCATCCAAGTTTTAGAAAAAAGGAGGGAAGGGCCCGTTTTAGGGGCATATATGTTGGCGATCATGTAGAACGCCCTGAATAGCACACCGACAACAGATAACTGCGTCAGTATCCGAAAAACATCCAGGACCTGTACCGCATGATTTGTGAAAGAAGATTGCGACAAACCCCCCTTTTTTTGGCGAGCGAGTTTTTGCTAGGTACCCCGGCAGGGAAGTAACCATTTTTTGGAAACCCCGAATGTGGGTAGAGAGAGAGTCTCCTGAATACAGACAATGCGGGACCTTGCTTGTGGAGAAGTTTAAAGGACTTTTGGCTGTTTCTCGGGCACGTTAAACCTTTACATTGGGGATGTTATCCTAATACTAGCCATCAGGAGTTAAAAAAAAAAGGAAAAAGGGAAAAACGTCTGGGGAGAGTACCCGAGAAACTTGTGCGACAAAAAGGGTGAGACCGATTATGGGAAATAGGTGGGTCTAAGATAGGACGACCAGCCCAACATTCAACAAAAAGGCCTATAAAGACAGGGCCCCAAAACCAAACAAGAGCAAAAAAAGTAAATGCAACACCCCGGGGACGGAAAAGACTGGCCCGTGCTCCCCAGGGGGATGGGGGTGCATACCCAAGGGAGAAAATGCATATTTAAAAAAAGAAACGTCATACAATTGGAGACGTCACAGGAACAGAAAAACCCAGTGAATGTCTGGATGGAGGGCAGGATTGGGTCGCAGCACCTCTAAAATAACACGTGGCGCACACCCAAGCTCCCCTCCATCCAATCAGTAATTACCAGCAATAGCAAACATTAATCGATAGTCACTGGTGCAGAAGAGAAAAAAAGAAAAAAGCATTTGAGGCTAACCAAGAAAAAACAGAAGGTAATATCAGAATAAAAACCCAGGCACAATAATACCATTAAAAAACCTGTGGGACGGGACCATAGTCCGTGGCCCTCAACGTGTGGAAGGCCCTCTTGGGTGGGGAAGACTCAGGGCTGCCCGGACCTCGTCGAGATCTTTGAGGCTTCGGTAGCTCAACGACAGTAGATCGGACCCGCTGAGCCCCAGATAGTCCCCGCGGTGTGGTAAAGTCCATTTCCAGTGTTGCTTCCCATTCCAGAAGAGCCATCTCAGGGAGATCAAGAGCAGCAAGAAAGGCTGGGAGATCCGAGGGTGAACGGAGTATCAGAGACTTATCCCTATGACGGACCTGAACGGAGAAAGGAAAGCCCCAACGATAAGGAATGCCCCGATCTTGCAAAAGCGACAACAGCGGTTTGACAGAGGCTCGAAGACGGAGGGTTCTCCTGGATAGGTCTGGGAACAGGTCGATCTGCATACCATCAAAGACGACTTTCTGCATGAGCCGAGCTTTACGCATTATTTCTTCCTTCAATGTGTATCTGTGTACTCTGCAGATTATGTCCCGGGGTCGAGCAGGAGAGCCCTGTGGGCCCGGTCAAATTCGATCACCGTCGCCTCCGGTCTCCCTAGGATGTAGTTGAAGGCTTTCGTTAGGGTAGAGATCAGTTCACCTGTTTTAATAGACTCCGGGAGACCCCTGATTCTGATATTGTTTCGTCTGCTGCGATTCTCCAGATCGTCCATGTGGTTCACCAACTGCGTAACTCAGTTCTGTTGCTCTGAACATGGACACCTGTAAGGCAGCGATAGCGGACTTTGTAGATGTTCGGTCGCTCTCCACTTGTGAGACCCTCTCCTGTAGGGCTGCAACATTAGCTTGAACTGGAATCAGATCCTGTTTCCATGTGTGGCGTAAATCCTGAGCCATCTTCTGGATATCACATTTGGTAGGAATCAAGGAAAGGAGCGCTTTAAGCTCCGGGTGGGCTTCTAAGGCGTGAAGTGCTTCTTCAGGAGGAGGTAAACCCTGAGTCTGCATCCCAGCATAGTGTCCCCCAGGAGTGGACACCTCAGTTGAGGGTTGAGAACTAAGGGTTTGTGCAGTGGTGATGTCCCCCCAAGTGGGCGAATTCGAAGCTGAGCGCCACGGCACGTTGTGGCGAGGTGTCAGTTGGGACAAAATGGCGTCTTCATGGACGGACCCTGGTCTAAGAGCCGGGGTCTGGGGACTGTGCATCTGAGTATGAAGCCGCCAACTGAGACCCAAGTCCATGCAAGCCTGGGTCAGCCTGCCATCTCTCCTGAGAGGCATGTGACTTAGCGGACTGATGCCTGGGCAGAGTGTTCACTACCTCGGTTTGCGGCTCCTTTGGCCGCACTACAGGGCCATCGGATGAGGGTGTAGCCCCTGAGAGATTTTTCTGTTGCAGGGAGCTGCGGTGCTCCGCAGCCCACTGTCCAGGAGCTGCAGATGGTACTAGTTCCCTGGATCGTCCATCAGAAGGGCCCAAGATGTGGCTTACTGGCATCAAGGGGATAGAGTCCTCAGCTTCCTTGGGGTCCTCCTGACTCTGCAAGTTCCCTGTCACAGCCGTGTCCGAGACCCGGGGTGTCAGCTTCTGAGCAGTCATAGCCACATAGCAGGGGAATGGGCCGTAACTGCAGGGGTTCTGTGCAGCATCCTCTACTCCTCAGTTCTTGCGGGGATCCGCTGTTAGGGCTTTGTCATCCGGGGCTGCTTGTTTGTCCGGCGCCAACATCCTCCCGTCCTCCTCCGACGCACGGCGGGAACCTACTGAGCCCGCTGGATCTCGGTATTGCAGGCAGGAGACGCGGGCTACGATCCTGTCGTGTCTGCGGTGCAGCAAGTTCCTCTGCTCGCCGTCCGGCAGCCGAGCGTCGCTGGGGACTCTGACTGCGCCCCGGGGATGTCAGGTAAGATGGCACCTCAGGAGATGAAGCGCGGGAAGATGGCGGAGAGTCCTGCAAGCCCGCGAGCGGGGCAAAGTAACTTGAAATGGCCGGACCACTCACTGCAGGGGCTCTGGGTGTCCTGGCCGCCTTTTTTGCTCTTCTGCTGCCCATTTTTAGCTCGATTTCTGCTGGCAAAGTGCAATCCTGGACGGAGCTCCTCACACACACGTCCTTCTCCTTACATAGCTGGCCACGCACCCAAAAACACCCCCGTTGCCATTTTACAAATATTTTTTTACAAAAAGTTACACATAATTGGATCACTTTAACCATAAAAGTCTGATCTATTAAGCTATTAAGCTACAACATTATCCAGCATGCTGTACACAGTAGAAGAAAAAAAAATTCTAAACTGTGTTTTTTTGGTCATTTCATATCCCCCAAAAATTGGAATAAAAAGTGATTAAAAAGTTGCATATATCTCAATAAAGGTCCTCAACCAGGTCCATAGGTGGAAAACCCAAGATAACATCTCATTTAACCCCTTAAGGACCTTGCGTATTTTTGGGTCGACACATTCGTTTTTATCTCTTTGCCTTCCCAGAGCTATAACTTTTTTATTTTTCCACCTATATAGACATATGAGGGCTTTTATTTAGCGGGAAAAGATGTACTTTTTAATGGTGTTATTCACTGTACTATAGAATGCGAACCTTACAGTACCAAAACATAATGCAAACCCTATATGCCAGAATTGTATCAACCTGCAGAATACTGTACAAAGAACACATCATTTGTACCGGAGAGTGACCGCCCTAAAAAAAAAACCCGTAAACATGGTGCAATACATTTTTTTACACTTGCCCCCACTTAGAATATTTTTATTTCCCATATAAAAGAAACTTGCTCTGTATATATAAATTTATTGGGGGCAGGGTTTTTTTTTAAAAATAAAATAAAATTTTACCCTCCTTTTTTTTACAAAAAACTGTCTATAACTATGTAAAGGGGGGGGAAACCTTTTCACTTAAAGATAGCTTTTTCTCTATAAAAAACCCCAAAATAAACACAGAGCCAAGCCTCCCCTTTCAAATTTTAAACCCCATATATAACAAGCTCAGCTCCTCCTCTTCATTAACCCATGTTATCACAGGCTCAGCTCCTCTTCTCTCTCATATAAAACCCATATATCCCCAATTTAACTTCTTCCTTACTATAACCCCCATATACACAGAGCTCAGCTCCTCCCCCCTCTATCAATAACCCCCATTATAACAGGCTAGGGCCCTTTTCTCCCCTATCAATAACCCAAGTTTTCACAGAGCTCAGCTCCCTTTTCTTCCCTATAACCCTATATATCACAGATATTATTCTTCCTTATCAATAACCCTTTTATCACAAGCTCAGTTTTTTTTTTCCTCTATCATATAAACCCCATATATCCAGAGCTCAGCTCCTCTCCCTATCATATAACGCTATATATCACAGAGTCACTCCCCCCCCTATCATATAACCCCAAATATCACAGAGTCAGCTTTTCCCCCATCATATAAACCTACATATCACAGGCTTGCTCCTCTCCCCTCATAAACCCGATTATCACAGAGCTCCTTCTCTCCCCGCTATCTATAAACCCACTATCACAGGCTCAGCTCCCTCCTCTATCATATTTAAACCCCATATACACAGAGCCCCTCTTCTCTCCCCCCTATAACATAACCCCATAATCAAGCTCATCCTCCTCTATCAATTCTTGCCAACTTTTGAAAGTGGGCATCAGGGAGACTTGAAGGTGTGGTGCATTACGCGTGGTGCCCCAAAGATTTGCATGACCACACCATCTTGTTGTTGAGCCACTCTCCCTTCACACAAAGTCATGCCCACTCCACCTAACTGTGTAACAGCTCAGGAAGAAAGCTAAATTAGGTTTCTGGTGTCACACAGCTTTCCAGAGACTTGGATAGCCTATTCAGCCTCTAGGAGAGCTGGAAGATATCACAAAACTGTGCCTGAATCAAAACCATTACACTTCAGCCAATATTGCCTCCATACAGGGACCATATAGTGGTAGACACCAGTGTATAAAGGCTCTGCAGACATTTAAGTGACTACACTGCAGTTACACCTAGGGACTCACGGATGCCAATAGGGCAGTATGGGCAGTACTCCTATCATGGGCCCTAATCAAAAAGGGGCCCACTGATATGTTAAAAACTAGGAACTAGTAATAGGTGGGGGCCCCATTTCATTTGGCTCGTCCCTGCAAAATTTACCACACAAACATCTTAGAATTCTTTTTTTTGAGTACTTCCCTACCTGTGGCCACCTCTGTACAAATTCCACATGGGGTAATAGGTTGGTAGGTTATGGGTTGATAGGTGCATGTTGAAAGGTTATGGGGTGATAGGTGGAGTTATAGGTGGAAGTGAGAGGACTATGGGGTATTAGGTGGAGGAGTTATGTGGTGATGGGGAGAAGTATTTGGGTTGGCACTAGGATGCATAACAAAATGGTGGGGGAGTGGTAGGAGAGAGGAGTACAGAGCACTGCTTACAATCTCTTTGGGGGGACCGAGGACCATTCCCCTGGAGATTGTGAAGCAGCTGTGTCTGTACTCCTCAGAATCACATTGTGCAGGTTGAACTCCATACCATGCACCCACAGAAAATCAGCTGCAGGAATGATCTTCAAGGGGTGCAGTAGATGGAGTTTAGTACTGTCATTTTTTTAATGTTCTTATATTTATACAGGTATCCCCTTTGGACTATGTCAGACTCATTGGATTATGGCAGACTAGGGCAATTTTTTCCATTGGGCAGGGTAGGCGGTTGCCCAGGGCCCCATGAGTACAGGGGGCCCTTCCGGAAAGCTGCCTACATGGCCCAGTGGCATGACTCGGCCACAGAGGCAGTTCCGGGCTGCACGTCGGTGTGCAGACCCGGACCCGCCATGTTTTTAAGCGGTGCAGGAGGCGATGTCATCTCCCTCCTGCACTGCTGTATTTCCCAGGCCAACAGCTGATAAGCTTCCAGCCTATAAAATCCCGGGAGCCACGTCCCGGCATAGACGATGTGATGACGTCCCAGAGCTATGCACAGGTGGCTATAACCTACTTAGGGCTATATACAGGGGCCTAAAACCTACATGGGCCTATATACAGGGGCCTACTAACTACAGGGACCATATGTTTAGATTAAATAAATGCATTTTTGAAAAAAATGAAATGGGGTCCCCCCATTTTCTATAACCAGCCAAGGTAAAAACAACAGCTGCAGCCTGATGCTATCAGAATGGGAAGAACCATTGATACTGATCCCTTCCCATTGTAAAAATGCCAGCTGGCAGCTGCTGCAGAAGCGGATCATAACATTAGTACCCTTGGTGCGTTGGGTACTGGGGTCATAGTGACACGGGGTTAGTGTCAGCCGTAGGCTACAAAAACCACAGCTGGCTGACACCAAGCCTGAGCGGTAGTAATGAAGAGGTGTCTGTCAGACACCTCCATTGCTATCATTGGAAGTATATTGAAAAAAAAAACACAGACCCAAATTGCATGAAAAAAACTTTTGTTCAAATAAACACTCCCCATCACCAGCCCTCTTTAAACATTTTATTTGAAAAAATAGATCCAAGCAGTCCAAATGGGAACCTGTAAATAAACAAACATTACACATATACAGTACATACATATAGGCTGGATACCCTATCCAGCATGCAGGAAAGTTGAGTGACACCCATTTGACACCCACTGCCCACAGGTAACATCCAGCTTTCCATGACAGTGATACTGGGTGCCACCTTTGGGGGATGGAGTGCCACCCTGGATGCTGAATAGGCTATTACCATAGGCAATCACTAGAGTCAGTCCCCTGTGGCCTGTCTCCTGCTCCCAGCATCCACCAAAGAAAGACTGCAGGGAGTAGGAGAAGACAGGAGAAAGGGACAGGAGACAAGGGAGCAACACCTACCCCCTATGATCTGTATCCAGCCCCTATGCAACCACGAGAGACAGACCGCAGGGGGCAAGAGCAAGGGACCTCCCCTCCCTCCACACTCAAACACACACAAACACCCCTCCCCTGCACAATGAAATACACACACACCTCCCCTGCACACTCCCACCCCTCTCCCCCAACACTCAAATACACATACACCTCCCCCCCCTGCACACTCAACCACACACCCCTACTCCACACACTGAAATACAAACACCCTTTCCCCCACACTCCAATACACACTCCTCCTCTGCACACTCAAACAAACACCCTTACCCCAGGCACTGAAAGACACACACAACTCTCCCCCGCACTCTCAAATACACACATACCCCTTCTCCGCACTCTCAAATACACACACACCCCTCCCCCGCACTGACCTGTCCTGCTGCTGGCATCCTGGCTCTTCACACTGCTCTGCTGAGGAGAGGGGGCAGAGCTTCACACACCCTTTTACAGACTACACCCCCAATTTCACGCTTCTGTTAACAGGCCCTTTCTCACATTTATAAAGTATTTTTTTAAATTACTATATTCTAAGAGTCATTTTTACTTTTCAGTCTATGGAGCCTGTGAGGGTTTTATATTTGTGGGATAAGTTAATGACTAAACAGCAGTCCTAGCACTAACCCCAGCAGTCCACATACAATATCCACTCCCCCACCAGTCAAAAGTTTACATACACTAGGCATTACTATGCCTTTAAACAAATTGGGACAGCCCATATGATTATCTCGTGTCTTTGGAAGCTTATGGTAGGTTTAGTGGCAACATCTGTGCCACCTGTGCATGCATTTTAAAGCACACCAGAATCACACTTCTTCTGTGTGTAACATCATGGGAAAGTCTAAATAAATCAGTTATGATATCAGGAAGCGAATTGAGGATTTGCACAAGTCTGGATCATCCTTGGGTGCAATTTCCAGATACCTGAAGGTGTCTCATTCAACAAACAATTATACGCAAGTACAAACAAGATGGGAATATACAGCCATCGTACCGCTCAGGAAGAAGACGGGTTCTGTGTCTCAGAGAGGAACGTGCTTTGGTCCAACATGTGCATATCAACACAAGAACAAAAGTCAAAGACCTTTTGAAGATGCTGGCAGCAAGATTGTCTCATTATCCACAGTGAAATGTGTACTGTATCAACACGTGCTGAAAGGCCACTCTGCCAGGAAGAAGCCATTACTACAAAAGAAACATATAAAAGCCAGATTAATGTTTGCAAACGCACACAGGAGCAAACCCCTACATTTTTGGAGACATGTCCTGTGGTTTGATGAAAGTAAAATTGAACTGTTTGGCCATAATAACCATCTTTACGTTTGGAAGAAAAAGGGAGACACTTGAAACGCTTGAAGCCTTAAAACGCCATCCCAACTGTGAAACACGGGGGTGGCAGCATCATGTTGTGGGGTTGTTTTGCTGCAGGAGTGACTGGTGCACTTCCCAAAATAGATGGCATCATGAGTAGTGTTGAGCGATTATTATCGACAAAGTTGAAATCGGCACAGTTTTTATGTTGATCGAAATTTTTTAGATCATGCGATAATTTAGGTTAAAATCTGTGCATCATCTATTAATATCGCGCCATTTTCAGCGCTTCCTGTCATTTTGGCGGCCAGCAAATCAGCTTACAGAATAATGCAGGGTGAGATGTGTGTGCGACGTCATGACTGGGATGTGTATGGTTGCGATTGGCTGGAAAAATCACATGACCTCGTTTTACATAGAACAGCCCTTCCTGTTCATGATCAGTGTCTCTCAGCGTCTCATAGCAGTAGGACGTGCGCTCTGCCTGTGTCCAAACAGCTCAGCGAAATTATTCTATTTCTTCACAGAGAAAGCTCTACTGTTAGCTGTGATCCTTACAACTTAGTTAGATCAGAGATTGGAAGATTTTATGTAGTTAGGTAGAGAATTTTAAAGGAGCATCTACCGCTGTAAAGTCATGGGTGGGAGCGGGGGGAGGGAGGGCCCCAGGGCGAACACAGACAAGCTCTATAAAGAATACTGGATATAGTTCACCAAGACTTAGTGTAGACATTGCACTGCAATAGCTTTATTATTAACAGTTTTCTATTGAAATATTTCCTGGATATTGGGCAGCCTGAACTTATATTAGGATACACATCTTTTCTAGTAACTGCAGGTCTCTTTGTTAGGTGCAAAACTCCACTTTACTATCAGTATACATTTCAGATAGGTGTTCTTTTTCAATTTTGCCCATTCCAGCTTTGTTGATATAGCCACCTTACAGTTAAATTAGAATCCAGCAATTTTGCAGTCAGCACAGGTTGATAGGTGCCAAAAATACCTTTTATTATCCGAATACATTTCAGATACGTGTTTTTTCACTTTGGCGCAGTACAGCTTTGTTCATTGAGGCACGTTGCACTTAAATGTGAATACAGCTGTCACGTACCCGGACGTGGAGGTGGATCCCCTGGACCACCGCAAGTGATGGTGTAAGCCACGCCAGGGAACGGAATCTAAGTAGGTCCGGTTTTCACCAGAGCCCGCCGCAAAGCGGGATGGACTTGCTGCGGCGGGAGTCTACCAGGTCGTTACCCCTGACGTGACTTGCTTGCGGTGGCAGCCGAGGTATAGCGTGGTGCAGAATCGTCAGGCAGGCTCGTAGTCGGGAACAGGCAGAAGGTCAGGGCAGGCGGCACAGGTTCGTGGTCGTGGACAGGCGCTAGGTCAGGGCAGGCGGCAAGAAGCGAGGTCGAGGAACGGAAGCTAATGGTACGGTACACGGTAAGTCAGGACAAGGCTAGTAACGCTTTCACAATAGGCAGAAATGGCACTAAAGATCCGGCAACGGCCCCAGGAAGGGGCAGGCTTAAATAGGGGCAGTGACCGGCAATAGCCAATTACCGGTACACTGGCCCTTTAAATCTCACAGTGCCGGCGCGCGCGCGCCTTAGATGTCGGGGACGCGCGCGCCGGGAGGCTGAGACCGCAACAGGAGCGCGGCCGGGTAAGTAAGGAGGAGCCGGGCCGGCCGGGTGAGCGCGCCCCCCGCCCGTCGAGCGGGCGGCGGTGCCGCTCGTGCGGCGACCACGGGTGTGCCCGCGACCCGGGACGGGGGTCGCGGGCCCACCCGTGACAACAGCAATTTTGTAGTCACCACAGGTGAATTGATAGGTGCCAAAAAATACCTTTTATTATCCGAATACATTACAGATACGTGTTTTTCACTTTGACGCACTACAGCTTTGTTCATTGAGGCACCTTGCACTTAAATTTGAAAAAAGCAATGTTGTAGTCCCCAAAGGGTAAATTTTGAAAGTGCCAAAAAAATTTTTATTATCCGAAAAATTTCAGATACGTTTTTTTCATTTTGGCGCAGGCCAGTTTTGTTATAGGTATTTGCATTTAAAAGGGAATACAGCAATTTTGTGTCCCCCACGGGTGTTTGAAAGGTCCAAAAAAAACTTTTATTATCCGAAAACATTTCAGATACTGTTTTTTCATTTTGGGCAGTACAGCTTTGTTCATTGAGGCCCTTGCATTTAAATGGAATAAGCATGTTTTAGTCACCACAGTAAATTATGGGTCCAAAAAATCCCCTTTTTCCCAAACATTACAGAATTTTTTTTTTCACTTTGGCCACTACACTTTGTTCTTGAGGCACCTTCCATTTAAAATGTGAATACAGCAATTTTGTAGTCACCACAGTAAATTGAAAGGTTCCAAAAAAAATACCTTTATTATCCAATACTTTTCAATACTGTTTTTTCACTGTGGCGCAGGCCAGCTTTTTTGATAGATTATTTTTCAGTTAAATTTGAATACAGAAATTTTTTTGTAGTCCCACGGGAAAAAAGATAGGTGCCAAAAAATACCTTTTATTATCCGCATACTTACAGATACTGTTTTTTCACTTGGCGCAGGCCAGCTTTGTTGATAGAGCTACTTTGAGTTAGTGTAAAAACAGCAATTTTGTAGCACCAGAGGTAATTGAAAGGTGCCAAAAATACCTTTAATATCCGTATACATTTTCAGACGGGTTTTTTTTTTCATTTTTGGGGTCAGTCAAGTTTTGTTGATAATCTATTTTTGCAGTTAAAATTTTTGAATCCAGCAATTTTGTTTTGACTTGAGGGATTTGAAGAACTAGCTTTGTGATTTGCCGTCTTTTAATAAGAGACTTTCCAAAACTCTTCCATTACCTTCTCAAATTTTTATATTTCTGAAAACATTGAGCGACAAATCTTCAGGTGTGTAAGCGAGCAAAGAGGGGGGTAGACATGGAGGTAGAGGTACGATGGAGAAGGTTGCACTTCACGTGCTGGCGACAACACGCATGGCCAGCGGATCGTCAGTTGCAGGGGACCGTAGGCCTGTCATCGTGGGTCAGGGCCCTGTGATCCTCCAGTAACGAACAGCGTCGCCAATCATGTCCTTCAGTGGGTAATGCAACTGTCATCCAGCAGTTCTTACACTCTCGTCCTCACCAGTCACGGCCACAAAATCTCGTCATCATCAGCATCTTCAGCATTCCGTCCAACATGAGGAGCCTCCAAATGTCAATAGGTGTACCCACCACTGTGGATAATTCCAATTTTATGAAGACATCTTTGATGACAAAAAATGCGGGTTGGCGAGTTCAGAAAGCTGTTAAATGATCAGAGGCCAAAGAGGATGATTTTCTCTGCTTCTGACGCCCAGTTTACTGATGCCATCAGAGGAGGAGAAGGAAGCCGGTCAATTGGCATATTACGGCGCGGACGGCCACGACTTGCAGTCCCTCTTGCTTGTAGCCGGCAGCTCCTGGATGCAGGGAATGTCACAGGACACGGAAGTCACTGTGTTGATTGATGATGATGACGGACTTTGCGGCTCCAACGTGGGTCTTTACAGCAGATTTTGCTTACGAGCGTTCATCACTGGATCGAGGAGGAAGAACGATTGGGGTAGTGTCTGTAACGGGTTTGCTCAAAAAGGAGGCGGAGAGGGCGGGTCGCAGAAGTCCGCTGATATGATTCGCCAGCTTACGGTCAGCGCAAAACCCCGCTCTCGCTTTATCGCCGTCAAAAAGGCCAGGACTCTCAAGCCTGGGGCTTCTTTGAGGCAAGCCTCTGATTCAAACCCAGCGATGTCAATATGCCGAGTCTTTGCCGTAAACGCATAAGTAGAGGAAGAACCTTAGGTGGTTAACCACCACCATCATGTCTAGTCACATGCAGCGAAATGCTATGTGTTGAAATGGATGGCACACTTGGCCCATAAAAGGCCAGACGACGCAGGTGGCCTCCAAAACACTGCACCCCTCTGTCTCCGCCTCCTCCATCCGCCACACCAAGCGTTCCTCAGCTGAACATGTCTCTCAGAGTCATGATCAGGGCTCAGCCTCCGCTTCAGCACTCCACCCTCGACCGAGTACACCAGCTCACAGGTCCCCATTGTCCTAAACCCTTCTTTCCGCCAGTTTGATGACCTGCATGACGTAACAGCGGCAGCTAGCAGCAGCCTTATGTCTTCCACGTTTTGCAGCAGAAGAAAGAAACACTTTTAACCCAACACCATCCAAGCCAAAAACGTGAATGTCGGGATTGCCAGGCTTTTGGCCTTGGAAAATGTTTGCCTTTCCGTCTGGTGGACCACCAGATGGGTTCGCCACGTCATGGCCCTTGCCTGCCCCAATCCAGATGCGAGCAGGCATTTCTTTGCCAGAAAAGCCGTCCTGCCCCAGGCCAGCCACGTGTCATCTCAAATTTCAAGGCGTTGTCTGGCTTCTGTGGCCGGAAAAGTCCATTCACCACCGACACATGACTAGTAAGCACGGCCAAGGCCACTATATCTCTTGTGACAGCTCAGGGGTGGTGGGTGAGATGTCTCTGGGGTGGACTGGTGGCTCTCAGGCTCGGAGCACGCTTCTTCAAAACCGAGGGATGGTGAGGTTCTTTCCCCCAAGGACCTTCCTGGTGGGCATCACGTGCCCAGAAGTGAAACCAGAAAATGTTGAAATTAATCTGTCTTGGAGATCGTCCACACAAAGGCAGGAGCTGTGGACGGGCTCTCTCCGCAACGTGGTCCCGTGCGCTGGACTGGGTGCCAAGAACCTTGTGCCAGGCAAGGTGGTGTGCGATAACGGGAAAAAAATCTGCTGGCCGGAGCACATCCTTGCCTGTGGACACATGTCTATGAACCTTGTCGTCCCAGAAAGAAATTTCTAAAGAGCTACCCGGGTATGGACTGTACCTGATGAGGAAGGCTCGAGGTCTTATCAAAGCTTAGCAATTCCCGCCGTTCGGCACCCTGCTTCTGTCCCGCCTGGCTGCGTTGTGCTATCGTTCAGCTCGGCCTCCCGTCGGACGTCTCATTGTTCAGTGCAACACGCTGGAATTCACTATCCACATGATCCAGCGTTTGTCCCGGCAGCACGCAATGCATTACGCAGTACGAAGTGAAACATGGCCTGACAAGCAGCGGTGCGGACCTCGGGGTGTTGAGCCACCGAGAGTGGAGGCAGGTGAAAGAGCTCTGCACCATCCCTGCCAGTTTTGAAGAAGCCACCAAAATGTGTCAGCATGAGCATTGTGGTGATCTTAGTTCTGGAACGATCGTTGGACACTCTGAAACAACAGGTCCCGCCAGCGACGGAGGAGGAGACGGACACAGATGCGGACACGGAGCCTTTCTCTCCGTCGAATCCACAAGGCCCGACAGTTTCTCAATTTTATCGGTCTTCATTAGGCAGTGGTTCGGGGTCCAGGGCTAGTGCAAGGCAGCGCATCAGCTCTCAGGGTGCATCATCTCAGGCAAGTCAGGGCTGTGTTGAAGCTGTGCCGGAGGAAGCGGAGGAGGAGGAGAAGGAGGTATTCCTAGACACCGACGTTACCGACGTCCCTGCCTTGGAAAGAGGTTGGCGCGAATTTGAGGCGGAGGAGGAAGATGAGGAAGATCAGTTTGCTAGTGCCCCTCAACCCAGAGGCTTGGGAAATCAAGGCTCCATCTCTCACATGAGTGCTTGGATGCTCCATTTCCTCCAACATGATCCTCGCATTAAGGCCATCAAAATGAACAACAGTTACTGGGTGGCCACCCTCCTGGATCCCCGTACAAAACAAAACTCAGCACTGTCCTTCCACCCACCCAAATAGAGAGTAAAATGCAGGAAATGGAGACCTTGCTGATTGATCAACTGGAGACATCTGTTTCGTCTGCTGTCACGTTCCCCAAATGTCACGGTGGAACAACATCAGCGACGTGACAGCAGTAGAGTGCCAAGTAGCCGTAGCGGCAGCAGCAGGCAAGGTGGCAGAAGCCTAATGGGTGACCTCTGGAAATCTTTATTTACCACCTCACCAACGCATGCAATGCAGGGCACACATCCAACACACAGAGACCAGCTTAAGATCATGGTGCACGACTATCTGCGTCTCAAACACCGATGTTTTTGGATGTGTTCCGGACCCAATAGACTTCTGGGTATCCAAAATGGACGAATGGCCCGAGCTGGCTCGCCACGCCATAGAGGTGTTGTCCTGCCCAGCAGCCAGCGTCATATCTGAGCGGACCTTCAGCACAGCTGGAGGAGTCATTACAGACAAACGCATCCGGCTTTCCACAGATAATGTGGATCGTTTGACTTTCATCAAGATGAATCAGGCATGGATCTCTGATGATGTTGTGGCCCCAATTGCCGAGGTCACCGATTAGTTGCCGGTCTACTTCACATTCCTCTTCAAACAGAAATGGTCCTCTTGAAAACTTTTTTTTAAAATGATCATTTCTTACTGCAATTTTTTATTCTCTTTTCCCAACAGTTCATTTTGCAGGTTTTGCTGTGAGGAGACTGTAAAAGACAGCAAGGTTTCATGACAACACAGTATTCCTTTTACTCACTTTATTTTAGAAGTTTTCGCATTGTCAATGGTTTTGAGGTCATGTTGCTGTGAGTTTACAGCTTTAATTATGGTACTTTGGAACAGAAATGTGGCTTCTAAGTGGCATTTCTCCATCACAATTTTTAATAGTGGCTGAGAAGTCATATTTATAATTTTTTGGGGTCATGTTGCTGTGAGATACAGCAATAATCATGGTCCTTTGGATTAAAAAAATGTGGGTTTTAAAGGGAAATTTTTCTTCACAATTTTTACAAGTGGCAAAAGTCATTTTTATAATTTTTGGGGCATTGCTTTGAATGCAGCAAAACTACGGTCCTATTTAAAAAATTTGTTTCTAACAGACATTTGTTCGTCACACTTGTCCAAAGGGGCTCAAGGGTCATGTTTGAATTGTTGGGTGCATTTTGCTGTGACATGCAGCTATACTACAGGTCCTATTATAAAAAAATGTTGTTTCTAACAGACATTTGTTCTTCACAATTGTCCAAAGTGGCTCAAGGGTCATGCTTTGAATTTTTGGGGGCATTTTGCTGTGACATGCAGCTATACTACAGGTCCCATTATAAATAAAATGTTGTTTCTAACAGACATTTTTTCTTCACAAGTGTCCAAAGTGGCTCAAGGGTCATGCTTTGAATTTTTGGGGCATTTTGCTGTGACATGCAGCTATACTACAGGTCCTATTATAAAAAATGTTGTTTCTAACAGACATTTGTTCTTCACAATTGTCCAAAGTGGCTCAAAGGTCATGTTTGAATTTTTGGGGGCATTTTGCTGTGACATGCAGCTATACTGCAGGTACTATTATAAAAAAATGTTGTTTCTAACAGGGACATTTTGTTCTTCACAATTGTCAAGAGTGCTCAAGGGTGATGGTGCTGTCAGAAACAGGAATAGGTAGGACACTGTTTAATGGACACATATTGGCAAAATGATTGTTTTTGCAAGGATCTTTAAACATAGCTATCAATCCCTGTATGAGACAACCCATTTAATACAATTAAATAAGAGAAACAAAGACATGGTTGGGATTTCCATTCCTATTTTTAAAAATGTGTTTTCTAGAATAAACTACTAAAATCTTGCATGTTCAAAATAGCTGGATAAAAAAATTTCTCTGTAAATTGTTGTACAAGAGAGGTACAGGAAAACTGACACAGATGTAGGTTATTCAGAGGACATGGGAGTATGGGCACGGACAGAGAACAAAGTACAGAGGAAATTTTCCTCCAGGCACATTGCGTTAAATGAGAAAAAGAATGCCAATAAAAGGGCACCTGGGTGGAACAGGAGCGTTTTAACCACCAGTATTTTTCAAGTGAAAGCTCAATTGGTCCGCACTCATACGGAGGGGCAAAAGCGCCTACCCAGTTACATGGACAGTTATGTCCAGTGAAACTAAAATGGTGGTTGAAAAGACTCCTTTTTCTGGCACTTTTTAATCTGGGGTCATGCAGGTTTGGGGCTCATGCTGGTGGCCCAGGACAGGGATAGTCAATGTCCAGTGAACTAAAATGGTGGTTGAAAAGACTCCTTTTTCCTGGCACTTTTGTAATCTAGGGGTCATTTTGCCAGGTTTGGGGGCTCTGCTGTTGGCCCAGGGACAGGGATAGTCAATGTCCAGTTCAATTAAATGGTGGTTGAAAGACTCCTTTTTACGGGCACTTTTTAAATCTGGGGGTCATGCAGGTTTTGGGGCTCATGCTGCGTTCCAGGACAAAGATATTAGTCATGTCCAGTGAAACTAAAATGGTGGTTGAAAGACTCCTTTTTCCGGCCACTTTTTAAATCTGGGGGTCATGCAGGTTTGGGGGCTCATGCTGCGTTCCAGGACGGGATAATTCTATGTCAGTTCAAGTAAAAATGATGGTTCAAATCATACTGCCTTCTGGCACTTTTTAAATTTGTGGGTGAAGCAGGTTTAAAAGGGTCATGCTGTGGGTACAAGACCAGGATAGTGATGGTCTGTGATTTTTTTTCTGTGGCTTTTATAACCTAAGTGTGTTGCCTAAGATGTAGCACGTTTCCATTTGACTGTTGTGGATTTTAATTCCAGCTTCTCCAGCCGTGTTTGGGTGTAGAATGAAGGTGTTGTTGCTCTCCCATAGACTTTAATGGTCATCGATCATAAATCTTAACCATCGACCATCGAATATCTTGTCGATGATGGTCGACATCGACGATGTCGATGGCCAACGTAATCGCTCACACTAGTTAAAAGGAATGAGATAAACTTAAAGGGGATGTATCGCTTCTTTAGTTCGGCTGATTCATACTGCTCTAGCCTTCTCAACTCTAGAAATTGCAGGGGCGTTTCTTCCCCTGGCAGCTGGGTGACATCATCCCCCCTTCACTGTTCTTTGCTGGCTCGCCGAGACTCCCTCCGCCTCTCTGTCTGAGTCGATTGTCACTGTGTCTCTCCTATAAATCTTATTTTGTAAGAGCTGTATACATACCACAGGCTGCATTCAATCTAGACTGAGCACTTTTCCTTCACGTGGAGTTTTGTTACAGCTTTCTATGAACTGAAAGTTTTCCTTTATGCGGGAGAGGCGGGGATCGCAACAATTGTGATTTTTCCTTTTTGTAGAAGCCCTGCAGTGTAATTTGTTTCTTCGGGGCTGTGCAGGTGAAAATGTGCTGATCCCTTCTTTTGAGTGAAAGACGGAATGCAAGCTCCGTGAATACAGCCGACCAGGGGAAACAAATGTAAATGAGCTCTCAGCTAGTGAAAATGCAAGGAGGGGGGATCCGACCACACTGGTTATCGTGTAAACAGAAACAGAAGATAAGGGATCCTGTGATAAAAGTCAGCTTTGCAAATGAACCCAATTGAAAAGTTGTTGTATTCACTGCCCCCTTTATCTAAAAGCCATTAAATGAAATGATACAACCCTTTAAAAAACCTTAGAAAAAATGTGTATCCTCAAAAAACAAAATTTTTGATAACAATCATGAAATGCAGTGTAAAAACAAAGTCGGTACGTAAAGAGTAACAACCCAAACCCAAAAGCTAAAAATAAAATGAAAACGTTCCACCACAAACAGAATTCTTCCAAAAAAAATTTTAAAAATGCAAAAAATTCATTTGTAAAATATCAAGCCAAATCAGTAAAATTCACTCACAAAGGGAAAAAAAAAATTTTGGGCCCTTTTTAAAGAACCCCTTGGAAAACTTGGAGCATATTTACTATTTGGCCCAAAACAAATAAGACATCATACTTTTTTTGACCAGTCAGACCGAAATTTTTCCAAACTTTGAAATACCTTTGGACAGGCTAGACTTGTTTCACCTATATCACCTCTTATTGGGTTTTATATAGACCTTTTTTTTGTGCAAAAAAAAAATGGCACACCCCATTAAGGGGGTTGGGTTCACTACTTTGATTGTTTTTCAGTCTGTTTTCTTGGATTATTTTGAATTCAAGGCGTATTTATGGCTTCTACAGTCATTAAAAACAGGTCTGTAGCTATAAAACCGTGTTAGAGCCTATCATGGAGTTTTGCCCAGGTCTGTAGCTAAGGACCTGAGGAGTGTGACCCCATACAAGGGGGATTCTGGGAATAGGTAGGACATGTTAATGGACAATTTTGCAAAGTGATTGTTTTTCCAAAGAGTTTTAACATAAAACCCAATTCCCTTGAGGAGAAAACCCCTTTAAATAATTGGTATTTTAGACTTTGTTTGATTCCCCCAAATTCCTAAAAAAGTTTGGACAGTTTTTGTCTAGACGGGGCCCCAAAATCCCATAAAAAAACTAAATTTGGTTTTTGGGGGCATGCCTCTCAACACTTTTAAACCAAAATGTAGTGTGTTTTATAATGTCTCAGACATACGTATATGATGTGTTCTAGTTCTCTATCTCAATATATGTTCGGGAAAATGCAGTATTGGGGTAGGTCTAACGACCGAAATTTTGGGCAGTTTTTAAATTTTTTGAAAATGCTGAAAAAGGACCCCCTGGGTTTTGCTGTGTAGCCTCAATAGAAATCGGCGTAGTTAGACAGCACGGATCTTTCACTGAGGGGGGACCATAATCGAAAAAAACGCCACGGAATATGAAATTGTTCTATATTCCAAGAACGGGCGTCAGAATTCGCAGTGGGTCACCGGGTATCCGAAAATTTACCTCCGTTTTTTTTTTAGAGAGAACACGAAAAAATGGCGGTGCGGTCCAACAAGTGAAAAGTCAGATTTTGGACGGGTTTTTAAAATTTTTCTGTGTGGATCTAAACTTTAGGAGAAGGGGAGAAGCAGGACACAAGCTTTTTACCCCACTTTAAAACAGTTCATCCACTAACTACGTTAACGGTTCTATTGTTGTATAGAAAGAAATTAACTTCAAATTCAAATTTCCAAAAATTTTGGAAAGGGAAGACCCCAAAATAATTTAGCAGATACAATTATGGCTGACTACAATACAATCTATATTTAGGAGTTTTGGGCTTTTTAACAGTAGTTCAAAGGGGTTGCCGGACTGGGTTCCTTACCCCTTTCAGCACGGGAGTAAAAATCAACAAATCATGTGAGTCATGTGGTGCGGGGAGAGGGGAGGGGGGTGGGAGCAAGGAGTGAGGATTAAGGGGGAGGTTCAAAACTTAAGTGAAATAAAAACAGTACAACAGTGGTTCTCAATACAGCAAGACACAGCCCTCTAGCTTGCATTTTTCCCGTCCCTTAAAAGCCCTTATTTTCCCTGTCATCCGATAAGAAGTGTTTCAAAACAAGTGGGGTCAGCTCCTCTGGTCCTTGGTGTGTCTGTGGAAGCTTTCAGGGGAATAAGGGGGATTGAGGGAAAAAGCTATAGCCTTTAGGTCTTCATTTTTGTAATCACTAATTAGAAAATATTAAATACCCATTTTTGGAGGTTCCCACGTCAACATTACATGGTGGCAAAACCCCTTTAATGTTAACTATATCTGTATCTCTTTCATGACATTGTTAAAAATAGAGAACTTCACAGATTAATAAATAGGAAACTGATGGACTTTTCAAGCCTGGGTAGATGCTCAACCCACTGTACGAATACTAAGGACTACATGTATGAAAACTGTCTAGGTCTAAGACTTTTTTTATTGCCCATACCAACCAATCAGAGTTCCCCTTTCATTTCATATAGTACTCTGACAAAATTAAAGGGGAGATTGGTTTTCTTGGGCAACAAAGAAAAATCTTACATGACAGTTTTCTACATGTGAATAAAAATCTGAATTTTGGGCGACATTTATGAACGAGGCTGCGCCAAAATTTTTTGATGTCAAAAAGCCAAAAAGTAAATATTAAACAGACGCGCTCCAAAATTTGGCGGGATAAGTCCCTTTGTAATGCGCCAAAGACATTTTTTAGTACGCCAAAGATTAGGAGCGTTCTGGGGGCGTCACATCACATTCATAGAAGTACACACATTCATGATTCTTTGACGCCAAATCTAGGTGCAGAACAGTTAGAACAGCCAGACAAAGTTAAAGGTGGTGCCTGAGCCAGACTTGTTGTATTGACATACAATGCACTGTAGAAGAAAAGATTTATACATTCGGCACTTCTACACACCTTTTAAAAAACTTTTAGAACTGGCCTTGTCGGCCCAAAGCTCTCATATGCCCCTTTGTTCTATTAATTACAGACTTTTTAACTGAAAAAACATGTGATTATTTGGATAGGCTTAATCAGCATACCCAGCTAAAAGGCAAAATGTTATTATCACATGATAAGAGGCCCTAACTGTGAGACAAACTATAAAAAAAACTCTTCACTTGGTTTCTAATTAAATTGGTACCGTCCACGTTAATTAAAGACACAAAAGCTAATTTCTTTTTCACTAAATTGCTTCCTTTTATTGATGAGTAACCTGATTCCATTGCCAAACTCTGACAGGATTTTGGCTGTATAGACTTGTAGAAGGATCAACAATTACATAGCAGTAATTCCCGGGCCAATTATAGTAGCCTTAACAACAGTCAGTCTAGTGTCAACAGATTGCTTTTTGATACAAGAAAATGTGTTCTGCTGGTAGTGTGGGTTCACCCTGGGCATCTGGCGTACTTCCATCTTCACATTCAATGAATGGCCACTTTATTAGAGAAACCTGCTCTTGTGCAGTTGGAACGTTTCTGTATGGAGATGAAACATTGACCCTGGAGTGCGTCATGAAAACAAGTGATTGATCAGTTCCTATGTAAATCCACAATAAAATGAGAAATAGGTGATCTGAGCAATTCTATTAAGGTGTAGTCATCAGTGCTAGGATAAAATAATCCAGTGTTTAAAAAATTGCCAACTTTCTGGGTTTTTTCATGCAATGATAGTGAGAGTATACCAAAAATTCATGATCGAGGAAAAACATTCAACAAAAGGGATCATGTAGACATCAACAACTTGTTAATGAAAGGGATCAGGGGAGGACATAAAGAATGGCACTGACAAACAGGTGGTATATAGCCATGTATGTTATGGTCTGTTCACACGATGTACTGCAGCGCGTACAGTACACGCCGCAGTACATCATGCGTTTCGGGAGCTCGCGCTAATACGTGCGTACTCCCGTAGCCTCATTGACATTCATTACTCGCGGAGCGTATTCGCGGCAAGTAATTGACATGTCACTTATCTCCCCCCATGCGTACAATACGATCGTATTGTACAAGCGGGGAGAGGAGGCGTAATCCATAGTTCTCTATGAGAACTATGGATTACAATAATTTCGGCGCATTTCGCCACGTATTTGCACTCTGATACGGATGAGATGCCCGCCGAAATTATAGAGAACTATGGATTACTCCTCCTCTCCCCGCTTGTACAATATGATCGTATTGTACGCGCGGGGAGATAAGTGCCATGTCCATTACGCAAATACGCGGCGCGAGTAATGAATGTCAATGAGGCCACGAGAGTACGCGCGTATTAGCCCGTGTGAACATACCCTTACAGTCAGATACAATGTTGGTGCTCCAATTTTTGTGTTTGAATACATAACTTTTCATTCAATCGTTTGTTTAGACCATAACAGCAAATGACCATTGGGAGTGCCATGTCTGCCTTGAAGCATACAGGAAAGTCAGACAAAGAGCACAGTGAGCACAATGAGTGCTGGAAAAACATTGCCTGATCAGATAAAAGCACTTTTCTGTAGCACCATGCACAATTTGGCACAAGCAGCATGAATTGATAAACCATTTGTTATGAGTGGCACCATGACCTACATGTCAGATTGTGGGCACTTTCACATATTCCTGGCCGATGCACCTGTCTCATACTCACTTCTCCTTGCTCCTGCTTCCCGACACGTCTCTGCCTGCAAGCACCGGTGCACTGGCAATTTGAATTTCAGTGAGCTGATGTGCGCACCCTAGCGAGCAGGGATATGCACACACCAGCTCAATGAAATTTAAAATGCGTCATTTCTAAACAGCATTATTTCTCCCAGGTACTTGCCCACAGTTTTTGAAGGACCTTGACAGGGAGGTTGTTCCACACATCTTGGAGAAGTAACCACAGATCGTCTGTGGGTGTAGGCTTGCTTAGATCCTTTTGTCTCTTCATGTAATGCCAGGCAGATTAGATGATGTTAAGATTAGGGCTCTGTGGGGGCCATATTATCACTCAGGCAATGGGTGGTTACACCAAATATTTAATTGGTTAAAATTCTCTTTTCATTCACTTTGCATTTTGTTAATTGATAGAAAAAAACTATTAGAGGGGTTTTACTGCAAAGTAAAATTGACATGGGAAGCTTCCAAATGAAATAAAAAACATTTTCACCATTCATTATTAATAAATTCTCTACCATTTTTGTTTTAGTTTCTGCCTTAGTGATCCATAGTGTGTAGCTCATCTCTAGGGGATACAACCAGTGACGAGAGCACCTACGTACTTGCCGCACATGCTGAGATATCACCTCTCGTCTCAGGAAGCTACTGTCAGTCTTTTCCCAGCTTAGTAATCACACATACTCACTGCTGAACGGGTGTTCAGTCACATGTGCTGTAATTGTACTCCTGTCCTCTTTACTCCTTAGTAATTAGTCAAATACTGTAGATAAATAGAAAAGAAAAACCTCAATCAGGAAAAAAAATTTACATTTAGTTCTTGCAGGGATTTGAATCTAGGACTCCTGGGAGGCAGAATTGCAAACCACTCAGCTACATTGTAGCAACTCACAGCTCTTTACAAAAACAAATGTTTGTTTGCTTAGAGTGAACACACTGTGGGGAAGGAATGGTGATGTCAAGCTTGCTGGGTCACATGATATGCAGATCAAACAAATCATACACACCCCCTTTTGAAGACACTGAAAGCTGAATCAGGACAAACCAGGCATGAAATGCCTTTATGGTAAAACCCCTTTAATACTTCTGTTTCTGAAAGTATTCTTGCTTCGCAGAAATGTTTTCACAGTACTGTATTTCTGACTATATACTTTTATCTGCACAGAGGTATACAATGGCACACAGAGGGCTTTTATTTTGCAGGACAAGATGTACTTTCTAATAGTGTTATTCATATTACCGTAGAATATACAAGGGAACGGCAAAGAAATTCTAAGTGGGGCAAAATGTGAAAAAAACGTACCTGTGCCATGTTTGCGGGAGTTTCTTTTTTATGGCGTTCAATCTTTGGTAAAAATGATGTGTTTATTTTACAGGTTGATACTTTTTTTTTTTTTTTACACTTTCACTTTGATTCCCCCTATGGCGCTACACCATTAGGGGGCGCGATCGTTTTTACAGCCTAATGCATTGCATAAACAATGCATTAGGGTGTACCAAGATGGTGGTTTCCCCACTTCCTGCCTGGGGCCAGAAGTGGGGAAATTCAAAACATGGCTGATCAGGACTCAGCGATTTCGCCGCTGATGTCCCGATCGGAGTGAAGAACGATGCGCAGCACCATTCTTCATTCATTTAGACTCCGCGGCCATCTTTGCCGCCTTGTCCAAGGGGTTAAACAGCGCGAGCAGGTGGCGGCAACCCCCCTCGCTGTAACCGCTGGGTGTTAGCTGCAATAGGCAATAAGATGCAATGAGATCCCACTTCAAAGTCGCTTACCGGCGCTATGATGTACACATACGTCATATGTCAATAAGGGGTTAAAACAAACCAGTTAGATGGTTTGTGCTGTCCTATCTGAGAACAGGATGTGAAAGAGGGAGAGATGCTGAGCTCTGTAGGTTTATAGAATTTGAAGCAGGGTTTCTGAGTAAAACACAAAGAAATCCTAAAACAGAAAGTAAATTTACAGTTTTCTCTGCACACACACTGATGTAGGGAAGACTGTCAGTCACTGTATGTCAGCAGTGTAAGGAGGATTTCCACTGTCTCTTAAAGAGTACTATCAGGATTTACTCTTCTTTAGTCAGAAATCCTGTTCCAAATCATATAATCCTATATATCACAGAGCTTAGCTTCTCTTCCTCTAGCACATTCTGCTCTCAGGTAGGGCAGCATAAACCGTCCGACAGGTTCGCTTTAACTCGTTAACAACCGCCCATCATCTATAAACGGCAGGCAGTGTAGGTCCTCTTTCTGCAGCGATGTATTTAGACTAAACAGCTCTGTTCCTAGAGAAATCTCTGTAAGCGCTGGGAAGTGGAGGAAGCCGATGATCCACGGCTACGGCATAATCAAAGAGTATTCCCCTACTCTATCGCTTGATCAGGACTCCTGGTGACCTGATGGAGCCCGGGGAATGTCCGTACAGTCATCCCTGGGGACCTAGAGTAGCTCCAGGGCTGTCTGTATAACAAGCGTGCAGTCAGTACACACTGTGTGCTGCCATTACTGCTGCCTGTGTCACACTGACACAGAAAGTAGAATATTAGCATAAAGTAATATGCTAATACATTACTAAGTAAAATAGTTATCCCTTCATGGGATTATAAAAAATATATTTAAAAAAACTGTAAAAAAAAACATAAATAAAATAAATAATAAAATAAAAATAAATATTTAATAAAAAAATTACACACACAAAAAAAATCTACACAGATTATGTATCCACACAACTGTAATAGCCTGTAGAATTAATTTAACAGTTTATTTAGTATGAAATGTGAATGGTGTAAAAAAAAAAATATATAAAAAAATTTAAAACGAATTCTGCAGTAATTTATATGTAAACCCAAACTATGTCCCCAAAAGTTCTACTTCACCTGCATTAAACAAGGCCTTATTCAACTGTGTCATTGAAAAATTAAAAAAGTTATGACTGTTGAAATGCAAGGAGGCAAAAACAAAAAAAATGTGCAGACCATTAAAACCTGGAGTCTGGGGCTTAATGGTGTTTTCACACAGAGCAGTTTTGGTGCAGTTTTTATTACCAGCAAGCTTCTTTCACTTATCTAAACTGTTTGGAAAGTGAGTAATAAATTAGTGTGTTTGTAATCCACAAGACTTCAAACACAGTGATTGATTACTTACTTGAAACACCTTTCTGACAACTGAAAGAAGCGTGCTGGTAATAGAGGCAGTTTAATTGGATCAAAACTGCGCTGTGTGAAAGCACCCTAAGGCTCCGTTTACACGGCACAGACCAAATACCAGTTGGGAAATCCCAACCGGTATTTGATATTTTTGTTGTCACGCAAGGGGACAGATTTTGTCCGCAGTTTGCAGATTCAAGCCGTCCCCATTTGCACCCATATGTTCATGTTCTGCCCGAAAACCTGACCTAAGTTTTTCGGACCGCCGATGGGGTCAACACCCTTCGGTTAAAAAATCCGTGCCGTGGGGACTGCTGAACGGATTGTCTGTTGACGTCTATGGGGAGCGTTGCTTGTCAGTTTTCCGACGGTTTGTAAAACTGTACATCATCGGAACATCTGACACATAACCTGTTCCTAAGGGTTTTTCAGCCAGTTTTACAGATGGTTTTCGGTTTTGAAAGCCGGCTGTCAAACTTTATCACAGACCTTAATGGAAAATCCGTGCAGCGGTCCCCACTACACAGATTTTCCGCCGGACGTTTTTTTACACCGCCGGCGGTCCGAAAAGAGAGCATGTTCATTCTTCTGCCCGGTTTTCGGACAGAAGATGAACAAGTCTATGTGAAGAGGGAGGGCTTTTCTCTGCAAACCGCGGAGAAAAGCCGTCCCCCTGCGGCCGTGTGCACGGCCCCAAAACAGAGCAAATACCGGCCGTGTAAACGGCCCCTAAGGGATTAAGCATTCTACAAGATAACAATACTTTCGTCATACAGGGTATATTGCAATCAGGCAATGTTTTTTTCTCTCTGCCTCAGTACTTTAATGATAGGTCTGATAGGTACATTAATGTTGACAATGCTCTGAAGAGCACAGTTTTGGACTTTGGGTTCCTCCAGAGAGTTTCTTTCCTCTAAGTAAATATTAGTGATCTAGCTCTAGCCTCAAATCCATTTCATAACACATCAGCAGGATGGTACCTTGTGGGCATTGTACATGATGTGAGATGTATCTTTATACAGCTGTTCCCTGTTGTTTTTGCTTTGTAAAAAATCATCTCTTGAGGATTTCTGACTTCAGGTGTCCAGGTGTGTGAGGTTATGCAGATGGGTCTACATTAAAATAGCCTATTTCACTCTGTGCTCAGAAAGCCATTCAGCCACAAATGAGTGATGCGTTTTATCAAATGAAAGAGACCTGATAAGAGTGCTGTTAGCATTCCCTTAACATCTCCAAATCGTCCGCAGCTGAAATGATAGGAAATACTGTGCGAAAAGAGAAAAATTGCCCTTCAGACCTTGTTAACTGGCATATAAAAGAATAGTTACCCGGGACAGCTTTGTTGTAGAAATCTATTCGAATAGCTATTGTACTTGTGACAGCGGTTTTCATCCTGCTGCACTCAAGAGATGACTGCTTTAAGTTGATGGATCCTTGTTCAATGTAAGGATGACGGCTGCTGTTCTTCATGCACTCTCATTGCATATAAATGACAAGACTACTGTGTAAATGATAAAATGCAAAGCTGTGTTATTAGAATTATAAGAACCTAAAGCATTACAGTCAAATATTATTCCTTCTTATCACTGTATCTATTAATTTTTTATAACCTAAATAGGCCAAAACATATACATTATCTCACAAAACTGAGTATACCACTCACATTTTTGCAAGTATTGAATTATATCTTTTCATGAGACAACACTGAAGATATGAACCTTTGATATAATGTAAAGTAGTCAATGTACAGCTTATATAAGAGTGTAAATTTGGTGTGCCTTCAAAATAGCTCAACACACAGCCATCAGTGTCTAAACCGCTGGCAACAAAAGTGAGTACACCCCTAAGTGAAATTGGACAAATTGTGCCCAAAGTGTTAATATTCTGTGTGGCCACCATTTCCCAGCACTGCCTTAACTCTCTTGGGCATGGCTTGGCCAGTTCAGCACCTTTACCATCATTTTTTTTTTTGGCAAGGCAGTGGTCGTCTTAGAGATGTGATTGGGGTCATTATCATGTTGGAATACTGCCTTACGGCCCAGTTTACGTATGTCACAGTACATGTTGGCATTTATGGATCCCTTAATAAACTGTAACTCCCAACAACCGGCAGCACTGCAAGTTTTCTCGTGCATTATCTTTAGAGGGGGGTTCCTCTGGGATGACAGCCATGCAGACCAATTTGATGCAGTGTGCAACGTATGGACTGAGCACTGACAGGCTGACCCACCACTCTTTTAACCTTCGCAGCAATGCCTGCAGCACTAATATGTCTATTTAAAAAAAAACAATCTCTAGCTATGACATTGAGCATGTGTACTCAACTTTTTTGGTTGACCATGATGAGTCCTTTTCTGTGTGGATCCTGTCTTGTTAAATTGCTGTATGTTCTTGGCCAGGGTGTTGGCAATCTTCTTATAGTCTAGGCCAGTGATGGGGAACCTTTTAGAGACCAATTGCCCAAACTACAAACGAAAATCCCCTTACTTATCGCTAAGTGCCGACACCGCAATTTTAACTGAACACTGCAGTTTTAGTTTAGACAAACAACTTGTACAATGACCATATAGTAGTAGATACAAGTGCACACGGTGCAGTTACATGTAGTGACTCACAGGTGACGTCTTCTCTGATGAGTCATTCACTTTCCCCCAGTCCAGACCGTCAGGAGAAGCCATCCTAGTGGTCTTGACCGGATGGAGAAGAAACTCATCCCTGAAGAATTTACAACAAAAGCACCTGAGACTCTTCACTTTTCTATCATCTTCCTAACTGTGCCCCTCCTAGATATACAAACTCCCCATCCATAGAGCCCCAAATGGTAATAATTAACCCCTTGGTGCCCTGGTAGTTAGATAGGTAGGGCTCCCTGGTAGCTAGGTATATAGGCATCCCTTAAGCAGTTAGTTATATAGGGATCATAGTAGGTAAATAGGTATACATTCTTAGTTGTGGAAACAGGCCCTTCCACCCACAAAGTGGAGAAAGGGCCTATCCCTGAAACTAAGAATGTATCTCAGAGACCTTGCCAGGGGCCCCACGCATCTCAGCGATTTTGACAGCTGCGCTACAAATCACAGGGGCTTTGCCTGAGGCTCGGGGCCTTCACAGGAGCTTAGGGGTGTTCACAAGGCCCTTCACAGGAGCTCAGGGGGCCTTTCACAGGTGGGCCTGGCTACTAATAAAAATAGGGACCTGTGGGAGGGATGGCCCAGCCTCAGAGTCACAGCTCAAAATGTTTACTGAGGCTTGTTCTTTGTTTAAAAAACTTCCTCACTGTGACCGGCATCGGCTACTCCCCTCTCTCTGTGTGTGGGTTTTGTTCTAGCAACTGTAGGATGTCATGACAATTTAAATCAGTGAGGCCCCCCACACAAGTCTCATGGCTTCCCCGCACAGATGGAGGGAAGAGTCCAGCGTATGTTGTCCACTGCTGGTCTGAGCCATCTTTATGTAGAGCAACAATTTTTTATTTCAGATACTCAAACAGTTCTTTGACATGACCTGCCATGTTGAACTTCCAGTGAACAGTATAAGAGAATGTGAGAGTGATAACAACAAATGTTACACATCTGCTCCCCAGTCCCACCTGAGACCTTGCAACACTAACAAGTCACATGACACTGTGGAGGGAAGATTGTAAATTGGGCACATTTTCAAAACGCTAGTTTTAAAATTGCTTTAAAGGAGTTTTGGAAGGCCCCAGTATGTTTGAAAGTGTCTTATAGCACTTTACACATGTGCCCACTCTACGTCAAAATTTGTCTCAGCCATTCAACTCTGAAACTGGTATAGTTTTGTATAACAGTTATGCACCACACTTTGTCGGATTCGTACGTTTCACACTAAACTTTTGCATTTTCATCCGATTCTGTAGCGACACGCCCCCACAAACTGGGCACATTCACAAGTGTTGTGTCTGGTGCTGAATGTACCAAGTTTGGGCGTACGACTATTCATACATCTATAAAGCAGGCTACGACAGGTTTTTGGCTGTATAGCATGCTAGAAAACTGCTGCAACCCTGTTCATACATGTCATCCATTGTGTCAAAGTGTCATATCTTCTGTGTTGTCCCATGAAAAGATATAATACAATATTTACAAAAATGTAATGAGTGTATTCAGTTTAGTGAGATACTGTATAAATCTTGGCACTCTTAGTGGGTTGGAAACCTAATAATTGTGTTTAATTACTTTTGTTATGAGTACCATCTGTATGGGTGTGTTCACATGGTGCGGCTTTGGTATGTTTTTTCACCTGCAGTACTGCACTTCAATTAAACTGCCTTTATTACCAGCAAGCTCCTTTCAGTTATCTAAATTGTTTGGAAAGGTGTTTCAAGTGAGTAATTACTGTTTTTGAAGTCTTGCAGATTATAAACAGAGTAATTGATTACTCACTTTTAACACCTTTCCAGACAATTAAGAAACAAAACCGCACCATATGAAAGCGCCCTAAGGCTAAGTTCACACGGCATAATTGCGGGGCGTAAGTACGCCCCGCAATTACACCAGGACTTAGGGAGCTCGCTTGATGCGGGTGGGCCAGCAGCCCGCCGGTCCCATAGACTGTCATTACTCGTGGTTTGTAAGCGCAGTGAATAAAAGACATGTCCCTTATCTCCCCCCCACGGCGTATTGTCCGAGCAGGGAGAGTAGACGTAATCCATAGTTCTCAATGAGAACTGTGGATTACCGTAATGACTGGGGCACATTCCGCTCGTATTTGAGCACAGTACGTCACGAAATACATGACGAAATGCGCCCCAGTTTAACCCGTGTAAACATAGTCTAAGGCTGCTTTCACACAGTGTGTTTTTTTCGGTGCATTTATTGATGCGTTTTTTGTTCAGCAATGTACAGTATTAATTGCTGTGCTTTTCTGCACAAAAAAAAAAATGCATGTGGGTTTTTGATACGTTTTTCAGCTGCTTTTTTGGATGCATTTATTGTGCAAAAAGGCACAGCAATTAATGCTGTACATTGCTGCAGAAAAAAAAACGCACCAAAAACGCGTGTGTGTGTGTGTGTGTGTGTGTGTGTGTGTGTGTGTGTGTGAAAGCACCCTAAGTCTTTGGTTACGTGTTGGCCTCATTTTCATATATTTCCTCCAAAGTCTTCTCCATTCTAGTGATACTTGGATACCGAAACTAAGATATACAAGTACAGCTTTTTCATGGAACTGATCCAGCTGTAGATGTTGGATCTATATAATGTTCTTTCTGACTTACATGTATATATAAGAATTGAAACTTTTTTAATGTATTTGCTGAAAATTTCAATGAATTTACAATGAAAAAAACATATTAATCGTTTAGGTGAATGTACAGTAGCAGAAGAAATTATTTATTGTAATAAACTAGTCCATATTATAATGATTTTAACAGCAAGCAAACAGTCCGTATAGGAAGAAACTTAAGGCTGCGTCCCCACGGCAGCGGACAAATACCGGTCGGTTTACCTGACCGGTATTTGTCTGGTTTTGGGGACGGCTTTTCTCCGCGATGAGCGGAGAACAGCCCTCCCCCCCTCCCATTGAGGTGTTCATATTCCGCCCGGAAACCGGACGGAAGAATGAACATGCTCAATGTCTTTTGAGCGGCCCGCAGGCGGAAAAACCGCCGGGCGGAAAACCCGTGCAGTGGGGACTGCTGGACGGGAGTTCCATAGAGCACAATTGTGCTCATTTTCGGCCGGTTTTTCAGGCGGTCTAAAAAACCGCAAACCGCCTGAAAAAACGGCTGAAAACCCGTGCAATGGGGACATGCCCTAACAGAAAGTGTGAAAGGTTGAGAGTGTTTTTGAGATAAAATTTTATTTTTTGTGGTCATTTGTTTATATTATTGATATATATGTATATATGTAATCATCAATGTTCTTGTTTTCAGTGTATAGTCTGGGACTGGGATTCTAATGGAAAACATGACTTTATTGGAGAGTTCAGCTCAACTTTCAAAGAAATGAGAGGAGCAATGGAAGGAAGACAGGTATAGTTAATATTTCATGGATACAATTCATTGAATGTTGATCCAGTTGGTCCTCCTCATGGGATCAAGATGAAAATTTTTACCATTTGCCTTCAATATTCATAGTGTTGTGATTTTATTTGCTTTTATTCTTCAGTTCAATGCAAATAATACATAAAAACAGGTCTACTCGGCACATATGAAATATTAATATTTAGATAGGAACATCGACAATACAGTGTAATAGGTTGTATCAGCTCCATCTCAATATTCACATGAAAATCTAAAGGTAGAGGGATTCTCTCTGGAGGCCAGAGCAACAGCTGCTAGAGAATTTCCCAGATACATGTTTGTCGTGTCTGGTTGCTACCTCAGTCAGAAAATCCATTACACAAGACCGATAATGGAGCTTTGGTGCAAAAGGGGAAATCAGCAGCTGTGGTCTGTGAAGAAGTAATGTAGGACAAAATGTCCTTTTTCAAAACTAATTGACTTTCAGCATGCCAGGTAGAGCAAGGGGATCCCTGAGTCTAGCACAGATCTTTAATATAATTCATAGAAAGTCAAATTGAAAACGGACTCTAAGGGTCAATTAAACATAACAGAATTGTGCAAAGCTAGAGAAAAACGGGTTACATTTTTTTGCTTCAGACACAGCGCCACTATTGTCAAAGGGTTGTATAGCTGCTCTTTTACTGTAGGTGAAGGGATCTGAGCTACAACAGCAGACACAGCCAAAAGTAGAGCTGTTTCTAAAAAGAGGTGACCCCTTTATGTATTCAGATTCAGTTGGGGCCGGTTTGGCCTGATTTGAACTTTGCCAGCATTAAATCACCAACCTTTTTCTAATCAGGAAAATGAAAGTGTATCCGATCAATGAAAGATACACTTCTTTTTTCCTATCCTGGAAAAAGACTGGTGATTTGTTGCATAATCTTCTCCATCGCTTGGAAAATTTGGATTGGGTCAAAGTGGCACCTCTCTGAATCCAGAGTTCAACGCTACTTTTTAGTAATCCCGGAAAGACCGTTTGGTTCATTATTTAGATTACTCTATATGTGGACCGATATGTTGTGAGCTGTATTTTTTATTGTATACAAGTGTTTGTTACTGTATTGATTTAAGGTCTTTCCTTATTATTTTGATGGACAAAATATATGACAGATAATTATTTAGTTTTCCAGACCCTGGTCCTTTTCTCCGATTATACAGAGTGTGCCATTTATATGGATATACCTAAATAAAATGGGAATGGTTGGTGATATCAACTTCCTGTTTGTGGCACATTAGTATATGAGAGGGAGAAAACTTTTCAAGGTGTTGACCATGGCGGCCATTTTGAAGTCAGCCATTTTGGATCCAATTGGTAGAGGGACATGTAACTCATCAAACTTACTGAGAATTTCACAAGAAAAACAATGGTGTGCAATTGTCTATGCTGTGAAGATACGAGATGTGCAGTATCTGAAACAACAGATACTGGAAGCCTGTGCTAGCATTTCTCTTGTGGTGTTGCTATCAGTGTGTCAAGAGTGGGAGAAGAGGGTTGCATTGACAATCCAACACAATGAGCAGCACTTTGAACACATTTTATAAATGGTCATAAACTTGTAAATAACTCATGAAAGAATAAAGTTACATTAAAACCAAGCACACCATTGCTTTTCTTGTGAAATTCCCATTGAGTTTGATGTTACATGCCCCTCTTCCCATTGAAAAAATTAAGTTGGATCCAAAATAGCCGACTTCAAAATGGCCGCCATGGTCAACACCCATCTTGAAAAGTTTTCCCCTTCCCATATGCTAATGTGCCACCAACAGGAAGTTGATATCACCAAACATTCCCATATGATTTAGGTGTATTAATATAAATGGCCCACCCTGTACAGTGTGTTACTTGGCATAATTTCAGTCCAGACTTGGTTTAACATAGCTGAAGGCCCACAGGTCTGGTAACTCATGTGTTTACAGACCTTTTCTCAGAATGCTGATTTATACCTTAATGCCCACTGCTGTTACCACACCTGTGCGTATGTAGAAGTACTAAATGAACTATATTATTTTAGGAACCATAGGGCACATTTATTATGGTTGCACTAAAAACTGGCCCAATTTTGGCACAGACATTTATTATGTGTTCTAAGTAGTGTTGATCAAACTGTTCTAGAAAAGTTAAGTTCTAGTAGAACTGCTCGAATTTGTAGAATTCTAAAAGAACATTTTACTGTTCGTTCGAGCAAAGTTCTAGTTCAACACGACATTTTCAGTTTCGTTTTCAGCGGCTTTCTGCACTTTTGGCAGACATCCAATCAGTGCAGAGCACAGAGAAGTGTCAAAAACATCATTGCCGAGGTGTAGGGCTCTCATTGGCTGCTAAAATCACATGACCATGGTATATATATTTCATTGTATTGCCTTGTGAACGCCATTTTCAGCTCACTCTCTGTACTGTACAGACTGCTCTTAGTTAGACAGCATTTTCCTCTCCATAGAGAGCAATAGTTAGGAAGTTTGGTATTGCTGGCTGCATCTTTCCCACACCCAGAAGCTGTTACTTGATGACATTTGCAGGCTCACATAACACCTAACTCTCATATACATGGATATATACTATACAGAGTGCTTGGATTTGCTAAATCATACACAGTGCCCAAAAGCTCAGTTTTTGCAGTTTTGGGGGTTCAGTAATCGTATAACACACCGTCTCCAAATCTCATATGTGTCAAATGGGGCTTTTGGGCCCCCTCAGGATGCAGGGCCCATAGCAGCTGCTACCGCTGCACCTCCTGTAGCCACGCCCTTGCTTGCAAGCTGTCCCCATCTTTTCAGTTAGCCATTTAAAGGAATGAAGTATTTTAGCCTCTCAATTTTCTCCTGTCACTCTTAGGCTATGTTCACACGGTGTATTTGCAGGGCGTAATTCCACCCCGCAATTACGCCGTGTGACCGGGGGCGGGGTGGGAGCGGGGGACTGAGCAGTGGGCCGGCACTTCGCCGGCCTATAGACTTGAATTGCCAGCGGCGCGTATACGCCGCTAGTAATTCACATGTCAATTTTCTCCCCGCCCGGCGGCTTCGTAGAGGAGACGTAATCCATAGTTCTCTATGAGAACTGTGAATTACCGTAATGAATGGGCCGTTTTCGGCCCGTAATTGGCGCACTTCGGCACGTAATTACGGACCGAAATACGGCCCATTTTAAGCCGTGTGAGCATGCCTTTAGAGCCAAATTTTCTTCACTAAGTTTCTCCACATCTCCAGGTTACTGTTATGGATGGTGATTCCAGCCTCTCCTCACCTGTATAGGTATAAAAATTAACCAGAACATCTCCCATTGACTTTAATGGGGTTCAAATAGAACTTTGAACCGAACGCACAAAAGTTCGAGGTTCTAATCGAACTAGAACTTTTTACTGTTCGCTCAACACTAGTTCTAAGTACTTTTTTAAGGGCCGTTCACATGGCTTATTTTGGGCAAGGGTTGCAGCCGTATTGCGCGCGGAACTGCGCTGCAATACGGCTGGAATCCGTCCCAGCCATTACAGTAATCCACAGTTCTCATAGAGAACCGTGGATTCCCTCTTTCCTTTCCGCTCAGCGAATCCGCCGGGCGGGGAGAAATTGACATGTTCATTATCCAGGCGGAATACGCGCCGTGGATAATGAAAGTCTATGGGGCCGGCGGGCAGCGCCCTCCCCCCGCCCCTTATTTAAGCCGTATTGCGGCCCTTAGGGTGACATGTAGTTCACTCTATTTTTAAACAGGCGCACTTCAATATCAGGCACGTGACAAGCGACCGCGGCACTTTGTAATGCGCCCTAGATCATAAGGTGTGCTGGAGGCATTTCGCACTACAGCCGTTCGAAGCTACACATCTATAGCTTTAGTACGGCAAATCTAGGCACATTACTGCTGGAACAGGTAGACCAATGTAAAAGTGGTTTACCTGAGCCAGAAGTGTCGCTTTGTAGCTAGATAGTGCTAAATCTATGACCCGCAGTAGAACAGATTCATAGATTCAGGCGCATTCTACGCTACAAATGCACACAAAAAAAATGGCGCCTGGATGCCAAAAATCCCACATGTCGCCCTTACTACTAATAGTTGATCTAAAATAGCTAGGTGGGTCTAAAGATGCCCCAAAATGAACAAATAACATGACTCTTAGGCCTTGTTCACACGGCTTATTTGGGCACGGATTGGCGCCGTACTCCGCGCCGGATTTGCGCTTCAGTACGGCGCCAATCCGTCCCTGTCTTTACGGTAATCCACTGCTCTCATAGAGAACAGTGGATTACGTCGCTCCTCCCCGCTGGGCGAATCCGCCGCGGGGGGGAGAAAGTGACATGCACATTATTTACGGCGCGGACGCGCCGTAAACAATGCATTGTCTATGGGGCCGGGAGCGGCGCCCCCGCCGCGCTCCGGCGCCGCCCCCTTCCCGCCACTTATTCACGGCGGATTTGTGAGCTCAATACGGCTCACAAATCCGTCGGGAATAAGCCGTGTGAACACGGCCTTATACTGTCTTACATTTTAGACAGCATTAGTAAAGGTGACATTGTATTTTTTTAATTCAGAACAATAGGGACATATTTTTATACATCTTTTATGCTTTATAATACATATTTATAAATTTATAGTGCATGTGATGCTCTAATTTTGTAATATACACTTTCTTATGCTTAAAGTGTTTTTCCCAATGAAGCAAGTGATTGTATCTTGCTAGGATACTGTAGGTCATTACTTGATGATCAGTGAAAATCCGACTGCCGGGACCACAGTTGATCGTTAGGATGAAGGAGACTTAGGCCATGTTCAGACGGCTTATTCAAGCTGTAATTGCGAGCCGGATTGTGCTCGCAATTCCGGCTTGAATAAGGGGCAGGACGGGGGCGGGGCCGGAGCGCAGCGGGGGAGCCGCTCCCCGGCCCCATAGACTCGCATTATCCACGGCGCGTATTGCGCCTGGATAATGTGCATGTCACTTTCTCCCCGCCCGCCGGATTCGCCAAGCAGGGAGGAGCGACGGAATCCACTGTTCTCTATGAGAATTGAGGATTACCGTAATTACTGCAACGAATTGGCGCCATACTGCAGCGCAAATCCGGCACGCAGTACGGCGCCAATCCGCGGCGAAATAAGCCGTGTGAACACGGCCTTAGCAGTAGTTAAGTGATGTGACTTCCAGCCGCCCCACTGTGCAAGGAATTGTTACAGAGCCCCATTCATTTGAATGCAGCTCTATTGCAGTCCTCTGCATAGTGGGTGTCTGGGAGCACCACAGTGCTGAAATAAGGCGAGGAGACTTAGGGTGACATCTATGAATTCGCATGCGCTATTTTTGTAACTTGGCACCGGCACACCATTTCTAAAAGGAGTGTATAATACAACAGTATGAATGAAAGTGTTATGCGGCAAACATTTTTGACGCATAATACTCAAAATTGTTGCATAGAGTGTTATGCGCCAAACTTTGTATGGCAGTTTCGCACCAAACTCTGGCACATTAATTTGTCATCAGGCACAAATTGCGCCAAATTTGGCCATACACCTGTTCATGCATCTATAGAAACGGCAATATACAGCAAAAAATGGTGAAGGTGAATTCACAGATGTCGCCCTTTATTCCTAGGATTGATGAAAATCCCAGCGGTTGGATCACCACTAATCATAATGGGAAGGTGCATGAAGGTTGTTTAGTCAAAGGAGTTGTTCGAGTCATTTTTATCAACTATTTTTAGTATACTGCTAACTTGGCAAAAAAAAAAAAAAGCTTATACTAACCTCTCCTCTCACCGGGGTTCTGGGGCTGCTGCCGCCTGGTGTCTCTGCCAGGTGTTTTGTTTATTTCAAATTTGACTAAATGGTTAAATGCCATTTAAAGGGAACATGCCACATAGGTTATGCCCCCCTTGCTGAGGACAGCACAAGCTAGAGTCAGACATGCTGTTTCCAGCGCTGTGTCCCTTATTCTGTAAGATGCTGGAGTTTTACAGCATTTAATGCTCAAGTCTTATCCAGTTAGTCACATGTTTCTACCTATTCAAAGTAATAGGTTTATCAGTTGAGGTGGGCGGGGCATGAAAAAACGGACTCTTTTCATGACTCTTTTCTGGCTGAAAACTACAGATTTGAGCATTATATACTCGAAACCTCAGCATCTTACAGAATAAGGGACACAGCGCTGGAAACAGCATGTCTGACACTAGCCTGTGCTGTCCTCAGCAAGGGGGGCATAAACTATGTGACAGGTTCTCTTTAAAGACATCACTGTTCACAACGTTTACTTCTGAATTGTGATGTCAGGCAGTCACACGTGGCATTTCATTTTGCCAGAGCCGGAACTAATTAGAAGACTAGTGAAGATAACAAACAGCAGCAGCGCTGTGACGCAAGTGAAAGGAGAGGTGTGTATAAAGTTTTTAAATTTTATTAGGGCAGCTGTATCCTTAAAACATTTTCTAAAAATGACCGGGACAACCCCTTTAAATCACATCCGGTAGTGTAGAAGCATTATGTATGAAAACTGTCTAGCAGTAAGACTGAGCTCTGATTAGTTGCTACGGGCAACAAAAACATCTTTTATTTTTCCAGCGCACTATGAAATGAAAGTTGAGCTCTGATTGGTTGCTATGGGCCACAAAGACAGTCATACCTCTAGACCACGGGTCTCAAACTGTGGCCCTCCAGCTGTTGGGAAACTACGACTCCCATCATGCATTTATATAATCTATAACAGTGGGCCTGATGGGAGTTGTTTGAGATCCCTGCTCTAGACAGTTTTCATATATAAGGACCTTAGGACCACATGTATGAAAACTGTCTAGGTCTAAAAATCACTTTGTTGCCCATAGCAACCAATCAGAGCGCCCCTTTAATTTCATATAGTGCTCTGGAAAAACAAAGGGGAGCTCTGATTGACTTTGTTGTCATTGTTTTATTCTAGGTACAGTGGGAGTGCATAAATCCAAAGTACAAAACGAAAAAGAAAAACTACAAAAACTCCGGCATTGTAATTCTCAACTTGTGTAAGGTAATTTGTAAACCTTTTTTTTGTAAAAAAAAAAAAAAAAAAAAAATCCAACTATAAGATAGAGCTTGGTATCACATATCCATTCTAAATCCAATTTTTCATCCATTCTAAATCCATATTTTTTTTAAATACCTTCTCTTGCTAAGTGACTTGACAGCAGTAGATTTATAGGTCAGAATTATCCTCTCATTAAACTTTCACATTATCTATAAATAAATATGTAACCCCTTAATGACCTGACCCAGAAATCCTGACTTTAATTCCCGCTACGGCTGCAGTGTGGTAGGATTTGCAGGCCAGGTCTCTCAGGGCATACATGCTATCAGTTCATTGCAGTCATCCTTGTAAATCCATTGACACTTTTGTTGTATGTTTCTCTTTAAAGGGACACTACACAGAAAGCTTAATGTGCATATATTTAAGGCTGATTTTAGGGTTCCTTGGTGGGATTATGAACTGGAGGTGCAAAAACAAGTCTGTCCCTATGGTCATTGCTTTTATTGCTTTATATCACATATCTCCAGGTAAAAAAAAAAAAATCCAGAAACATTAAAGAAGTATTCTCAACACTAGTTATTTAGTTAGTTCCTGACTCGCCTTTCCCCTCCTTCCTGACCAGTCACATTTTCCTTTTCTGAATTACACGCAGGTTTGAGCGCTGTAAGGGGGCTTTCACATGGTGCGTTTTTTGGTACATTTTTGATGCGTTTTTTGGATGCGTTTTTTGTGCAGGAAGGCACAGCAATTAATGATATACATTGTTGCACAAAAAACGCATCCAAAAAAACGCACCCTAATGCTTTTTTGCCCCCGGTTATTCTACTAATTTTTTTCACCTGTTTTCCATGGTTTAATTTTTATGTCATTTTTATATTAAATATATATATCTTGTGCCCCATACGGTGAGAAAAAGACCTTTGATGTGCATTTTTACTTAAAGGGGTTATCTCACTACATTGATTCCTATTACCTCAGTCCTGTTTTCTTGGTTTCATTTTGAATTCAGGGACGTGTTTACTGGATTCCTCTAGGCTGATATAGAAGTCAGGTCTGTAGCTATAGCAACCAGTGCTGGCAGCCTATCAGGAGAGATCAAACAGGTCTGTAGCTATAGCGACCTGAGGAGCTGATGCAGCCCATACAAGAGGGGATATCTAGGAATAGGTAGGACACTGTTAATGGACACATATTGCAAAGCGACTTGTTTTTGCAAAGTCTTTAACATAAAAAGCAATCCTTGTAGTGAGACAACCCCTTTAAGTTTTTTTCCCTCTCATTTCCCCTGTAAATGGGGCTAATATATCAGCCTCAGTTACAGGGGAAATACGGGAATAACAGCCTCCTGTACTTACTGCAGAGATGATCTGGGTCTGTTAAGACACCCCAGTATCTGTAACTGCCGAGCCCAAGTGGCCTTGTGACCGCTGACACCAGGATGTCGGGAGGCTTCCTGCTAATCTGTGTATGCAGCACCCATTAAGCAATGTATGTACAGCAATCGTTAAGGCAAGGACTGTAATAATCCTCTGCTTCTTCATTGGAGAGCCAGCTATCGCTGAAAGCTGGCTCTCCACCCGCACAGCTGTATAATTTGTATATAAATTGCCACCACCCAGACTTCTAGGGTATGTTCACACGGCTTATTGCGGCGCGCATTTCACCGCTTATATTACCACGTATTGCATATTATATGCGGCGAAATGCTCGCCCCAATTACGGTAATCCATAGCTCTCATGTCAATTGTTAGCGGTGAATACGCACTGCTGACAGTGCAGGTCTATGGGACCGGCGCCCGCTTCCCCCATCCCCCCGGTGCTTTGGAATTAAGCGCTGACCAGTGCGTGGTACCAAAACACCCGGCGCATTGCAGCGCGTACTATACGCGCCACAATAAGCCGTGTGAACATACCCTTATAGTCAATGGGCCATCGGCAAGTAGTTAAGGCATTTCCACAGGACATTCCGTTAATGTCCGATAGATGTGGATCCCACCTCTGATAACCACAGCAGTGTGAAGAACAGGTGTCCCTACCTGCTGCAGCCAGGCTGAGAATGTAAGAAGTGGTGGTGCTTGTGCCTGGCTTTCTCCATTAATTTCCATCGGAACTCCCCTGTTAATATCCTGAGTTGCTTACAAAGGCGTAACTATAGGCATTGTAGACATAGCAGCCGCTTTAGGGCCCAGAGATCAAGGGGGACCACTGAAGTGCTAGAACATTGTATTACTTTATAGGGAATAACAGTAGTATTATTTATACTCTTAATTATTATTGCTCTTTATGTTGCTGTTTCCAGTCATTATCTGTTCGGGGCCCAATCTCATTTTGTTACGGGGCTCTAGGAATCCTACTTACGGCCGAGGTTGTTTGACAAATGGATGCACATTATTATAGTTTAGGAGTAAGATAATGGAATGTAGACCATGGCAAGAAGGTAATTGACCAATATTTCGTTATATCCCCTTTGTTAGCTGTAAGAGGGAATACAGAGGAGAGCTACAGCCATAGGAAATATTGATTTCAATGGGCGCACTGCTATGCTTTATTCTCCTGCATCAGCACTGCAGGGAAAATAAGCAGCAACAGAAGTTACACTGCCAAGATTAGCTGAATAAACTACTGCAGCAGTTCATGAACCCGCACGCTGAGAGTTCTAGTCAAGTCCTTTTATTAACCCTGCACAATCTACTCTTGTAATCCATAAGCAGTGTATATAATGTGCTTTACAGTTTAAATGTTAAAATGTCTAGTAGTGATAGTACAAATCTCTTCATTCACTATGCTTTGTTTTCCAGATCCATAAAATGCATTCATTCCTAGACTATATCATGGGTGGATGTCAAATACAGTTTACAGTAAGTAACTTTCTGTCAAATCCCTTTTCTGAAATGAGTAAATCTTGTAAGTCAGTATTTAATATATACAATATCCTCTGACACTCTGAGATGTGAGTGTATATAAATATATATATACACATATATACACTACCGTTCAAAAGTTTGGGGTTACCAGTTTTTGTTTTCCCTGAAGACTCATACTTTTATTTATAAAATGAGTTGCAAGATGAATAGAAATATAGTCCAGACATTGACAAGGTTAGAAATAATGATTTTATTGGAAATAATAATTTTCTACTTCAAACTTTACTTTCGTCAAAGAATGCTCCCTTTGCAGCAATTCCAGCATTGCAGACCTTTGGCATTCTAGCTGTTAATTTGCTGAGGTAATCTGGAGAAATTTCACCATATGCTTGCAGAAGTCCCTCCCACAAGTTGGATTGGCTTGATGGGCACTTTTTGTGTACCAGACGGGCAAGCTGCTCCCACAACAGCTCAATGGGGTTGAGATCTGGTGACTGCGCTGGCCACTCCATTACAGATAGAATACCAGCTGCCTGCTTCTTCCCTAAATAATTGTTGCATAATTTGAAGGTGGCTTAGGGTCATTGTCCTGTTGCAGGATGAAATTGTCTCCAATCAAGCGCTGTCCACAGAGTATGGCATGGCGTTGTCAAATTGAGTGATAGCCTTCCTTATCCAAAATCCCTTTTACCTTGTACAAATCTCCCACTTTACCAGCACCAAAGCAACCCCAGACCATCACATGACCTCCACCATGCTTGACAGGTGGCGTCAGGCACTCTTCCAGCATCTTTTCAGTTGTTCTGCATCTCACAAATGTTCTTCTGTGTGATCCAAACACCTCAAACTTCAATTCCTCTGTCCATTTTTTCCAATCTTCCTCTGTCCAATGTCTGTGTTCTTTAGCCCATATTAATCTTTTCCTTTTATTAGCCAGTCTCAGATATGGCTTTTTCTTTGCCACTCAGCCCTGAAGGCAAACATCCCGGAGTCGCCTCTTCACTATAGACGTTGACACTGGCGTTTTTCGGGTACTATTTAATTAAGCTGCCAGTTGAGGACCTGTGAGGCATCACTTTCTCAAACTAGAGACTCTAATGTACTTGTCTTGTTGCTCAGTTATGCAGTGAGACCTCCCACTTCTCTCTCTACTCTGGTTAGAGCCTGTTTGTGCTCTCCTCTGAAGGGAGTAGTACACACCGTTGTAGGAAATCTTCAGTTTCTTGACAATTTCTCGCATGAAATAGCCTTCATCTCTCAGCACAAGAATAGACTGTCGAGATTCACATGAAAGTTCTTTTTTTCTGGCCATGTTGCGAGTTTAATCGAACCAACAAATTTAATGCTCCAGATTCTCAACTAGCTCAAAGGAAGGTCAGTTTTATAGCTTCTCTAATCAGCAAATCTGTTTTCAGCTGTGCTAACATACTTGCACAAGGGTTTTCAGGGGTGTTCAAAATATCCAATAGCTTTCTTACACAGTTAGCAAACACAATGTACCATTAGAGCACTGGAGCGATAGTTGTTGGAAATGGGCCTCTATACACCTATGTAGATATTGCATTAACAACCAGACGCTTGCAGCTAGAATAGTCATTCACCACATTAACAATGTATAGAGTGTATTTCTGATTCATTTAATGCTAGGCTCATTGAAAAAAAAACTGTGCTTTTCAAAAATAAGGAAATTGTGTGTGTGTATATATATATATATATATAAATATATATATAATTATTATTATTATTATTATTATTATTATTATATTTTAAAGCGCCATTGATTCCAGGGCGCTGTACATTCGAGGGGTTACATACATTACATACGTCAAACGAGTACAGTGCTAATGACAATTGGCACAACAGAGGGAGAGGACCCTACCCGCGAGGCTTACAATCTACAAGGAGGGGGAAAGAGACAGGAGGTGAGGGGCAGACATATATATATATATGTGTGTGTGTGTGTGTGTGTGTGTGTGTGTGTGTGTGTGTGTGTGTGTGTGTGTGTGTTGGACAGCACTCCACCCACCTGCACAGGCTTTCAAATCAGTGCAGAGTACCCGCTAGCTGGAATCTTCTCTCCCTGAAATGTGGAGGTCTGAACAGGCATCAAGAGAGGTAACGAAAGTGTGGGTTCCCACCTGTATTGAGGTCCCCTTGCTGATTGGTGTACTGGTGTATCAGTGCCAGAATTCATACATGTCGCCCTAAAGGTGGCATGTATGAGCAGGGCTGCGCCAGTTTTCTGGCGTGCTTTGAACCCAAAAAATTGTCGAAGCCCTGTTCTGTAGATGTATGAACAGTCGTACACCAAAACTTGGCGCATTCTGCACCAGTCACAACACTTTTCAATGCGCCAAAAATATGCTGTGCAAGGCATACCACTTGCCAAATACTAAGCTTACATACGACAGTTTTATACATTTGCCCTCATTCTAGACTTAAAAAAAGAAATTTAGAACTGGCGAGTCATACATGTCAGGTTCATACATGTCACCCTAACTCGTTTTAACTATCATCTTATATTTCTATATATTCAAACGTAGTTGAACATCCCTCATTAAATAAGTCCTAACTAGTTAATAAAAAGATGGCAGGAAATGTGTTTGTAATAAATCCCAGATGTAATAAACCGTGAATCAGGTTTTTATTGTAGTTTAGAGTATATTTTTTGTTGTTTTATCATGCAGCTGTAGCCGTTTTTTACATTTTCATTTTAAGTCGGACAACCCTTGTAAGTTAAGAGTCACTTTAATGGGAGTAGAGGGCCATATGTATGAAAACGGTCTAGGTCTAAAATTCACTTTGTTGCCCATACTAACAAATCAGAGCTCACCTTTCATTTCATATAGTGCGCTGGAAAAATTAGAGGGGCACTCTGGTTGCTATGGGCAACAAAATGAGTTTTAGACCTAGACAGTTTTCATACATGTGGCCCCAAGTCTTGGACCTCTGACTGATATTAAGATTTTATAAAAGGAATGCCCAGGAATTCTGAACTCATAAATAAAATGATGTTCGTAGTTTGAGATAAACTTCCAATTTTGCATTATAGTTTAATATCTACGCACAGATCCCAATCACTCATTCAGGTCAGATATGGAGCTGCACACTTCTGCACATGCTCATTAGTCTGACACCAGCCTTGGGATCATTGATCAGAGCAGTTCCTTCCTTCTATATGCTGTGTAAGCTTTCTCTTTGTTTGGCCTCAACAAAATGCTCGACATGCATTTCAGAGTATTTGAGGGCTTAGCTCTACATGAAGCTTTTTAACTCATTCATCTTGTGGTGTGTGTTACAGATAAGTATTTTTTTTCAATTACTACACATGGTTTTAAAAAAAAAAAAAAACATAGTTGTGTGGTGACTATAGAAGCAGCAGCTGTGAAGAATAGGGCGTTTGATGAGAAAAATAACTGTAGTGATAAGCAAAGGTTTCAGAAGACAGTCTTACCAATTTAAAGCGTTAATGAGAACTTCCGCGCTATCACGCTGTTCCGCTATTGTTCCTATACAGTTGGTAGTCATAATAACTGACTATTACAATACTGTAATGAAACTTTTTTTTTTTGGTTTTTAAAAGTCATCCTAAAGCTTTTATGTTAAAAGAATTTAATCAATATTGGAGTTTTAAAATCGTTTCCACATCTACCCTTTTAATGGATGTTGCTTTAGCCAAGTGCAGGATGTCGAGCTGTGTACAGTACCTTATAATGGAGAAGCAGGATTTTACCGCTTTTGAGTTTCAAAATGTAAGCATCCCTGCCTACAAGGTGTTTGTCTATAACCTCTGAATCTATAGTACACACTTTCAAAACCACAACAATCCCATAGATATAGGAGTTGTAATAGTATGCAGGGGCCCAAAAAAAAAGTCCCTTTAAAAATTCTCATGCCCCAAAGCAATGCTATTTTTGCTGCCCAAAAAGCCAACACCCCAACCCCACAACTTCCGCCCAAATAACAAAACCCCGGAGAATAGGTTGGAGGGAATTTGGCCCCACAGCACCCCTTTTTTAACAAAACAGGGGTTTAAACTTTAAATAACGGGTATACAAATTAGTAAAATTTTCCACCCCCATTCACCCCACCAAAACCCAAAAATTCCCCCCAAATATTCCAGCAATTCCAAAAAAACCCCATTAAGAAAACCCAAAGGGGCTGAGGCCCCCTTGGGAATTACGTTAAAAGACAAGGTTGGCAAAAATTGTAAACTCTTTTTCTTGGTAAAATTATCCTCAGCCGTCATCTGGTTTAAAAGGAACCCAAAAAACCCACCTCGGTGGCAAACCCCACTCTTCACCAGCCCCCCCAAGGCCCCTCCCCTGGGGAAACCCCCCCTTCCCCGGGCCCGGTTATAAAAAAATTGGGACCCAAAGGAGTGATCCAAGGCCCCCATCCCGCTCCGGGCCATGTTTTAAATATATGAAAAAATCATTAAAAAGTCCCCAAAAACCGCAACCCCCGTCCCCTCCCCCCCGAAGTCCCCCCCAATGGGGGGGGGGTTTTTTTATTTTTTCCGGGCCAGCCCGCGATGTTACCGCGCGGGGGGGGGACGGTCTTATACTCCGCCCCCCGGCGGCATTTAAACCCCCTCCCCTCCCCAACACTGGAGCCGGCGGCGGGTATTTTGGGGCCCCCTTCAGGGCTGGCCCCCATGTCCGGCCCCAGTCTGAAAAATTTTTAGTACCCTTAAAAATAATATTGCTTTTTTTTCCTAGAATTTTACATTATATATTAAACATTGCATTTCCCTTATTTAATGTTAAAAAATACCAAAAATAAAAACAAAAATTTCCCCTTAAAATACCTTTAAAGGGACCCCTAGGATGTTTTTACAGTACAAAATATATGATTAGGACTAAAAGGGGTTGTTACTAAAATTGATTCACCCTCCCCTCGGACCTGTTTTTTTGGGGTTTAATTTTGAATTCAGGGGCGTTTACGTTTTTACTAGGCTGCGTGGGCCAGGTCTTTAGCTTTAGCAACCAGTTTGGCCCCCTTATCAAAAAGAGATAAACAGGTCTGTAGCTAATGGGACCTGAGGAGTGATGCACCCATCCCAAAAAGGGGAAATTTTTGGGAAAAAGGGTGGGGACACTGTTAAAGGACATATATTGCAAAGTGATTGTTTTTGCAAGATTTTTTAACGTAAAAAGCAATTTGTATTTGAGAAAAACCCCTTTAAAGTAGTTCATGCCCAAAAAAAAGCTCAAAAAAGGCAAAAAATTTTTAAAATGAAAGGTTTTGGGCCCCAAAAATTTTTGGAAAAAATTTTTTTCCTTTACCTTTTTTAAATTTTTTTTGGGGAAATAAATTTGTATAAACTCTAACATAACTTTTGTCCTAGTTTGGTTTGGGATTGGAAAAGAAAAACCCGGGTAATTAAGGAGTTTGGGCCCGCATATGCTGAAAAAAACCATTGTGTTATTTGTACGTTATAATTGTGTTGTATCGAGTTTAAAAACCCGGAAAAAGAAAAGACAATTATTTTTTAAAAAGGGGTTTTTAAAACCCAATTTAATAGAAAGTCCCCTTCCTTTTTTTTCTTTTTTCTTTTTTTTCCCCTTTATCCCTTCTATTTTGGCCTATGTGTCTTTTGGAAAAGGCATATCGTACAAATAATATCCGGGTTATATTTTTTGTGCTATACCTGTGTCAGTTTAACATTTATGTAGTAAATTTGGGTCAGCACCCTTGCTTAACCCAAAAAAGTAAAATTAACTTTTTTATTTTATGGAAAAAATTTAGGTTAAACGGGATAGTAAATTTCAGCAGTAAAAACAATATGGCCCCTTTTTACGATACAATTATTTACCCCCACCCCTCAGTCATCTGTATTCTTCCCCTCCCCCTTTTTTTTCCCTCTACCCCCCTTCCTTCCCTTCTGTTCAGTGGGGTGTAACTATGATTCATCTGGGCCCCATTTTTTTAAACCCCCTAGATTAAATGACGAAGGCCCACCCCTACCCTTTTTATATCAAAAGTTCCCAAATTTGGGAAATTTTTACAGTAATCCTGTTTGTTGCTCTAGAGGGGGGGTTTCACTATCTTTTTTTGCCCTATTTTGTTATCGACATAAAAAGGTTTGGTGTATTTTTGGGGCCCGTTCACACGGCTTATTTCGCCGGGGAATGGAGGGGAAACTGCGCCCCGGTTTGTGCTGCAGTACGGCCCCCAACCCGCGCGGGAATTACGGTAATCCACAGTTATCTTTAAAGAACGTGGATTCCGTGCTCCTCCCCCCCCGGGAAAGATTGTGACATGAAAGTGACATGCAATTATAGGGCGAAAAACGCCCCGTGGAAAAATTGTAATTTTATGGGGGGGCGGGCCGCGCCCCCACCCCCCCCCGACCGCCCCTTTTAAAACCCGGAATTGCGAGCGAAACCCGGCTCGCAATTACGGCTTGAATAAGCCATGTGAATGGAAACTTAGTTTAAAGACAATGGGTTTTTTGGGGTCTAGGAGAAAGGGCCCATGTTAAACACGGCTAACTGGGGACTTTAATTTTCGCCCGAAATTTGCCCCGGGGAGTGCGCCTTTTAGGGTGAACCCGCCCAGAAATCGGAAAACCCACAGTTCTCATGGGAGAACTATGGATTATTCTCCTCCCTGTTTCGGCGAAAACGCGGGGGGGGAAAATTAATTCAATGTGAATTTACCAGCGGGTTAGCCCCGTGGTAATGATTTTAGGGGGCCGGTGACTTTCCCGGGCCCCCCCCGGGCCCCCCCCCCGGCACACGGCGTAACTGCGGGGCGAAATTAGTCCCGCAAAAAACCCCGTGGGGAACATGCCAAAGGGACTGTCTTTGTTGATCATGGCAACAGTGGGACCCCAGCTTATTTTCTCCAGACCCATTATAAAAATAAAAGGGGAGCTCTAAATAGTTACTAGGGTAAAAAGAAGTCTTAGGCTATGTCCCCACTGCAGGGACAAAAAGGGCCCTAAAAAAACGAATTACTAAAAAAGTTCATGAAATCAGTTTTCTGTCACTCCCCCTGTCAAAAGCACCCTGAAAAAACGGCGTTTTTTGCCGCGATTTGCGTTTTTTGCCGGTTTTTTAAAAGCGTTTTTTGCTTGCCCTTAACCCTGTTTTTTTAATGTTGCATAAAAAAGAAATTTTGGTTTTAACCCCCACCCAAAAAAAGGGGGAAATTAAAGCCCCCTTTTGATTTTTATGTGATCTTGAAGTCGTTTAGGGAATTTTTTGCGTTTTTTTAAAGTTTTCTTGTTTTTGGGTTGCCAAAAATACGTTTTTTTAAAGTTTTTTGGCCCCTAAATTTCTTTTTTTTAAGGATTTTGTGCTAAGATTTGTTTTTTACGTTTTTTGGGGGCTAATAAAGCTATCTTGCTCTTTTTCCCCAAAAAAAAATATGTTTTTTTTTTTGGTTTTTCCCTTTTAAGGCCTTTTTTTTAAGGATTTTTGTGAAAAGTTCTCCCATTTTTACGGGTTTTTGGCGCAAAATTTCTGCATTTTTTTTTTAAATTTTTTTCTCGCTTTTTTTCCCCAAAAATTTTAATTTTTTTTTTAGGGATTTTCCCCCTATTATAAAATTTTTTAAAACGGATTTTGGTGCTAAAACCCAATAATGTTACGGATTTTAACGCTTTAAAGTTCTCGTTTTGAAAAAAAATTTTAGGTTTTTTACAGATTTTGGCGTGAAAATCTTTTCTTAAAATTTTGCGCAAATAAAGTTTTCTCTTTTCTGCCCCCAAAAATTGTTTTTTTACGGTTTTTGCCCCAAAAAATCCATTTTTTACGGATTTTGGCGCTAAAATATTTAAAACATATTTTGGCCCCTTAAAAATTTTAAAGAAAAGGATTTTAGCGAAAAAAAACGTCCGAAAAAAAAAACGTATTTTAGGGGGGTCAAAAAGGGGGAAAATTTTTATTAGCCCCCAAAAATATTTTTAAAGAAAAAGGTTTTTAGCCCCAAAATTTCCGCAAAAAAAATGGATTCTGACAAAAAAACCCAAAAAAAACGTTTTTTTTGAAAAAAATTTATAAATTGGAAAAAATCGTTGGGCCCAAAGAATGATCTTTTTATTAAAAAAGGTAAAAAAAAAGGGACACATCAGACACTTGTATGGATTTGATAAGCTTTTAACCTTTGTTACACCTATTAGGTGGGATTGGGTCCCCTGGGAGGGTTTTCATTGAAAAAATCGTGGCAAAAAAAGAGGAAAAGCCCCAAAAAAAACCTGCAAAAGAGCCCGGGCGCTTTCCATAAAACCTGTAGAAAAATTTTCTGCGTTTTTCTCCCTTTTTTTTAGAGATTTTTGGCAAAATTCGCCAGAAAAAAAAAACCGAGCAAAAAAAAGAAGTCAGTGTAAAAGAGGAGGGTTTTTACTTAGAGTTATGGGAGATGATTACGTTTTTTTCCAAAAACGTGAAAAACTGACGTTTTTCTGTGCGGTAGAATATTTTTAACCCTTTAGACGGGTTTTTTACACAATCCCCCCAGTGCCCTGTGGTTTTTACAAAATTTTTACGGGAGGATCCCTTCTATTGAGCACTTCCCCAAAAAAATCCCTTTTCTGTTAGCTAATACACTAGGCAATATTGCTGGTGGAAAACTTAGAAAAATTATACATGTGCTCTGACTATAGTAGAAAATTTAGCAAAAGAGTGCATGTATATAATTTTACCCTGCTTTTTTTTAAATCCCATATTAAAGCTCCCTGTTTTTAACCATAGTCCCTATAAACGTTTATATGGGGAAATTTTAACAGTGATATATTTCCCGCTTTTAGCTATTTAAAAATTGCAAATTTTCCCCATTTTCAGTGTTTAATGCTTCCCCACCATTTTTTTTTTTAAGTGCGCGGGTTTTTTTATTTTGACATGTAGGGGGCCCCCACGCCAAAAACTTTAACTTGCTTCAGGAAAAAAGTATGAATACAGTTAAAAATTGTCATAGTAGAGTAGATTTCAGTTAAAGGGCCCTAGTTTTTTGGGAAGAGGGGGACCCAAAACCTTTTTACAATGCAGGACTTCTTAATTTCATTTTGGGATATCTTATCCAGGAGTTTTTATTATGGCACTAAATGGCCATTTTTAATTTTTGCTCAAAGGTGTTTTACTGACAATACCCCCAAACCGTACAATACCCCTTTTCCTGAAAATAAAAACTTCCCCCCAAAATAAGACTGCATTTTTTTCATGCAATTCAGTGGTGTTTTGCTTTTGTTTGTGATGAAAACACTATACAAAATTTTACATGTTGGGTTTTTTTTTTTCAAAAAATTTAAAAGTGAATTATTGGTTTATATAAAAAAAAAAAACCCTCCCCGAAAAAAAAGTTTAGCTGGGCTTTAAAGGGGGAAAAAAATTTTATAAGTTTATTTTTGGGGGAAAAAGGGTTTAAATATGATAATAAAATGGGGAAAATGGGTTGCCCCTTTAAACTACAAGTTTAAACCTTTTTGGGGAAAAAGAGGGGGGATTATTTTAGGTCCCAAAAAACCCGTATTGTTTTTGGCACAGGAAAACAGTCAACTACAAAAAAATTTATTACAAAGCAAATTTTTTTTGTGTATAAGGGGTTTTGGGGGACATTTTAAAATTTTTTATGTTAAAAACCCGAAAAATGTTACAGAGATTTCAATTTTTAAAAGTTTTTTAAGAGGGGCAAAATTAAACTTGACGATAATGCACCATGATAATTTTAAAATACAGAAAAATTATCTCAAATTGTATTTTCTTTGCAAATGCCCTTTTTTGAGGGAAAAATGGTTACACAAAAAACTATGATATATACAAAATAAACCTTTTTTAAACCCCTTTCCCCGGAGCCAGTTTTGGCCCCTTTGAAAGAGCCCCTTTTTTAAAATTTTCATGTGGGCATTTATGTGGAATTCTTTTTGACCCTTTAACCCACCCTGTGTTCAGAGATTTTTTTTCGTGAAATTGGGCTTTAAAAAAATAAGAAATTTTGGTCCAAAAAAAAAGCTTGTTGGTTTTTGAAAAAAATCAAAAAATGTGAAAAATTTTAAAAAAAATTTTCCCAAATTTTTAAATTCAAAAACTTCTGCATGTAAGACAGATGTTATTCCCCTCAAAATTTTTTATAAAAATAGCATCTCCATATGTTGCTGTGTTTGGCTATTTTTTTAAAAATTTTTTTTTTTTTTTTTACATTAGGGGGCTTAGAAATTTGTAGTAAATTTTTAAAATTTTTAAAAAATTTGCAAAATTCATTTTTTAGGGACCAGTTCCCGTTCTAAAAGTGATTTGGGTTGCCCGTATGTTGATTTCCCCCTTTAAATTTACCCCATTTAAAAAAAATACCCCCCCCTAAAGTATTCAAAATGGGATTTAGGAAGTTTATTTAAAAACCCTTAGGTGTTTCCCAGGAGTTAAAACCAAGTGGAAGTGAAAATTTTAAAAAAATTTTACCTTTTTTTTTCGATTTTCAATTTTTTTAAATTTTTCAGAAGAATTCAGTAAATGTGATCGGGGAAAAAAACTTAATATTGATTCCCGATTCTGCCCTTTTCAGTGATATCCCCGATGTGGCCCCAGTGCATTATTTGGTCAACCCCCAAACACCCGAAAGGAAAAGACTTCCCGGCTTGGGGGGTTTTTTTCCTTTCCATTTTATTTAGGGGATTTTAGGTGTCGGGCACCCTTTAAAGGGGCTAAAACTTAATAATTCCCCTAAAAAAAACCCTTTGGAAAAACTAACCCTTAAGGGGAAAATATCCCGGGGTGTAGTGAGCATTCGACCCCAGGTGTGTCACAAAAATTTTTAGGTTAGGTGTGAAAATGAAAAAAAAATTTTTTTCAATAATCTGCAATTTTTGTTTAAAATGTGTTTTAAATTTTTTAAAAGGATCTGGGAAAAAAGCACCCCAAAACCCTTTTTTAGGGAAAATTTTTCCCAAATTTGGCAATTTCCCCACAGTGGGTGAAAAATGTTGTTTTGGGGTCTGGCAGGGGGTTTCAAAGGGGGGAGCGCCCCATTTGGCTTTTTGGGAAAGCGATTTTGGTTTGGGGGCCCTGTTGCATTTCAAAGCCCAAAGTACCCGGAAAAGGCGGAAAAACCCTTTCCCGAAAATTGCTCCTTTTTGGGTTTTAAACCCTCATAGAAACTCTCTAGGGGGGTATTGTACATTTTTTGGGGGACAGGTGTTTAAAAATTTTTTGTTTTTTTTTCATTGGGTATGAAAATGAGTGGAAAAAAACAATTCCTCATTGTTTTTTGGGCTTTAATTTTCCCGATTTTGCCGTGCGTATAAATGAAGGATATTTTTTACTATGGGGGGCGGTAAATTTTCAATGATATAGATTTAAAAATAGTTTTTTTATGTTTTATTACTTTTACAAAATAGAAATTGGTCTATAAAAAATTGGTTTTTATGTTGTCTGTTTGGAAGCCCTAAGTTTTCAGTTTTCTTTATCGGAGTGTTTTGGGTTTTTTTTTGGGGGATGAGTTGACGTTTTTTTTAGTTCATTTTGGGGGGGAATTTTGCCGCTTTGATCACTTTTTATTAAAGGGTTTTTTTGAAGCATTTTGAACAAAATACAAACATTCCTTGGGAGTGTTTTTTTTTTTATTTTTTAACAGCCCGGGCACCGTGCAGTTTATTGGGCATACTAGTATTTCTCAGAAAGGTTTGTACGATTTTGCGGATTTCCCCAAATTTTTATATTTTTTTATGTTTTTACTGCCTTTTTACCAATAAAAAAATTTTTATTCAAAAAAAGGGAAAAAACCCTTTTTTCCTCGCCCCTAGTCCCGAGAGCCATAACGATTTTTTTTTTTTGTGTACGGGGTGTGTAAGGGGGGTTTTTTTTTTGGGTAAGGTTCGTTTTTAAATTTTTTTTCATTTTGGGGGGACCCAAAACTTTTGATCGTTTTTAAAACCCTTTTTTGGAAGGCCAAAAATGAAGAAAAATACGAAAACCTTTGTAGTGAATTTTTTTTTTTAAACAGGCTAACCCGGGAGTTTCCCTGACCAGTTGCTTTACTCTCTGGGTCGATACGTTTCGGGGTTTCCCCATTTATATTTTTTTTTTTAAAAATTTTGGAAGCACTTTAAAAAAAAAAAAAAAGGGTTTTTTTTGGTGTTAAATAAATTTTTTGATCCCCTGTTTTTGAGAGCCAATAAAGTTTTTTTAAATTTTTCCCTATACAGAGACGGTTAAGGACTTTTTTTTTTCGGGGTGAACTGAAGTTTTAATGGTTAAAAAATTTGGGTTTAAATGAGTTTTTATCCCCCTTTTTTTTCTTTTTAGTGCTGCGGATGTACAAAAAAACGCCAATTTGTGATGTTTTTTGTTTTTTTTTTTTATGGTGTCACCGTACGGGTTTTAAATTTCCCTGACAGATTTTTAGGGGGGGTTTGGTTTCCCCGCGGGATACCAAATATGGGGGATTTTTTTTATTTTTGATTTTTTTTTGGGGGGGATGGCGTTTTTAAAGGGGAAAAAAGGGGGGGTACGTGTTTTTATTTTTTGTGTTTTGTTTTCTTTTTTTTTCCCCTTTTGACATTTTTTTTTACTTTTTTTTCATTTTTCTTCTTAAAAAAAGCAATCATCAGGGGTTTTTGTTAGAAGGGAGGGCCCCTGCACAGTATCTTATGTGTTTCTGGTCGCCCCGGGCAAAAACGTCACCATGCCCCCAATTTCATTGCGGTGCATGGTGACGTCACGTGACCCCGGGAAGTGCCCGTTCAACTTCCGGGGGGGCATCAGACGGGGGTCGGTGCCCGCCTACAGTGCGGGGAAAACCCACGGGAGAGGCAGGAAAGGGGTTCCACCCTCCCGCCGCTGGGGGTTTATTATCGCAGCCATGGAAAAACTGCGGGAATTTTAAGCGGTAATCCCCCCCGGCCCGGGGCTCACTCCGGCCCGGGGGTGATTCGGATGCGGGCCCGCGGTAATTTTTTGGGGTGGTCCCATGTTGCGATGTGCGGGTCCCCGCCCCCAAGCCCGCGCGATGCCGGGGAAAATTCATAGGGCCCCATGTCGGGAAGGGGGGTTTAAAACTTTTGTGCTTTTTGTGCCCGAAAAACCCACACAGCATGTAATTTTCCCCAGTTTAAATTTAAAGGGTATGGGAAAAAGGTTTTTTGGGGCGCGTTTGTTTGCGCCCAATACGCCGGGTGTTGGGAAGCAGTACCCCCCAAAACATGGGGACGGGGAACCCCCGGGTGGCCCCCCCTCGAAATGCATTGTCAGGTAAGCACTGCAAAAACAAATTCCACATATCCCCTTCTCTCGTACAATTTATATTGTGCAAATTTGGGGGAATTTAGGCCCTAATTCATGTTCTTTTTTATGAGTGCTTGAAATCGCCCCTAATTGCGGCGCAATTTTGCCAATATAAAGGCGTAGCGGCAAAATGGCATGCAAATAGTGGCAAAAAAAGCCCTGTAACATACCCTAAGGGTTTTTACATATTTAAAGGGGCACCCGTTTATACAAAAATTAATTTTTTAAATAATTCAATTAAAAGTAGTTTAGTCGGGATAAAGGGTTTTTAAAATGATTCCCCTCTATTACATCCCGGCTCTAAAAATCTCACCGGTCCGCGGTTTTGGGTGCCCTTGGGGGGAATCCTAGACTTTCCTCTATCTTTTCAAACCAACCCTCCAAACCCCCACCTTAAAAACCCGCCGCCTCCCCCTGAAAAAAACTCTCTCCGCTCATTCCTCAACTATGAACTCAAAAATGGGTGGTCCCTTTCCTTTTTTCATCTCCCGCCTAGCCCATTTCAAAATTTTTTCTCTGTGGCCCCAGCTAGCACCCCCGTCCCTCCAATCCTTCCCTTTAAAGCTGCTGGGCCCTTTATCCCCCTCCCCTCCTCGCTTTCTTCCCTGCCCTTTCCCCCCCTGCCAATCCCCTTTATGGTTTCCCCTTGCCAGGGGAAATTATTTCAAATACTAACCCCGGACCTACAAAAGGGTTCCATGACCTCTCCCCCCCATAATTTTCTGGGCCCCAATTTCCCCGAAAAATTCCCCTTACGCACTCTCCCCTCCTCACGGGCCTTCTCCTCTGCTCTCCCTTATCAGCCTTTTCCCCTCCCAACCCCTTTTCCCAGGCTTTCCGTGCTTCACCCACCCCTGGAAACACTTGCCCCCAAAAAACCCTCAGACTTCCCCCACTTTCACCAGCTTCCCAAAAAAAACCCCGAAAACCCATCCCCAGGCTTCCCATTTAAACCTTTCACTAAATTGTCATACTTTCCCCCACAGGGAATGTTGGCCCCCACCCCCCCCCCTGGTTTTTTTCCTACTCCTTTTAGATTGTTAAAACCTCAAAAGGTAGGGTCCTCTCTCCCTCTGTCCCTGCCCAATTGTTATTATCACTTATCACTGTTTCTCGTTTGACTTATGTTATGTTTGTAACCCCTCGAAAGTACAGCGCCCTGGAATAATGGCGTTTAAAAATAATAAAAAATTTTAATTTTATTTATAATAAAAGGTCCCTTTTTGGGATAAGTGCAATTATAAAAAGTCTGTTGGAATAAAAAAATTTTGGTTTTGGTTTTTAAAAATTTGTTTTTGGGAAAAAGACTTCAAATGGCCCGGACCTTCATGGCCGCAAACGATAAAAAGAGGAGCTTGGGACAACTTTCAGCCCCCGGGTTTCTTTAAGTGAGGACAACAGATTTAGCAGCCTATTTTCTTTTGGAAGTGAGCACTGCTTTGGTCGCCACACTATTATAAGCATATCAGTTTTCTATACCTCTATCGCCGCCCACCCCGCCCCATCTTTACCCCGCCCCCTTTATCTTTTCTTGGGATTTCTTGGGGGAAAAGAAATGCACAGTAGCCTGCTCTTTTGGAGTATGTGACAGTGTGATGAAATGGTACAGGGAAATCTTTGGGATACCCCCTCCCCCTTTTTTCGGGTCCCCAATCTTCCAACCCCTTTGGGAAAGTTACTTGATCTGCTTGCTTTAAAAAACAGTCCTTTTGGGTTTTGGTACAGCTCTACTCCCGCTACAAACTTCAAGGGAGGCGGGGCCCTTTTGGGGAAAAATGAAGGGGAAGATTCTCCTTAGGGAAAAGGCCTATATAGGCATGTGGGGATTCCCAAATTGGGCCCTTTTTCATCCAGAAGCATTTGAAAATCACCCAAAGGGTTTTTGGGGGAAAAGGGGTGAAAAACTAAATGCCTTTGTTGGATGTAACAAATCCTCAATTTGCTTTTGACCCACTGGATCTTTGGAAAGCAAAAAGGGATATTTAGCCAAGCCAGCATTACCCATCTGTATACAGCCATTTCGGGGTTTTTGCCCCTCATCAGTACAGAGCAGAGCGATGCTGGCCTGGCTGAGTGGGAGGCAATGAGTGGCTCAAAAAAGGGAAGATCTCTCCTTAGGGAGAGCGAATATATAGGCGTGTGAAGATTCGAAATTGCCTTTTGCACTCCACGAAGCATCTGCATACCACAAGGCATCATGGGAAAGGAGCCGAGAAGCTCAAGCGCCCCCCTGTTGGATGTAACAAACCTCAATTTGCTTTTGACCCACTGGGTTTTTTGGAACCAGCTCCTTTCTCCATAATGCCTTGTGATTTGGAGAACATGAGCAGTATTGTGGATGATACCAATAATCCAAATTGTTATTATTATAAGAACGGAAATTAATTATTTGCCCCTTATTTCGTACGGGAAAAAGTTCATTTGGTAAAAGTCCAAGGATCTGGAATGGATTAATGACTTATTCTACGGAAACCACTGTAATTCTGAAGACTATATTAAGACATAACTGTTATCAGATCATCTATCTCACACTCACTACTGTCACGAGTGGCGCTGCAGCCCGGGGTCCGGGCTGCAGGCGCACTCGCTGCCCGTTTACACGGGCCGCACCGGACGCGGACAACGCCCGTCCCGTGGGCCCTTCCCCCGTCCCCAGAGAGTCTCCCTCCTCACCTGACCGCGCTCCGACTGTGTTGCGCGGCCGGTGCGCGCGCCCTGGCTCCTTAGGGCACGCGCGCAGCCGGCTCTCGCAAATTAAAGGGCCAGCGCGCCCATAATTGCAAACACCTGCCACTGTTCCTATATATTTCGCTCCACCTCTTCCTGGCCCTCGCCGATTTCCATAGTGCCCATACCTATCGAGGAAAGCCCTTTCCCTACGTTCCGGTTGTCTATACTGTGTACCATCCCTCCGGCTTACGTTCTCCGACCACGAACCTTTGCTCCCTGCCCCGACCTTCCTGCCCTTTCCCTGACTACGAGTTTGCCTGCCGTTTCCCTGTACCGCGCTATTCCTTGGCTACCATCGGCAAGCAAGTCACATCAGGGGTAGGGGACCTGGTGGAATTCCCCCGCAGCAAGTCCATCCCTTTTGCGGGGGGCTCTGGTGAAAACCGGTTCCATTTAGACTCCTTTTCCCTTTGGTGTGGTTTTACGCCATCGCTTGCGGGGGCTCAGTGGATCCACAACCCAGGTCTGTTACAGTTGGAATCGGCCATGGATCCCCCCAAAGGGTTCCGTTACCTACCGGAAGACCTGACGTCCGTCGTTGCCCAGCAGTCACCAGCACTGACGCAGCAGGCACAGCACTTGGATCACTGACGTCCATGATGCAGCAACTCTTTCCCTCCCAACGGCAGTCTCCACCGTCTTCACCGCCATTCCAGCACCTGCCGTTGTTTCCCGCCGCCCTGGGGCCTAAGCTCCGGCTTTCGCTTCCCTCAAAGTTCGAGGGAACCCGAAGCTATGTAGGGGGTTTGTTACTCGGGTGCTCGATGCACGTGGAGCTAATGGCCGACCAGTTCCCTTTCCGAACGCGCAAAAGTGGCGTTTGTCCTCAAGCCTGCTCTCCCCGGGAAGGCTCTGGCATGGGCAACCCCCCTCTGGGACAGGGGAGATCCTCGGGTGGGCGACCTGCAGGCCTTCTTCAAGGAGTTCCCGCTGCGTTTTTGAGGAACCGGAAACGGGCTTCGTCAGCGGAGACCGCCCCTCCTGAATTTACGCCAAGGAGAATCCTCGGTGGGTGATTACGCCATCCAATTCCGTACCTTGGCCTCGGAGCTGACCTGGAATGAGGCCCCCCTCTGGGGCCACTTTAAAGAAGGGCCTCTCTAGCCGGGTAAAGGATGCCCGGCCGCAAGGATCTTCCGGCTTCCTTGTCTGGATTGATCCACCTGGCCACGGGATTGATGTGCGTTTCTCTGAGAGAGAAGAAGACTCCCGCCAGGAACGCGACTCTGCTCGACCTCGGTCGCTTCCCGCGTTTTGCTCCGGCATTACAGAAACCTCCGGTACCCCCACCACAGCATTCCAGCGAGGAGCCCATGCAGGTAGACCGTGCATTTCCTCAGTACAAGAGCGTGCCCGACCCGCACTGAAAACCTATCCTGTACGTGCTAGTCCTGAACACTTCTTGGGGGACTGTCCGCTTCGCCCGCGCCAGGGAAACGCTCGCACCTAGGGCACGTGGGAGAGGCGTCCGGGGTGTGCACAGTCCCTCTCCACGTCTGACCATCCCGGGTGCAGATCTCTTCTAGTGCTGGCGTGATGTTTCAAAGCCTCCGCCTTCTTTGGACTCCGGCTCGGCAGGAAAATTTTTTATGGATGCCACCCTGGGTGTCGAAGCTTCGCCTCCCACCGTTCGACTCGTTAAGCCTCTGGCGATCTTTTTCGGTGAGGGGGGAGGTCCTGCGCGATACTACCAGTAACCGTACGGAGCCCTTTACTATGCATGTAGGGGCACTTCATGGCGAGAGAATCGTGTTCTACGAAATTACCCCGTTCTTCGTCTGCTATCCTGTTGGGGTTACCCTGGCTGCAATGCCACGCCCCGGTCTTGGACTGGAGGACGGGCAAAAGTTTACACGATGGGGACAAGACTGCCAGCATCGTTGTCTACCCCGCACCACGCCCGGTGCGTCCACCTCTCCGCCTGCGCCCATGAAGCCGTTGCCGGGGTTTTACCGGCAGAGTATCAAGACCTCTCCGACTGTTCTCCCCCCGAAAAACAGGCAGACTCCTTGCCACCTCACCGGTCCTACGATTGCCCTATAAGACTGTTGCCTGGCACAACCCCTCCCGGGGTAGAGTCTACCCTCTGTCGGTCCCCAAAGACCAAGGCCATGTCAGACTACATACAGGAAACCCAAGAAAGGCTTTATCCGCAAGTCCTCTTCACCAGCTGGAGCTGGCTTCTTCTTTGGGGAAAAAAGAAGGATGGCTCACTTCGACCCTGCATCGACTATCGCGGTCTGAAAAAGGGATTACGGGGAAAAACCGCTACCCACTGCCGCTGTATCCGGAGCTCTTCGACCGCCTTCGGGGAGCTAGGATCTTCACCAAACTGGATTTACGGGGGGCCTATAACCTGATCCGGATCCGAGAAGGCGACGAGTGGAAGAACGGCATTCAACATGCGGGAGGGGCATTTCGAGTACCTAGTTATGCCCTTCGGTCTTTGTAACGCCCCCGCGGTGTTTTTAAGGGTTCGTTAACGACATCTTCAGGGACCTCTTATATTATGCGTTGGGCGTTGTATCTGGACGACATATTGATTTTTTCGCCTGATCTCGAGTCCCACCGTCTCCATGTGCGCCAGGTCCTTAATCGCCTTCGGGTGAATCGCCTCTTCGCCAAACTGGAGAAATGCCAATTTCACCAATCCAGCCTGCCCCTTTTTCGGGTATATTGTTTCCGCCAAGGGATTCAATGGATCCTGCCAAGCAGTCAGCCTTCCTCAGTGGCCTTTGTCCAACAGGCCTTCGGCTATTCAACGGTTCCTCGCTTTGCAAATTATTACCGTCAGTTTATCCCACACTTTTTCCCACGCTATGGCTCCCATTGTGGCCCTTATTTAAAAAGGCTGGCAACCCGAGGTTGTGGCCACTAGCGGCCGAATGATGCCTTCTCCGGCTCAAGGGGCCTTTTGCTTCAGCTCCAGTTTTGTCTCGTCCGGATGTAAAGAACCCGTTTTTTCTGGAGGTGGACGCATCATCCGTGGGAGCAGGGGCGGTGCTCTCACAAGGATTCCAAGGGGAAGTTGGTCACATGTGGGTTCTTCTCAAGAACGTTCTCCTCCTGCGGAGAAGAACTACACCATTGGGGACCGTGAGCTGTTGGCCATTAAATTGGCGCTTGAGGATGGCGTCATCTTCTGAAAAGGAAACCCGACATCCAGTGGGCTATCTACTCTGACCACAAGAATCTTGTGTACCTTCAGACGGCTCAGCGCCTTAATCCCCGGCAGGCTCGTTGGGCTCTCTTCTTCTCGCGCCTTCAATTTCACGATCCATTTCCGCCCAGCCGAGAAAACGTCCCAAAACCGATGCTCTGTCTCGGCGGTCGGACGTGCTTGGGAGGACTCTCCACCTGCCCACCATCATTCCCCCCCAACCGTCTGATCACCGTGGCTCCAGTAGATTTACGCAGGTACCTTTCCGGGCAAGTCCTATGTGCGGGCCCCTCCCTTCGGATAAGAATCCAGAGATGGGGTCATGCTCTCGGGTAGCCGGGCCCCCCGGGGGTCCGGAAGACGGCGCAGTTTTATTGGGGGTACTACTGGTGCCCGACCTAATCAAGGATGTGAAAGACTTTGTGGCCTCGTGCTCTTCGTGTGGGGCGCAACAAGACACCGCACCTCAAGCCAGCAGGGTTGCTCCTTCCCCTTTCCCGTCCGGATCGGGCCATGGTCCCAGATTGCCATGGACTTTATCACGGATCTTCCGCCGTCGGGGGGCAATACTGTCATTTGGGTCATGCCGATCGCTTCTCTAAGATGGCGCATTTTGTACCTTTGCCTGGACTTCCGTCTGCACCTCGTTTGGCAACCCTCTTCTTCCAGCATGTCTTCCGCCTGCATGGCCTCCCTCGACACATTGTGTCCGATCGCGGAGTTCAATTCGTCTCCCGTTTTTGGCGGTCCCCTCTGTTCTCAGCTCAAAGTGCAATTTGGGCTTCTCCTCCGCTTACCACCCGCAAGGGCGAACGGGGAGGTAGAAAGAACAAACCAGATCTTAGAGAACTACCCACGTCATTTCGTCTCGGCCCAGCAAGACGATTGGCAGGGCTTGTTGCCCTGGGCCGAATTCGCCCACAATTCCTGGACTCCGATTCTACGGGGGGCCTTCTCCATTTTTCGTGGTGTATGGATTACATCCCCGCCCGCCCCTCCCGCTGGTATCGGTCTCGGACGTTCCTGCGGTGGACTCCTTGGTCCGTGACCTGAAGTCGGTGTGGGACAACACGCAGCAATCCTTGCTCCAGGCCTCTGCTCCGGAATGAAGCTCCAGGGCCCATAGACACAGGAGGACCCCGCCCTCGTTCAAACCTGGGGATAAGGGCTGTTGTCCTCCAGACATGTTCGCCTAAGGATTCCGTCCTACAAACTGGGTCCCCGTTCCTTGGCCCTTTTGAAATCTTGAAGAGGGTCAATCCGGGGGCCTACAAGCTCCGGCTCCCCCCCTCGATGCGTATTCCCGAAAATCCTTCCACTTTCTCTACTAAAGCCAGTCACTTGAACAGGTACGTTCGGAAAGTGTCTTCCCCCGCCCCATTGGGTGATGCCTCGGACGTCTTTGCCGTGAAGGAAATCCTGGCTAAAGAAGAAGACCAAGGGGAAACGTTACTTTCTTATTGATTGGGAAAGGGGGTTTGGTCCCGAGGAAAGATCGTGGGAGCCGGAGGAGAACATCATGGACCGAAAAATTACTCCAGAGATTTCCTTCAGGGCAAAGGGAGGGGGAGACCTAAGGGGGGGGGGGTACTGTCACGAGTGGCGCTGCAGCCCGGGGTCCGGGCTGCAGGCGCACTCGCTGCCCGTGTAAACGGGCCGCACCGGAAGCGGCCAACGCCGCGTCCCGGGGGCTCCCCCATCCCCGAGAGTCTCCCTCCTCACCTTGACCGCGGGTCCCCGGGCTGTGTGCGCGGCCGGTGCGCGGCCGCCCTGGCTCCTTAGGGCACGCGCGCAGCCGGCTCTCGCAAATTTAAAGGGCCACGCCCCATAATTGCAAAAACCCCCTGCCACTGTTCCTATATATTCGATCCACCTCTTCCTGGCCCTCGCCGATTCCATATGCCCATACCTATGCGAGGAAGCCCTTTCTACGTTCCGGTTGTCTATACTGTGTACCATCCCCTCCGGCTTACGTTCTCCGACCCACGAACCTTTTGTGCCTGCCCCGACCTTCCTGCACGTCCCCTGACTACGAGTTTGCCTGCCGATTCTGAACCGCCTTTTTTCCTTTGGCTCCCACGCAAGAAAGCCCACATCAGGGTACGACCTGGGGGAATTTTCCCGCCGCAAAATTCCCATCCCGCTTTGGGGGGGGGCTCGGGTAAAAACCGTTTTTCCACTTAGACGCCTTTCCCCTGGTGGGTTTTACCCCAAACGCTTTGCTTTGGGCCAGGGATCCCCCAACCCATGCTTTTACAACCCCTTCCCTTTTTGGAACTTAAAAAATTTTACAAAATTTTAATTTTTTAAATGAAGGTGGAAGCCCCTTATCATGAAAAAAAATCAAGTGTGCTTCCCAAATTTTTTTATAGATTTACATTTGGATTTTTTTCTTTCTCCCCTCTAGGTACCTTTTGATTTTCACAGCTTTCCAAACGGGGGGGGGGGGGGGGGGGGACCCAGGGAACATTTTTGCCCTTGCACTATACCCTCCTTTTCCAGCCCAATGGTATCTCAAAGCACTGGGGGGGCTTTTGGGAAATTTTTTGCCAGGACTAAAAAAAGGTAACAATGAGGGGGCCTGCCTGGGATCTTTATTATTTCCTCTCTGTAATTGTTTAAAAATTCCTAAAAACCCGGGTTTCTACAGCATTATAATTTTTAAAGAACCTTGTTGCAAGAAATGTTTTATCCACAGCAGCACAGGGTAAAAATTTTTTTCCCCAAAAAACTGGCTGGAGGTCCCTTTTTAAAAGAGATAATAGCCCGGCTCCACAACAGATAAAAACAATAGGAAGGTGACAGAAGCCATTTTTGTAAAAAAAAGGCTTTTGCTATTTACAATAAAAAAAAGCAAAAACTTTATTTTTTTGGTTTAAACTGTAAATTTCAGGGGTTAGGAAAAAGCCTTAAAAAAGCCCTATGTGGGATAAAACCCGGGAACTTTTATTTTGAAAAACCCCGTACATTAACAGTTCTACAGGACCAAAAATTATTGACCTGTCAATTCAGAGAAAAGCTTAGTAAAAGAAGATTTTTAAAGTCCCTTTAAATTTTTAACAAAACCAAATTCAAATATTTCAAAAATACGGTCCTCAAATGGGACTTTTCTCCCACTCCTATTGGTTTCTCATCAAAACTTTATAAGCCCTTTTGACTTTGTAAAAAATGTTCCATATCAAAAAACATTTTTTCTTTTTAACTTTGAAGATTCAAGATCATCTTTCGCTAGGGGACTAATAACAATAATTTTGAAACGCTCCCCCCCACTTCTCAATAACAACTCTGCAGACTTCAAAAAATAAAAAGGGACATAAATGACCTATTTTAAACTTCTGTTCGGGCCCCATCATTTTCTAAGGCTCTTTCGGGTTTGGTGGGGGGCCCTTGGTGCGGGGTTTGCTATAACACCACCCTGGTAATTTATTTTTGGGGTTTCCCCTATTCCTTATGCTTAAAGAACCCCAAAATTGCCCTTCAAAGGGGTTTCTGCTCCCTTCACCTTTTGGGTGTCCACTAAAATACCCCAATTAAAAGCAATTACAAAAAAAAAACCTTTTTTAAATTTTTACCAGCTTTCCAATTTGGGGGTTAAATTTTTTGTTAGGAATTTCGGGATGAAAGATTCTTGGGATTTATGGGTGAATTCTTAACACCAGGGGTTTTGGGTAAAAAGGTTTATGACAAATAAAGTCAACACACAAACATAAATGCCCTTATCCCCTGCTAAATTGTAAATCCTTGTTGCTAGCAAACGGGTTTAAATTTATTCAGCTTCTCCTTTAAAATTACATATCCCTTGGGGAAAAATTTAGGAAAGGGGGAGTGTTAAAGGGGGTTGGGCCGGGTACCATGCTCTTTATCAACCGCAGGCAGCTTCTATTCAAATTTTCCCTAAAACTTTTCCCCGGGTTTAGGCTATAGCAGGGGATTAGAAATAAAAGCTCGGTTTTCCCCACTTTCCAATTGAAACTGTCATAAACCCCGGAAAAAAAATCTATATAAACAAAACAAACAAACCAAATAAAGAAAAAAAGTAGGGATAACACACTCTGTTCTAAAACTGCTGGGGGATTTTCCACCCTCCCTCTCTTTATTTTCGGGAAAGGGGAAGGGGCAGATTTTTTAACTAGAAAAAACTTGTTGGCACCACCCCCCCAGAAAAAAAAGAAAAAAACATCTCTCTTATCCCCCCAAACCAAAGGAAATTTATGAAAAAAAGAAAGGGAATTTGGAAAAGTCTAAATGAACTCCCAAAAAGGGGTTTAAAGCTAATTTTTAAAATTGAGGCAACCCCTTAAAAAACACTTTTAATTTAAAAAACCCAAATTTAAAAAAAAAATTACTATAGGGTTGGAGAACATATCCAAAAAGAAAAGGGGGTTTCCAAAAGTTTTCCCTCTTTTCCCCCAAAATCGTCCTGTTTTGGGTATTAAATCCGGGCAATGCAGGGGTTTTAAATGGACCAGTGTAATTTTTAACTTACCTGTGGGGGAGCCCCGCAGAGATGTTTAACATTTTAACGGTCAGTTTCCCAAACCCAGCCCAAAATAAACATCGCAAAAAATTTAATTCTCAAAAATTCCACTAACTTTTTGGGGTTTGCCCAAAAATTTTGGATTTTTCCCAACAACCATAGATTCCCTTTGATAAGGGATTTTAAGCATTTTTTTTACCACCAAATTTCCCTTTACTTAGAACAGTGATCCCCCACAAAATTTGGGGAGTAACATGAAAATTTTAAAATTTTCAATACACGCAAAACACGAGAATGGGGGGTTTTTTTTAAAATAATACTGAATTTAAAAAAG